>CM076575.1:257437654-257875286 GCA_034641835.2 Pinus albicaulis
TTTTTGTTATGCCTATTAACATAGTGTTTGTCCAAATATTTTCTCTCCCATTTCACATTTTCTTCACAAACAATAACTGCATGTATCTTCTTCTTCAATCCCTTTATCATCCTATTTTTCTTCATCAATATATAACCATCAATGGACCCTTTTGATCTCTATTGATTGGTGGAGTGAATGTCAACAACTTTTGCTAGAGGAGGAACAAATGGGGAATCAAACCCTGTGTCCATCTCTGTCATAAGGCTTCCAAATTAAACTACTCCTTTTATAGGGATTTCTATTTTATCTATTCCTATAATTGGTTTTTTGACTTGGTCAGTTACCGAATTCTTAATTTGGGACATAAATTTTGTAGTCAACTCTTCAAATATCTGCAGTTTATCTCTTTGTTCATAAATGGAACTTTTATTTTATTTTAATATTTCTTCTTCCTCTAGATCCAAATTGACGGCTTGAGAGTCCAAGTTTCTCAAAGGAGTTCAGGTGGTTTTCATCATGCTACATGTAACCCTTTGTTAATGCTCAAATGGTAATATTATAGGGTTTGTAGGGGTGTCTATAATTTTACGCCTCAATTTCCTGGGATGTGAGGAGAGGATGTTGTCCATTCGATTTTCCTTTGTAGTATTTTCTACCTCACATAATTCAACATGAAGCTCTGTGTTGAGTTTTTCAATTCCTGTTATAAACCCATTACGTTGAAGAATGTCAACCCAACTATCATTTCTTATACCTATTTCATCCACAATAATTATTTTGATATTCTCGTAATGATAAAGGCTTTCCCTAAGGTTTTTAACAGCTCTACGAACTCCTTGTGACATATTTTCTCTCTAGTGAAATGTAGCAGAAAACCAATATGATATAGAAAAGTTGTTGCATACTTGCCTTCGCAGGTAAAATATTTATGGAGGATTAACAAAGGGGCACACCATTCATCTCTGATATGGGAATGTGATATCCCCTTCACCCCATTGACTTCCTAGTGCCCTGCTTTGAGAAATTTCATACTATGTTGTATATCCCTGACTGTGTTCTTGAACCATTTAATTCCTTATGATGGCAATCTAGTTTCTCGGGTGATGGGCTTATGAGTTACATTCATAGTCAAATCCAAAATTTGAGTTACCTTCCCATTGAACCCTTGTGAAAATTTCAATCCAACTTCATCTTCACGCCCCTGAAATTTAGCCATGAATTCATTCCATATGTCCTTTATCAACTTCTATTTGCAGGAATTATATTCAAGATTTTTCTCTAGCTCCTTTATGGATATGGGCTCATGGCGATCATTTTTAATTTTCTTCGTAGATTTGAAAGTTAAAAATGTGGTATGTATTCAGGTGTAAAGAAACAAAAAAATGACCCCAACATGCCCTAGTAAGGTATTAAATATCATAAGAGATTAATCGATCAAATAAATAGACACGTTGATTCATTTTAAGAAACATGAATATTTATGATGTGCGCTGGATAGGGTGCTGAAGTTGGTGTAATTCAGTTAGTACCTGAGGGAAGAATGCAATAATTGTATAGAATGACAGTGATACGGTCAGGAACAAGTTCCACTATAAAAATGTTTTTGAACAACTTCCTTGTCTTCATAGAATAATTATGTTAATGCAAATTATATGTGCATGAGCATTCGACAGGTATATGGGGAGAAAGAAAAAAAAAACATAATTATAATACGAAGGTATCCTTAATAGAAACATTTAGCATTAAAATATCATACACAAAAATATATGTACATATACCATTATCTTCATCAAAAGTCTAGGACATAGAGTAATGAATGAAGAGTCATGGAAGATGGCAGGGGGGAATACTTTAAATATTGACAAGGGAATACCAATAGATCATTTTAAATTTCCATCAAGTCTGTAAGATCATAATTATACTCTCTACTAAATGAAGTTGCAACCCTTATGGAAGCGTTAGAATGCAAGAATGATAACATCATCAAGGGGAAGAAACCTTCAATGTAAAAGGAGGGTCATCATAAAACAAGATCAGGTAGAGAATACATAATGAAAAGTAT
The DNA here is from genome assembly GCA_034641835.2 of Pinus albicaulis. NCBI lineage: Eukaryota > Viridiplantae > Streptophyta > Pinopsida > Pinales > Pinaceae > Pinus > Pinus albicaulis. The sequence continues at coordinate 257,439,699 of CM076575.1, forward strand.
CACATCATTATGATGGATAATACATACCTGTTGTCTTGTCTCAAATGAGCTCCTATGTTTATCATAGAGTTCTTTTCATAATTCCATTGTTAGCTCAAAATCTTATTAACATCAATGATAAAAGATCAAATATTTACTGAAAAAGGTGCAATTTTAAGAAGACTTCCACGAGGTTCCTGTACTTTCTATAGAAATCCTGCACCTACTATGGAAATCTTGCACCTACTATAGAAATCATGCACTTACACCTGTAGTGCTTATTAGGAGGTAGCCACAATCAACACATATTGTTTTCCATCGGTACCTTGTGAGTAATAATCACTCTAAATGCCATGGAAATTTTTTGAAGTGAATTATGATACCAGAAAAGGGAAGAAAAAATAGAACAAGATGACACCTTCCTAGATCAATCAGAAAAATTTTCACTCACCACTCTAAATCCAGGTGCAAAACTAAATTTATTCTTAATCCATTACAAAGAATTACCTTCACTAAGGGTACAATGGTCATTAAATATTCCTAATTTTTTGGAAAATAGAACTCAAGACATCATGCTCAAATCATCTTAAAACCATTTTCCAAGAAATAAAATTATGAGTTTTAGGAAAGAGAAAGATAATCGAGTAAATAATAGTATGCAATTAAATTTGATACCATAGACATAGACACTGCTTCCTGCAAGCATGTATAGCCTCAGTAGGGATGTCATTTAACCCAGAAAAATGCATGTGTCCCACTTACTACATATACATTCAAAGTTATCTTTTTCTATTTTAATTAGATGAAGGCCACTGTTATGGCTTGGTATCTAGCTGATGGTAGTGCCACTCATAGGAAGTATCATGGATGAACAGTTCGGCTTGTGATGAGACCTCCTGTCTTTCAACTTTTTAGCTAAAAGCCATTACTCTGGTTTGGTGACCAGTAGGAGTAATGACATGCATGTTAGGTCTCATGATTTTGGAAGGTTGGTTCATCATGAGACATCATATCATCCCATAAATATTTTTTAAACTATGATTATAATTAACTTCAAAGGTTACTTAATAAGTGGGGAGGTAGTTCTACTCCTTGAGAGTATGGGATGGCATGAAAATTTTCTAATGACTAATCATTACTAGCTAGTCCCTCCACCCTACAGATTCACTTAATTAAGACATCCCAGATAATGACTAAAAGATTCTTTGAGTTAATAATCCTAATGTTTACATGAATGGCTCATTACGATCTTTACAAGAGTGGTCCACCATAGGAGGTTTTCCAATGATACCTTCTAAGGGAAACTGAAAATATATAACTCATATGACAACCCATTAGAATGATTAATCATGGTCACTTTCAAAAAATCATGAGATATTAGAATGAATCATACTCAACAAGGCTTACCATAGATGTGTGCGTTAACAACCAATGTGGATCGAAATGAGTTAGTGGCTATGCTTTGGAATTCAAATCCCTAATAGCATTGTTGCAACATCTTTATTCATGGAATTGATTTATCCTTATATCATATTCTACTTGAAGAAGTAGAATACTTCACTTTTAAGTTTAGAAGTACTTCCAATGCAACCATGTGTGCAACAAGAAGATAAATCATCTCACGTTAAAATTTGAAAATTATATTTGAGGGAATCCCAAAACATGAGGAACCAACTGCATTAACTGATGTGATGCTACAAATTATAGAATGATAAAGGAGGAGCATATACTTATAGTCATATGAAACCAATATTCTATGGGTTCATATACTCTTGGTCATTTGATTCATGGGAAAAATTCGGTGCATCATGAAAATCCTCCAAATTTCTTTGTTTATCCCCTAAAGGGCAGGTTGGATTAGGTGGATGTTCTTTAATCTCTACTTTTAATGGTGTCTCTTCATCGGGATTTATTCATAGCTTCTCAATTTCCCTAGGAGAATATTCTAGACCTTAATGAGTATTTTCTTCCAGAGGAATAGACCTATTCTAATCTATGCCAAAATGTGTTCTTTCTATGAACGAGAGACCCCAGCTTCTGCTAGGATTGAGATAATTCTTGGAATATCATCACATTTCCTGGCATTTTCCTGCTAGATGAAAGTTCTTGTTAGCACATGGATTTAGAGTGGGGGGTTATTTTAGTACCAGAAAAATATAAACACACTAACTCAAAATTTCAATTGTAGTTAAAAGAAACAAACTATGATTGTAAACATAGCATGAAAATCACACTTCACAAACCTAAATAATCTTCAATTGCAGTAAATAAAAACACCCAATCATCACACTTTATAGTAAATAAAATCACTCCTTAGAATCTCAATTGGAGTAAATCAAGAATCACACTTTGTAGTAAAAACTCAATGGTTGTTAAGGAAACAAATGAGGCATCACACTTTACAGTAAAGGAAAAACTCACTTGTAGTAAGGAAACCCTAGCTTGTGAGCTCTCTGGAAATATCGTCGAGTATGCTTCAGCAAGCAAGGGGAATATCGTTAATCTAAAAATTCAATTGCAAAGGAAAGGAAAAAGCATGACAAATTGTTGAGGCCTTATCCTACAACACCTCCCCGGCAATGACACCAAAATGTCCAGTGGTATAAATGCAATATTTACACAAACATTTAAATTGTCAAGCCGGGTTGGTAAACTTCGAGGCATAACATAGTAAATTCCATAATACAACCTCACAGATCTATGGAATAAAAATAAAGCTCTTGAAAAAAAATTCAAAAAGGCATCATTTAGGAAAAGGAGAAAGAAATTTCAAAATAAAGCAAGCACACTGTAAATCTACTTCTGCCTCCTCTTCTGGGTTGAGTGACTGTTGCAGAAAGTCCGCCTCAATTATCCAGGGGACAAGGGAATGTATATTTCACTCAAACTGACAAACCATTCAGGAAATAAATAATGCAAAGCCTCTTAAAGTATTATTGTTATGTTGTAATGGAAAGCATGAAATAAAATAGGCATCATAATGAAAATTCATTCCAACTAATCTGACGATATCATTGAATTCTTTAAAAGGAATCTAGACTTTATATGCACTTCCTCTCAGGAAAAAATATGTATTCAAATCTAAGGAAAGTGTGAAATAGAAACTAAGATAGATGAATTTCATGCTGCTTCCAAGCTTACCCTGATCTTATAAAAATACTTTCTCTTCAACTCAAAAATATTCTACATGATATGTGTATTGCTTAAAGAATAATTCAATTATAATGAAGGGATATCAATCATCAATTTTAATCTTAAGACATTCTAAGAGTTTTCCTAGCACTTCATTTTTTCCAATAAAACAAAATTACAATCTTTCCTTATGCTCATCCTGGTATTTGATTATTAAGATTTCAAGAATGATTGCTACCTTCTCCAAAGTGCGACAAACAGTTTCACATCTAAAATAATGGTTTCAAGGAAGTCATTAATGCTCAAAATCATACATGATATGTTAAATAAAACATAACTCTTGATAATAAATTGTTTCCTTTATAATTATATCCTAAAAGTAAACCTTTTTATCCATCCAATGAGACCATGGTAAGTATCACACTTAACTTATAAAATAATTGAGAGATGCAGTAAGAAAACACTCATTACCCATACTCTGTCTCTTAGCCTTCATAAAAATACATTCCAAGGAATAATGATATCATTAATCAAAATCGAAGCAATGAGAAAGGGACTACAGAATGAAATTACAAAGATATATTATATCACACTTACACACTATGCCTTTGTCAAAAAATAATGCAGAGATATCCTAACAGGTATGGGGAAACGGACTGGCTAGTGTGCCCAAACCACTCAGCTCATTACCCTTATAAAAGCTATATCAAAATACCAGAAGATTCAGGAGAATAATAAACATGAACAGAGTGCCATATTATATTAACATCGAAACTTGCTAGATAGTCAGTGAACAACATAGAGCTAGGTTCTATTGGTCCCCTACAGGGATCATCCCATATGGCGCAGACTCCTCCCTTCCTTGTGCAATGAAATCGACCTTATTATAACGAAATATAGTCTACGAAATTACAATTATCATCCTCTATAATATACAATCTCTATATTTATAACAGCGTTGTATCCCAGCTATTCGGATCCAAGGTCATCAACGCATACAATTTTTAGAGTTATACAATGTTTCCAAACCAAAATAAGGAGATACAATTACTGAATAGGTTGGAATTGATCTGGGGTTTTATGTATATGCAACAACCAGTGTCTAGTCGTGAATTATTCACCATAACAGTCATTGGAAGAATACATTGCTAACAAACTTCATAATCTATAGAAGGTAGTTTTGATCGAATACGTTGACCATCGCTCTACCAGTTGTCTTGAATACTTTGGTGCAATTAAGGGAACAGATCATCATATCAACCCTCTACTCTTCAAAACCCATGTGATCGTTTTCCATCATCACAGCTTGATGTATGAAGATCATGGAGGTGAGAAAAATATTTACACTACTGGAACAAGAACCGAACTGTTGGAAGAGGAACTAAAATGTTGGAATAGGAACTGTACACCAGCCACAATGAGAGCATACTATTAATGGTATTTTCACATCAAATACTTTCAAATCATTAAACAAAGAATAATTCATGGATCAATAACATTTTACCTCTTAGTGACTCTATATAATAGCCCAATAATGCATAAAAAGGATAATAATGACTATAAACACATGGTGCAGGCACAAGATTTATTTAGAAAAAATTATGAAAACCTTGAATAAACGGAGCCTTAACACCAACAAGGATGCAACACTAGATAGATTTATTTAAACAAACGAATGAAGCACACCACTAGTCGGCAGATTAGGTAGACATTATAAAAGGAGATACATGTCCAATATTAAAGCATATTCGATAGAAGCCATGGAGGATGAGGTTTTAAAAAACGAGAGATGTATATGAATCCAACAAGGATGAAATATTATATAGAGTTATTTAAAGAAATGAATGAATGACACCTCCAGTGGGTGGATTGGGTAGACATTATAAAAGGAGATACATGTCCAATATTAAATCATATTCGATAGAAGTGATAATGTTGAGTATGTTGTGGTGTATCTTGTAGAAAAAGAGAGAATTGTAGAAGAAATAAATAAATTCATTGTTAAGATTGCACAGAAAGAAAGTGTAGCATATATTAGAAAGTACATAGTAGGAAAACGAATTATTGTAGTGAGATGAAGATTCACTAGAAGAGATCATTTTAGTTCATAGGTAGTGGATGATATTTCAAATATTCCTATAGAAATGATGACAAGGATGGATGTATTTGAATTTTATTAATAGAGGGGAAGTATTAGAGTGAAAGTGATCTAGAAGAATTACAATTATGAAGAGAAGGATGTGGAATAGCAAAAAACAAAGCTATAAGTTCTAGAATTTTTTAAAGTGAAAAACTAGAAAGGTTGGTTGATTGGATTGATAATATGCAACACTATTTTGACTTCCATGGAGTTGAAGAACCCTAAGGATGTAATTTTTCACATTTTTTCTTCTTGTTGGTTTATTTCTAGAAATAGATTGTTTGTATGAGTGGAAAAGTTATATGCTTTAAGTGGAGACTCAACCAATCATCATCTAACAGGAATATGTTTGGAAAGAGTGTTAGGATTTAGATATATAGAGAAAATTAAATGAAATAAGCTATCTAGAGAGAGTGATTATCTCTTGAATTACATAAGGCTAAATAAATAAATAAAATATATGCATTAAATTAAATTAAAGGATTGGAAGGTACATCAAATAATTCATCTAAAAGAAGATAAAAAAATTAAAAATAAAATTAAGGAAAATGTCAATAAGGGGGTAGAGATTAAAATAAATTAAAACCGAAGTGTTAGAAATAAAAAGGAATTAAAGAGTGGGAAAATGGAGGTTAAAAATTAAAAACAATGGGTGGAGTGTCAACTTAAAATGTTTAATTTTTCCAATCCTACAAACAATATATTTTCATAAATAAACCAACAAGTTGAATAGCCCTCTAAGTTAAATTTTCCTTTGTAAAATTAAGAGCTTATACATATGAGTGGTCGGAGTAGATAAATATGGACATAAAATGGGAAGCAACTACAAGATCCAAAATTTGGAGAGGATGGGAATAAAATTAAGAGTCAAGTTTGTAAGTTATGATTATACGAGAAAAATGAAGATAATATTATAGAATTTGAAAAAATGAATTATTTGTACTATATCAATGTGGCCATTTGGGTGATATTTCCAAAAGAATCTAGACAAGGTTAATATTTTTCATGTTATAAAAGAGATGATAGTGATGGTGATAGAGATAATCTAGGGAAAATAAGATTTAGAGATGAAGTCTAGATGTGAGGAATGCTTACAATTTCAAAGTGCGGAGATGTAAATTAGAAAGAGGAAGAAGAAGGATGTAAAGTATAGAAAAAGGAAGGATGATTGGTATAGTGTATATTAATGAAGGAAGTGGAAAAGAATATATATATATATATATATATATATATATATATATATATATATATATATATATATATATATATATATATATATATATATATATATATATATATACACTCTCTTACCTTTATTAATTTAATGACCTTTTGAATAAGATTATCACAACTTTCAACTAGGAATTGTAATGTATTAGCATCCCTAAATCTGGAGAATTTTCTTACATCTTCCTGAAACAATTAAAAGTATTTATAATTTAGTAAAATATTTATTATTCTTAGTGAAATTTTTTCAATCATTGGAATATGAAGCATTTCATTTGGAATTTGAACACTTAGAGTAGTTATTAGGATAAAAGGATTGGAATATAATTATAAATATGAAGATTGTGACTTAGAAAAGGGAGGTTACCTCTGTTTTGTTTTGGATTATGTAATGTAGAAATCTGTAGAAATTTGAGAAACTTATGATACACTATGTGAGTTGTAATAATGTTGTTATCCTGTCTTACTTTTATTTTTATTCTATCATGAACAAATTTACAATGCATCTAAGCTCATAAAGTCATGGATTTCCATGTGGGAAACCATAACAATGACAAAAATGGAATGATTTTGTCTAAAATATCAAAAAATTGAAATCAAAATGACATGGTATATACATAAATGTTTTTCTTTTCATTTGACTAAGCTTGGTTATCTTAAGAATTTGCTGAGTAGATAACGAAAATAGCTCAATATTATAATTGAATATACTATTAAAGAGATTGAAACATAAAAAAAATAATAAATAGGTGGAACCATCTGGAGAAGGTAGACACACCTATAAGGTTTAGGTCTACTAGACAATATGTGAGTGTTGGACCCTTTCCACATGTGAGGTGGGCTTCAATTCATGCAAGTTGAGCTCCCATGTCCATGTGTTCTATACGAATTTCATATAATTGAAGAAGGATATCATCCTTCAAATTTTTCCTCGTAAGGAATTCCTTGTGAATAAATGACTTCACCTTCCAATATAGGTCAATTATATCTAGATATTGATTCGATATGTCTTTTGTGAATCTTGTACCTAATACATAGTTAGTCATAGTTTCCTATATATCTGAATCTAAATCACCTTCTCTTCTATCGATGATCATGTCTTCTACATCTTGGATGTCCTCCTACTCCTCAAGAGGTGTATAGATATGCTAAAGGATGATTGAATATTGGGCTTAGGCTCTCGCTTTAGATCACTAATGAGCCTCCTTGAACTAGAACCCATCTGGAAGTGCATATGTCTCATGGGAATGAAGGTAACAATGAAGAACAAAAAACACTTGCAAATTAGGAGTTTTAGAAAGTAGAGCTAGTAAGTTAAACTTCACTAGACCAGTACCCAAGAATATAATAACTAGTAGTTCATAACTCTTGAAAGTATAGAGATATAACTAACCATATAATTGACACAAAGAAACCCCTTGAAATGGAAGGGAGAGAGGAAAGACATAGAAACTAACCTATCAAATCAAGACCCAACAAAGGGGGGTAAATAACCAGTAAAAAAACCAACAAGTAAATTGATAGGATTTGACGAATACCAACCTTGGATAGATGGGCTTAAAATATTTATTATGGCTTTATGCACTCAATTTATACCAATAGAGAGGAAGCCCTCTAAAAAATTATAAGAATGATTTATACAAAATGAAACCTTCTAGTCACAAAGAGCTAACCTAGAAATCCCCATCCCTAATTGTTTCCACACTTAGTATAATAATGTTGATCTTCTTGTTACTTCTTGGAGTGAAGGGGGGACATGTCCTATGTGAATAAATTGTCACACCTTTGTTTGGATGCAAGAAAAATAAATAGATCACAAAGTGATAATGCAGAGATTATGAAGGAATTTTGGTTGAGGCCATGGTCCTTTCATTCAAGAATGATAGAAAACTCACTAAGATATTAAAAAACGCATAGAGAAAGGTATAAAACTCAGAGATATAAAGAGGAAACTTAGTGAAAGCAGGATATGGGATTTTGGATGTGGGAAATCCTAACAAAAACATAAATTAATTAGCACCAAAATTTAAGGTATCCTTTCCAACACGTGACTTTAGAACCTTCATTCCAACCAATATCCAATTTGTAAAATTCCCAAATAAATACATTACTACAAAGTTATGGTGTGGGGTTTTCGCACATTGCAAATTATTAGGGAAGATGGTCATCACAATTCCATCATTGGTTTTTTAAGGTGATAGAGATGTGACCACCCCCATCTTTGTCCAAATCACATTCGAACACCCCATATGGGGTGTTGTGAGACTTAGTTATGATTTTGCAAATTTATTTGTAGTTTATTTTTTCATAATTTTTTTTTTATTATAGTGGTGCATTTATGTTTGATGTGAATTATATTATAAATCGTAATGGTTGTTTTTTTTTAAACCATAATTTAATTTATGTATAGAAAATATGAATAAGTTATATTGTATGCATTTAGTATTGCAAAGGGATTGTGGGCTCACTACATCATCTATGTATAATGTTTATTTTTCCAAATTTGTGGGCCTATGATGAGAATTAGATATATGCCTTTAATAAAGTGAATCTCAATAATGAAAATAAAAACCTTTGTCCAAAGGTGATAAATGATTATTTCTTTATTTTTTCTCTCCAAGATATAGAGATCCATTTGTGTGGTTCTAGGAGCTTTGGCCAATGGTCATCATATACGAAATTATTCTCATTTTCCTTAAAGAAATTTAACTATCCCATTATGTTTTATACTACTATAGTGAACGTGAGTAGGATTTAGTTACAGTTAGAACTTTCAATGTCTAATATCTACTAGAAAAACATCCATGATATCTTCTTTGAAAAGGACATTTTGAAGGTAATCCCACCATTAATAGAGGCATGAATATAGAAGAACAATTTCCATGTTATATTAAGAACTTGTGGGAAAAATCTAAATTTAGGAAGCGGGATATAGATTTATTTAACTTCAAATCAATTTAGAGAGAATTCACTAAGGTGGTAGAATATGAAGGTATACAAGAGGATGATGGTTTACATAAAAAGAAAGATCACATTGAATGCATAAAACTAAGCCGTAAAAATGATGTTCTTTTTATAAAAATATGCTCTTGGTAACAAAATGAAAAAAAATTACCATAAAAATCATAATTAAAGTAAAATGATAACTAAAACCAAACCTTACCTATTAAGTCAGTAGCTCTAAATATTAGAATTTTTATAGATTAATTTTGAACTAATTATTAAATTAAGCATTATAAGTTAAACATTATAATTGATCCAGAGTATATTTGGCATTCATGAGAAAAAAAACATTATTTTGTAACACACATTATTAATATGTAATGAATGGAGTAAAAGAAAAGTGGTTTCATAATGCCATAATTCACCGAGTCATAATACGTGAAACTTTATATAATAACAATTAATTATTTTCATAGTGTCCAAAACAAAAAGTCATTATAAATTATTATTGTTGAATACAAGGCATCAACCCATTTCGTAAAAGGCATTTCTTATCATACCCTTTGTATGTGTTTACATATATAACTCTCATTACATGAGTAATCTATTGTTATTATTATTAAGGTATGCTCTCAAATTATGCACTTTGTGTGTAAGTAAAGTTATGAAATCTCAAAGTACATGACCATTGGTGCTAAAGTAGACTTAAATTCTCCATTGGTCAATGGTAAAATAAATTATGGTTAGTGATGCGAATCTTTATTTTTCGTAGAAAAGAAAAACAAAAAGCAAAAACCCCATTTTGCAAGGAAAGAGTCCTAAGTAATCATTGTTCCACTTTGATAAGCTCTCCAAATTATTAATAACCCATTGTAATATTAAAAATTCAGATATACTATGTTTTTTCGTCTAATTATTGCATCCAAAGCTGTACACGCACGAAAATTTTGTTGCTTGTCCGTTGCTTGTCCATAATTTGGAGTGTGAAACATGAAACGAAAATTATCACCAAATATAAAAAGGGAAGAATCAAATGAAGATAATCCATCATAAAATCATATGTACAAAAATATTTTAAAATTAAGATACCATTTAAAGAACCTACAACAACCTCAAAGTTATATATGATGTTTGTTTAGAGTTTTTTTGGTTATGCATGTTAAGGTATTCTTATAAATACCCTCACCTCTTCCAAAAAAACGAAGGAAGAGTGGTTATTTGGTAACAATGCATTATGGTGGGTACGAGTCATTTTATAAATAGAAAGGTATGTGATTTTAGTAATTTTTTATTAATTAAATGGTCGAATCTGAATGTCTATATTTTCATGATTTTTTCAAATATGTTGATCTATAAACTATAATGGATATTTTATTAGATAGATTTTCGAAATAAATTTAATAAGCATAGATTGAAAATCTGAAATATATAATATGAGGGTTAACTTTTCTTGTATCTTTAGATTTATGAATTATTTTTTTTCACTCATACATACAATACATAAAAGATGAAAAATAGAGAATAATGAAATAAAAATAAACACCAATTACAATGAATAACATAATATGATCTAGGAAACTCTTTCAAAGATGATCCAATTGCAATGTTTGATTGCACTACTCCATTTTGTTTGAATCGAAATTATGCAGATACAAAGTAGAAGGCATTATGTGTGGAGCTATTCAAAACCTGTGGCACATGGGTTGCAAGGGAATACAAATTACCTTTATTATTCTCTCCTTCATACCACTCTTGGCAAGTTTTACCTACTATGTTACAAAATGCACTTGAATAGAATGAAACTATTTTCTATCATAATGACATGGTTATGACACAACCTGACATGTAATTAGGGGTTATATTTGAGCTATCCAACCCTTTATATGAGTTATAATGAAATATTTTTAGAGTGTTTGTCATAGTCCTCGCATAGATATCCATTTTTCCATCAATAATGAGGGTTGATGTGGCATCCTGTCAAATTATGATGGTCAATCATGATAAATCAACTTCCAAGAGGTATAAATTATGCATTCGAACTTTTTTTAATGTATTTCTTCAACCATTAGAAAGATACATATTTGTAAAATAGAGTCATCGAGTGTAGCACTTATGTGAAAAAATTGCACCCCAAAAAATATCATTTATGGTCTCATAATAGCCCTAGAAGGTTTTAGACGCTAATACTCCAAATTGGTTACTAATATTAAAATAGTTCATGTAAATCGATTCCATCAAATTTTCTACTTTATATAGTAACCCTTAATTTAAATTTTATTTAATTAGTCAGAAATGATTCTTGGAAATGCTTCATAAAATGCACATAATAATCATTACTAAGAATTTAGCAAAATTAAAACCAATAGACAAAGTTTAATCCAGAAAAACCTCATTATTTATTTATTTTTATTAAGAAGGAATTACATCCAATTAATATGAAAGGAACCTAACAATAGATAACCTAGAGAACCAAATATTCTTCAAAATACTTCTTTATTTGGACCCCCTTATCTACAATGTATGTTTCTTCAACCTTCTAAGAATTACTCTCATAATCTCGCCATTTATTGCTAAACACCACTAAAGAACTTGAAGTGGTTCTTCCTCTCGACTAGCTAGGGACGAATCTTTCACTAATGAAACTAATTACCACCATCTACAGTTTGTCTCTTAAAACTAAAATTGGGAACTATACAATAATTTTCCCATCATACAATAATATACTAGAGCTTCCAAAGCCAAGTTACCATAATCTAAATCTTTATGTCCTTAACTAATCCTCTTCATTTCTTTTATTGTGATGGCTATCAGAATACCATGGGTCTTCCAAAAATCATGGGTTCTTTTCCTTATTTTACTAATGATCAATATTGGATGATTATATTATTTTTCATCCATATAGATGTGCTTATAGTGGTAAAAGGGGAGTAATTAGCTTGTAGGACCATTTTTACTGGTGGGATTGAGTTTTGAAAATTGGGGTCTGAAAAATTCTCGAGCATTTTGAGGAAAAAAATGATGATTTTTTGGGGTAAAAACTTGTTGCTTTAATGATATGACATTTTCTCATATTCTACACACAAATTCCTTTCCAACAACATAATAATTACCTCAATTCGAGTCCATATGAAAAATTTATGTCACTAATAATTTAACCGTCCTATTTTCACCACCATAATGTGAGAGGATGACATGTCTGCCCCCATTATTCATGGAAAAGGGTTTATCCAAATTATTATGATGAATAATACTCTAGGATATTTCATATTGTAACTCTAATTAATAAATTAGTTAGTCAAACTGAACCACTAGTAGGCTATCAGGTTGTGTTATAATGAGGAAATTAGGAGGAAGATGGGTTCCATTCTTTGGAGTGAACTTGTTCCATAGAAGAGAAAATAGAATTAATAGGGATAGGAGACAGAGCATAATGAGACAAATTTTTCACTGAAGTAGACGATGCGACATAAGACATACTTTGTTGTTCTCGTAGAAATTTTTTATTCAGAGAAAGACAACAATGTGACCTCATCTTCAAGCTAGGTTTTTTCTTGAAAAGGTTTCCTAGTTCATATTTGTGTTAATCATGGTTGGTGATTTTTTATTTCAATGTTTGTTAGAGATTGGATAAACCAATGCTCCCCATGTGTTTCGCATTATTCAATAACCACCTCACATGCATCCTTATCTATGGTGATGTGATCATAGACTATCAGTTTTGGGTTTTGTTTTAATGGAAATCATGATTCCCAACAAGAAGTATTAGACCCAATTCCTTCATTCACAACAGAAGAGTTGGAAGGTAGATCCTTAGAACACAAATGGAAATATCAAGGAAGAAAGGCTCTTAAACATCTGAAGATTTCTCTTCCTCAATCAAGAATTCATATGAAACCAGGTTGATAAAGCCCATGCGTTGAATGGAACAACTTTTGAAGTATGAAGGGTAGAATGAAATTCTTTTTTATGGCTCAAGTTTTTGAATTTTGGGAATTAGTGATTACTAGAAGCATGATGGAGAAATATTCCAAGGAAAATAATACAAGATAAATAAAATAAATCTTGAGTGGCCGACCAGATCCTATATAAGTCAAAATGAAGAAATGTTCATCAACAAAAGAGCTTTGGGAGAATATTTAAGACCTTCATTCAAAATGAATTTTTCTCATAACCTCAAATGATGAAATCCATGTGCCCAAGGATGATTAACAACTAGAAAATATAGCCGAAAGAAAAGATGAAGAGGGTAATAGAAAGGAAGACCTAGAAGATGAAGAAAACTTCAAGAATATCTCAAGGTGAAGTGTGTAGCTACCCTAAAAGAATTAAACAACTTGGAAAAGGAAAATAAGGAACTTGAAAATAGAGCACAAGATGATAATCATTACCTTGACGCAAAAAAGAAGGAATCTGACCTGTTTAATATTCAAGTATAAGAAAGAGAAAGTAGTACAACAAACTTAAGGAGGAATCACATCAAAACAAGAAGAGACATCATGAAGAAGTCATATCCATGAAAAATCAATTGGACAAAGAAAAAGAAAATAATAAATTTTGTCAATCCATATGGAACAAAGACGTGAATACTTGAGTAAATTTGAAGTAGAAATTGGTCAATATAAATAAGAAATCACCACCCTAAAATTTGATTTAGAGGAATAAAATAATCAAATTCAAGGAGTTGAAGTTGAAAATATAATGGAAGAATTAGTCCTCTTCAAAGGACAAGTTGATGAAGAAAATAAAGGTAAAAAGGATTTTTCATGTCAAGTGAAATAAAAGGATGAAGATATTTCCCTACTAAAATAAAATGTCATCTCTCCGAAAATTGAAAGATGTAAAGTAACAAGGATAATGGAATAATTTGAACCAACTGGTTATGAAAGATGAAGACTATGAAAAGTTGAAAGGAGAAACTGTCTCTCTTAAAATATAAGTTGACCTGCTGAATAATAACTTGAAAAGTTCTCAAGCCTTGGATGGCATGCTCAATCATCAAAGACCTTTATTTGATAAAAATAGTCTTGGTTATAAAGGTGAGCCTCCTATAAAAAGTTATGCAAACTCTAATTAATTTAAATACAATAACATGAAGAAGTTTCAATATTGTTCTAATATCCCGAGCTCCAAAAATGCTAAGGAGAAGAGTCAAAATGGCATGAGAAGGACCTAAAATCTAAGAAGAAACATTGGTATTGTAGGTAGAAATTAATATAATCAAGGAAATTCAAGTTTTTTTTTTTTTTTAGAGATACACAATGATAATCCTTAGTATCCAAGTATCATACTATATATTTTTTTTCCATTATTAGTCTTATATGAATTTTAGGCATATGGAAAAGGATTTTAGGGCATGCAACAAATAAATCTATGAGGACTCTATTCAGTTCCCCAGAAGTAAATTTACAAGGAGATACCTTAATGTACATATCAATAGAGGTTATGATCCTCGATTCGTGTACAAAACTAAATGCTTAAAATTCCATGATGTTGGACATTTAGCTAGATATTGAAAATTAAGTGGGTCCCTAGACAATCTGAAGAATTTTCAATTAAGGAAAGAGAGTCACAAAGTTTTGGAGAAGACAAGAGGTTGCACCAAAATAAAATGTTGAATGTACTTTTGATGATGAAGGAATCAATACTTGTTTTTGATCAATTTAAGTGAATAATAATAATATCATGTATAATGCTAGGTGGAGCTTATGAGATTTACAACATGATGAAAAAGTAAACATCACATTGTTAGGGGGAGAAACCTAATAACATAAAGAGAAGCATAATGATAGGGGCAGTAGCATGACCAACATGATATCCAAAGAAATCAACATAATGACAAGGGAAGTACTTGATGGAAATATTTGTCACAAAAAGAACCCCCTTTTCCATTATTATCGAAGGGGGAAAGAATGTTGAAAGGGGGAGAATTTCCATCAATGAAAAAGGGGGATATTGTTGCATAAAGTTGTCATTGATGTCAATTACATGTCAACTTGGGTGCATTGTTGAATATAACAAAAACCTAACCCTAAGTGAAAACCCTAATCTTTGTTGATAATCCTAAAGCGAAAAACCTAACCCTAGCCCTAATCTAGATTCGTGACCTTGTTCCCTATTGAAATCCCTAAAGCTCTAAGAGTATGAAAAAGCTAATAGGTGCTTGAAAGGCCTTAAATTAAGAAATTTCCTAATATACATGATGGAAGGTATCCATGAAAACCTAAGTATAATTCAATGATAAAACCTAAGTGTATTTATCCTCTAATTCCAAATAAAACCCTAGAAGAATTATGAAGCCCTAAGAAGTTAATATAATGATGCTAAAATGTCCATGATACCCTAGCCCTTTCTCATGCAGCTAGTCCCATACACATAAATTTCTCATGATACCCTACCTTAAGATAGCCTAAGAAACCATAACATTTCCCATGATGTATAGATGAAGAAAACCTAAGCTACATGATGCCCTAGTTTGATAAACGGAAACTTCAATTAGGGTTGTTATTAAAAAAAAATGTAGATAATGAAGAAATAAAAAATTCCATCACTAAATGTCATCTTGAAAAAATGTTTACAATAGCTTCTAGGGTAGGTCACAAAAATTCTAAAGAGTACCTACAAGCCTCATAAATCCTTGCCATTATAGAGATATTAAATTTTGAAGGTAGTGTATGAAAATATTGTTTAAACCTACTAGCTGACTTTTGTAGGCTCACTAGGACATGTTGGCTCAAACTCTAATAGACGTGTATTTTAAAATATACTTGAACCATGATCAATACAATCTAAAACTCGTCCATTTTAACATGAAATTTATTCAAGAAAATTAATATCATAAATACATAGGAGAAAAGAAAGTTTGAGGCAAGAAAGATAAGACAAATCAAATTATTTTGTTTTAGAATTAATTTTCTTGATATTCAATTTTTGTGGTTAGATTGGGAGTCATTTGGAGAAAGAGTATACATATTTCTCTGTGGTTTTTTAAACCTATGAAAGGTTTGTTATAGACCTGTGAGAGACTATACACTGAATTGTAATAACATTTATCTTTAAACCTCTCGAGGAAAATTACTGAAGATTAAAAATAGATCAGTGATAACCATCTTTTGGAGTTGTGGTGTTACCCTTTTCAAACTTCTTAAAAAGCAATTTTAAGTCCAATATCAGCCTAAAATAGGTCTGTAAAGACCAAAAAAATTTGGCCTCATGGGAACAGGTGCATACCTGCAATTCATCTCCTCCTCTGTAACATAATTAGGCCTGCAAATCAGCCATATTTTCAGAATTTGGACTTGTTACCTTGTTGAAGATTTTAGACTTGGATTTTGTGTTCAAAATTGGTTGATTAGTTGAATAAAAGTGCAATATTTTAGTTATACAATAGAAAAGGATTTGGAGCTAAGGTAAACAATAAGATAGTAATAGTGGAATTTGCATAAATTGATTACAGAGCTTGATTTTGGACCAACCCACCTTGAGTAGCAAATATTTAAACAAGGAGTAGACATTTTTTTCTTATTTTGTCGCAATTTTGGAGAGAGCTTGGTGATAATTTTAAAGAATTCTTGTGCCATTCTTAGGCCACTTTGAAACAAACTTGAAACACTTGCAACATTCTTAGACCATTCTGGAAGTGTTTTTTGGACATAATTTGGAATCTTGTAATTTACATCCTTGAAGTATATTTGAAGGAATCATTACTGAAGGAATCAAGGGAAATATCAACCCTCTTGAAGCAGACCTAGAATTTTTTTCAACACATTGTGTTAAGAGCAATATTGAATTTTTTTGGATTTTTTTTGGAAGTGCCCTTGATATTTATACATACTTTGAGTATTATTGTTTTGGAACCTCTTGGAGAATATCTATAACGTTATCCTGAAGCTGATAGTGCGGGAATTCTCGGATACCATGATGCATTATTAAAGCCCTCATGGAGTAACCTTGGAGAAAATTATTTGGGTACCATGACGAGTATTGGGTACACCTTCTATGATTACTAAAGTTGTCATTGATGAATAAATTGTATTGAAGGTCAATGGAGGGAATTATTGAAAGTGAAATTGAAGCTACCACCAAGGCTTGTGGAAGAAGACATTGGGATCCTTGAATAACTATTGAACCTGTCTTAAAGAATAGAAGTAGTGGGTTGCAACCCTAAAGGATAGGAGTCCTCAAGAGGACTAGGTTGGAGCCTGGAAAAGTGAATAGGGTTGGAGCCTCGTTTAGTTCGATTTGGAGCTTGGCAGAGTATAGGTTAGATCCTGCTGGATTGAATATTGGTGTCTTCACCTAGGGTTGGAGCCCTAGATCAATTTTTTTATACAATTTAGATCTTATGATTCATTGTAAATAGGATTGGAGTCCTTGACAACTTCCTACTAATAAAATCATTTATCTTTTTATTGTTCATTTTTTTTATCCAAGTGATCTTAATTGGAAAATTAAAATTTTAAAACAAATAATTATTCACCCCCCTCTCAGTATTTTTCAACAGTTGGTATCAAATCATAGGTCATGAGTTTGATACACACCTAACTCGCATTACGGGGGCTATTGTTGGACATTGGATGAACCAATGTTCCCGGTGTGTTTTGCGAAAGGGACTAACCGCCTCTTATGCATCCTTATCTCTAGCGATGTGATTGTTGATTAACACCTATAGGTTTTTGTTTAACAGAAATCTTGATTCCTAATAATTATCTATTTTATCTATACTTTTGATTTTCATATATATGCAATTAACTGTGATTTATATATCTAGAAATATTAGAACAATAAAACGATAGAAATGTAGATTTTATATTTTTAAATATAATTTTATCAAATTTGTTCTAATGAAATGTTCAATGGAGTATCCATGATATTTTACGAATCATATTGGTATTAGACAAGGATATTAGTCTCTGGGTATATTATGGATATTTTTATGGGATCTATATTGGCTAGGCCAAAACTTATAAATCCCTAATCATGGATGAGAAATCTATTGATGACCCTTGTGATCTTGTAAAGGAGATATTTTTGCAGCTAGATGCACAAGTTATAGATATAAGTTTTAATATGACTCTCGTCATGCTAGTCATCAACAATAAACTCAGGATATTTGGGGAAGCGAGGGTTCTAATGTAGAAGACAAATTAAAGGGGAGATTTGGAGATGAGGAAGAAACAAAGAAACAACTGTAGAAAGGACCTGAAAACTACCAACCTAGTTCAAGTGTTGTGAATCATTCATAGTCTGTATCCAAAATTGAAGTGAATGTACATATCAATTCGTACGAAGGTGATATAAATTCTCTAAAGCTAGATCATTAGTTGTAGCAATTAGAAGTGTATTTCAGTGTCCATCATATTGAGGAAGAATTAAATATTTCATTTTTATGGTTTATGTTAGGTCCCTATATTACTAGTATAGTGCCTTATTGTTGTTAGTGTAACCCCCTTATTGTTATTATTATACCCTTGTAGCCCCCATTTTTTTATTGTTCCCTTAAATTATTATTGTTAGGTTGGCTAGGATTACATTGTGGCCCACTAGGATTACATTATGGCCCCATGGACTCCTATATATAGAAAGGAGGTTTTGTAAATTGTATCATCCAAGAATTGTTCATTTATGTAATGTATTGGAGGTTCCCCCCTTGAAGTGGCTCATTTATAAGGCGTTCATATCTCTTTTATTCTCTTTTTGGAGCTGGTTACACAACATTTGGTATCAAAGCTTTGGATTCTAGGGTTTCGCTGCTCCAAACAGGTCATCGTGGTATTTTTTCTATAAAATTTTTCTGTGGCGTTTCAAAAGCTGAAATTTTTAGGGTACAAAGCCAAAATCCTGAGGAAGATTGTCTAAATATTTCAGAGCTTGGTTCGTAATATTTTCAGAGATATGATCTGTGGAAGTTAGGTCTTTTTCAGGCTCCTAAACAAGTCATCGCGGCATTTGCGCTATAACTTTTTTTCTACGAAGGTTCAGAATTTGAAATTCCTATGGTGCGAAGTTGAAATATTGAAAAAAAAATTCAGAACATTTCAGAGCTTAGTTTGAAATATTTTTGGAGATATGATCTGTGGAAGGTAGTGCTTTTTCAAGCTCCTGAATTTCATCTCAAATAGGTTATTGTGGGAAAAGTTCAATAACTATCTCTCTGGGCATCAGATTGGAGTCCCGTAAAATGTGGTCGTAATTAAACGGAATGTAGTTTCTTGGCTATCAATTTTAGAGACTAAGGATGAAATAGTGGCACGTGGCAAGTCATACAATTTCGCTCTACTGAACCAGTCCATAATTAGGTCATTGTGGGAGATTGGACACAACTTTGCCTTGTACAATCCAAATCAGGTCAGACCTATGGCATTATAAAGATAATTCAGAGGGCTATGTTGGTACCAAAAATAAAATATTGAAGTGTTGCAATCACAAATATAATCCAATTTCAATATCGAGCTCCTCAAAATCAAGAAAAAGGTGTGTATTTTTTTTTCTGAATTGCATAAGTCTTGTTAGAAGAATCAATTTGAATTGATTCCAAAGGCATATTGTAGAACATATATTAGTATTGAGTTCTAAAATATGCCCCGTAAAAATAATTTAACACCCATTAAGCCTTTAGAAGGCTCTACTATGACTCATGAAGATGAATAATTGCAACATGATCTATCAAAATTACAAGAGCAAGTGCAACAAATTTCACTCTCGCAAAGAGCAACAAAAAATGAAATGGAAGTTTTGAAGAAAGGCGTGGAAGCTAAGATGGATGGCGTGGAAGCTAAGAAGGATGGCATGGAAGCTGGCATGGAAGCTAAGATAGAAAACATGAAGAATGATTTAAAAACAAACATCGAAGGTTTGACAAAGTTGATACAAGAAATGTTTCCTAATGGTGAAAAGATAGTAGAAGAACCTCATGATGAGAACAAAATCAATGTTAATAGTGATTTGATAAACTCTAATGTTGGCGGGAAGAACCACCATATTCCAAAAATGGATATGAGGAATTTTGATGGAAAGAATCCTGTAACATGGATACTATAGATGGAGCAATATTTTGATCTCCATAACGTGCAAAACACACAAAGGTACACATTGCAACTTTACATTTAGAACAAAATACATTTTTATGGTATCGATGGCTTTGCTCCCGTAAAAAAATTGTCACTTGGTCAATTTTTATGGAAGAAATGATAGCACATTATGAGGATACAAAGAGCAACACCTTCTTTAGCCAATTGATAAATCTCAAACAAAAGCGTTTAGTGGGGCAGCACATTGAGGAATTCCAAAAATTGAATATAAGGGTAACTGATATTCCAGAGAAACATAGGATCGATCTCTTCATAGGCACTTTAAAGGATAATATCCAACATGAAGTTCGTGTTTTGGAACTAGATTCATTGGAGAAGGCATTCAGGTTGGCAAGAAAAGTTGAATGTAAAATAATGGCGACAAGGAAGCCTACCACTCAATTTTATAAAGAAGGAAGTGTTGCTATGCCTAGATTTCCACAACCTACAAGGCTGACACCACAACAATTGGAAGAAAAAAGAGCAAAAGGGCTTTGCTACAGTTGTGATATAAAATACACTAAAGGTCGTAAGTGTGCTGAGAAGAAATTATTTTACATAGATTGTGAAGAGGAAGAAAAAAATGAACAAGAAGTGGATATACACCAGGAACCAGCCCTAAAAGAGGAAGAAATGAATCCGAAAATATCGTGTAATGCACTGGCAGGAATTACCACTCCTAAAACTCTCAAGATAGAAGGAAAATCAAGAAGAAAAAGGTAATAGTGTTGATTGATTCAGGTAGCACCCATAATTTTATTCATTGTAAGGTAGCCAAGGAATTAAATTGTTTCCTATACCCAGCACCATAATGTCAAGTGATGGTTGCAAATGGAGGAACTATAAATTGCTCTGGAAAATGCCATAATATCAAGCTACCATGGGGGAATATGTATTGACTAGTCCAATGCTTTCCATTCCTATGGGAGGTGCTGATGTTGTACTAGGAGTACAATGGTTACAATCTTTGGGGACGGTAGTTTTTAATTTTCAAGAACTTTTCTTGAAATTTTTTTCAGAAGGAAAGGAAGTCGAATTACGGGGTATTGAAGGGAAGCTAGGAAGGATAATAAGCTCTAATTTCATGACAAATCTTCTAAAGAAAGAACAACGAGGCGTAATTGCACAATTATGCTCTCTAGAAGTTCCGACATCAAAATCATCTATTTCTGTAGATCTCCAACAAGTCTTGGACAATCATTCCAAGGTGTTTGAAACTCCCAAAGGACTCCCACCTATTCGTGATCATGATCATGCTATTCATTTGATTCCAGGAAGTGTTCCTTCAAACATCAGGCCTTATAGATATCCTTACTTCCAAAAGAGAGAAATTGAACGTATGATTGCAGAAATGTTAGAGGCGGGTATAATTCAACCTAGTCAAAGTTCTTCTCTGCTCCTGTAGTATTGGTACACAAGAAGGATGGATCATAGCGAATGTTTCCGGATTATAGGGAGCTCAATAAGCTCACCATTAAAGATAAATTTCCCATTCCTGTGATTGATGAATTATTGGATGAATTACATGGAGCAAATTATTTTACCAAGTTCGATCTTCGTTCAGGATATCATCAAATTAGAATGAAGACTGAAGATATTCCAAAAACAGCATTTCGAACTCATGAGGGTCATTAAGAATTTTTGGTCATGCCTTTTGGCCTTACCAATGCACCTTCTACATTTCAAGGGTTGATGAATTCCATTTTCAAACCCTTCCTTAGAAAATTTGTGCTAGTATTTTTTGATGATATACTAATCTACAGTAGGTCTTGGAAGGATCATGTTGAACATGTTGACAGGGTGCTCAAACTATTGCAGGAGAAACAATTATATGCAAAAACATCCAAATGTTTCTTTGGAGTACAAGAGGTGGAATATCTGGGTCATATTATATGTCACGAGGGTGTTAAAGTAGACCCTAACAAAATTAATGCCATTAAGGAATGGAAAGTCCCCACGACCATAAAGCAGTTGCGAGGATTTCTCAGGTTAATAGGGTATTATCGCAAGTTTTTTAAGAATTATGGGAGAATAGCAGCACCTCTAACAACATTATTGAAGAAAGATGCATTTTCATGGACTCCTGAAGCAACTAAGGCCTTTGAACATCTTAAAGAGGCAATGTGCCTATCACCAGTCTTAGCTACGCCAGACTTCACAAAAACCTTTATTGTGGAATGTGATGCCTCAGGAAATGGAATTGGTGCAGTTTTAATGTAGGAAGGAAGACCCATTACTTTTGAAAGTCGTCCAATCAAAGGAAATTGTTTACAGAAACCTATTTATGAGAAGGAAATGTTAGCAATATTGCATGCACTAAAGAAATGGCGAACTTACCTAATGGGAAGACACTTCAAGGTAAAAACTGATCATGAGAGTCTTAAACACTTTTTGGAACAAAGACTATCTTTAGAAGAGCAGCAAAAATGGGTCACAAAGATGTTGGGTTGTGACTTTGAAATAATCTACAAAAAAGGAAAGCTTAATGTTCTTGCAGATGCACTCTCAAGAAAGAATGAAGAGGTGGAAGCATTTCTTTGTGCCATTTCTATTATCCAACCAGATTGGATAACTGAAGCAAGAGATGAATGGAAGAAGGACAAAGATGTATGGACACTCATTCAAAAGTTGCAGCAAGATCCTAGTACATCCGATACATTTAGTTGGAAAAATGATTCCTTATGGTACAAAGATCGCTTATATCTTTGTAAGAATTCCCAACTAAAACAAAATATTCTTCCGGAATTGCACACTTCTCCTTTAGGAGGACACTCAGGATTTTTAAAAACTTACCACAGGGTGAAGAAAGAATTTTTTTGGGATGGCCTTAAATCTGATATTCAAAATTTTGTGGCAGAATGTTTGGTTTGCCAACAGAATAAAGTGGAGAAAATTAAGACCCCGGGACTTCTACAACCTTTATCCATTCCAAGTCAACGTTGGGAGGATATTTCAATGGATTTTATCACAGGTTTACCTAAGTCCGAAGGAAAGAGTGTCATCATGGTGGTAGTTGATATACTTACTAAGTATGCACACTTTTGTGCATTATCTCATCCATTTAAAGCAAGTACAGTTGCTACTACATTTATGGATAGAATTCAAAAGCTACATGGAAGCCCAAGGGTTATTATGAGCGACAAAGATCCCATTTTTACTGGAAATTTTTGGACGGAGTTATTTTCTTGTTTGGGTAATCAATTAGCTCATAGCTCATCTTATCATCCTCAATCTAATGGTCAAACTGAGATAGTAAATAAATGTTTGGAAGGATATCTTCGTTGTTTTGTATTTGATAAAAAAACACAATGGTTCAAGTGGTTACCTCTCGCTGAATGGTGGTATAACGCTTCCTTCCATACTGCAGCAAAAATGACCCCATTTATGGCACTTTATGGATATCATCCACCATCGATCACATCATCTTTAAGGGAAAATTCGAAGGTTCAAGAAGTGGAATATCACATCGAGCATCAGCAAGAAGTTCTCCAACTCTTAAAGGATAACCTGAATTTGGCACAAAATCGAATGAAACAACAGGTAGATGAACATCGCAGTGAAAGAAGTTTTGATGTAGGAGATTGGGTATTTTTATGGCTACAACCATACAAACAAATGTCCCTCAAGGAAGCTAAGAAGGATAATAAATTATCGCCAAAGAACTATGGTCCTTACAAGGTGTTGAAAAAGATTGGTACTATGGCATACAAATTGGAGCTTCCTGCTTCTTTGTGAGTACATCCAGTTTTCCATGTTTCATGCTTAAATAAGGTTATAGGTGAAAATCTTCCAGTTCAAACAATATTTCCAGTACTTGATGAGGAAGGAAAAATCATATTGGAACCTGAAGCGGTCACGGAAACAAGAAATCGACAACTACAGAATCGATCAATTTCAGAGTATCTCATCAAGTGGAAGAACTTACCCACTGAAGATTCTACATAGGAGGATGATAATTTTATACAGAAGCACCCAGAGCTACTCAAGCGTTGAGGACAACACCTTTTTGAAGGAGAGGGGCATGTTAGGTCCCTATATTACTAGTATAGTCCCTTATTTTTGTTAGTGTAACCCCCTTATTGTTATTATTGTACCCTTGTAACCCCCATTTTGTTATTATTGTGCCCATAAATTATTATTGTTAGGTCGGCTAGGATTACATTGTGGCCCACTAGGATTACATTATGGCCCCATGGACTCCTATATATAGAAAGGAGGTTTTGTAAATTGTATCATCCAAGAATTGTTCATTTATGTAATGTATTGGAGGTTTCCCCCTCAAAGTGGCTCATTTCTAAGGCGTTGATATCTCTTTTCTTCTCTTTTTGGAGCTGGTTACACAACACTTTAAATTAGAGGGAATTACCTAACTTGGTGGGAATGCCACACAAAGGCCTTAATGTTGGTGGGTGACCCCTAGTGACTAAGTGGGATGCATTAAAAACCCTCATAAAATTATAGTTTTACCCTATTGGGTATGTACAGGACCAATTGATCCATTGGTACTACTTCAAGTAGAAGGAGGGGCAGAGAGTATAGGAGTACAACACAAATTTCAGAAATATGGCTATAATGGTGGGTATCTCCCAAAATAACCCATATGTACTCAAGTATTTTGGGGGTCTATATATCCATCTGCATAAGGAAAATATGTTATTAAATCCTAGATTAGTGGAGAAGGGTTGTGTACATGCATAACAACCAGAGAACATAGGCCTGAAGAAAGGGTAATCAAGTGGATCGAAGCAGGAGAATAAACATGACACTTCTAAGGAGAGGAAGAAGAAGTGGAAATGGGAAAAGATAAATATACAGTGGTAAAAACACACCAGTGAAAATATCCCAATAAACATTGTAACAATGACAGTCATATAGAGGAGAAGTATTGGAAGTTGCATCTAGAGCTTAACCCAAATGAAAAAAAGAAATACAATAAGAAGAAAAATATCATGGCCACTAATTCGATAAACTAGATTTCAAGTAGCTCAGATGTGGATTCGAATATTTTTTGTATGTCAGTGCAGAATGATGTCAATATGAGAATTCTTCAAGAGTACGAAGAGAAATAAATGACCAAACTATTCCACACAAAGACAGAGGCCATGAATAAAATGATAGATTCTTCGTTCAACTAACCATTACAGGATAATCTCATTGCAACAGTGTTGGATAACAAATTGGATTGGAAGTTGTGATCATCTAGGCCCATATCCATTGCGATGGGTAAATAAGTGGTAGATTTGAAGGTAAGAAAATATTTAAAAATTAGATTTTCCATCAGTGTTGATTTTTACTGATGAAGTAAAACTAGATATGTTTGGTTCCCATTGATGTATGTGGACTCATGTTTGGAAGTCCCTAGTACATGTACATGTGAGATTCAATACTCATCTGGAGAGCCAACTAGTACAAAATTTTCAAGGATGGAAAATCATTTACCATTAATGTGCACAAAGGCAAATCGAAATTTCACTCATAAGTGACAACTAGTCAAAAAAAGTAATCAGTTCCAACAAGAATTATGTTTTACTTTTTTTAGGATAAAAATAGTTTGTAGAAGAGTTTATAAGAGGTAATTTGTTGTGAAACCAACTCCAAAAATAGAAGAAAAGAGATATCAACACCTTAGAAATAAGCCACTTCGAGGGGGAAACCTCAAATACATTACATGAATGAACAATTCTTGGATGATACAAATTACAAAACCCCCTTTCTATATATAGGAGTCCATGGGGCCACAATGTAATCCTAGCCGACCTAACAATAATAATTTAAGGGCACAATAATAAAAATATGTTACAGGGGTACAATAATAACAATAAGGAGGTTAGACTAACAACAATAATGGACTATACTAGTAATATAGGGACCTAACATAATTCATCCCTAGAGGGGTGTGTTATTACTCCACTAGATTCCTAAGGCTAGAGAAGGAATCCCAATTGAGGTAACCATAGACCGACATTTTAACTTGGTAGCTATCCCTACCAAGGCGGAGAGGTATCTCTCCACAAAACATAGCCTAGGAGGCTGAATGGATTAGGATTTGAGGCTAGGTGTGAATTCAGGGTTTTTATAATTGATTTTGGTTGGGATGTTGGATGAAATTATGGTCAAGGGAGCTAGTTTAGGGAAAATGAGATAGGGTTGCAGAGATTTCAATGGGGCAAGGTAAGCATAAGGCTTAACACTTTAAAATTATTGTGATGAGATGGTTTTAAGACTAATGAGGAGATATGAAGAGCATGGGAGATGTATTCTTCCTAAACATAGGAAAATGGACAAATTATGATAACTTTCCCTAAACAGAGCATGAACAAGCGTGTGTTGTTCCTATCAACTTGAAAGTGATCATACAATAGATATGTAATGAAAATAAATAAAACACATTATAACATACGAAACTGAAGGAAAAAAAATTATAAACATCATACCACATGTATCCCAAAAACATATTTGCAACTTTTCTTTATTAGCTAGCCAAAATGAGTACAGTAGTCCTTGATCAATGCATTAGCATCCAAACTGATCACAACCCTTTTATAAGAGTGAATAAAGGGAAAAAATAAACATAAAAACAACATTCACTCATCCTCAAGGGTCAAATCCATGAGGTGAGGAAGAGATCCACAAAATTCTGAACTGAAAGCTGGAGTATAGGGAGCTCTAAGTGACTCCTCCCTAAGTACATTCAAACTGATTCATTTTACTTAATGAAAACTTTTACCTAATGAATGTACCCCTAGGTAACTTATCCATAGCATAATTGCATTTAACATCCTCAACTACATAGGTGGAAACATCAATTTCTGAGATAAATTCAAAATTACAGTGACATTTAAAAAAAACAGCAAATGGTCAAGTGCGCCCTCGCTGTGTCAAGTGCACACTCCCTCTTCAAGGGTGACTTTGACTGACTTTTAGGTGTCCAAATTAGGCCCAAAATGGCTTGTTTGAAATATCTACAAGTATAATTTCTAAATTTGTCTCCAGTTTGCAAAATGAAGGTGATTTAATCCCTGAAAACTTCATTCTCCCAAGACTGCTCTGTGCGCAGCGCGTAGGCCAAAATAGGGGTAGAAACATGATTTTAGGGTGTTTTTTGCCCTTTTCATTGACCAATTTGTCCCAAAAAACTTATAAAATTGACAGAGGACATGTCTTCATCATTATGAATCCAATGGTGGTCTTTGTTTTTCCATTGGATTCCTTCAAAAAGTGCACAGTGCCTAAGGCATTGCACATGTGACCAATTTGCTAATATGAACTTGTTCAAGAATACATAGAAAAACACAAATTTTGCAAAAATGGGTCAAATGGATTCAAAATTGTTGGAGGGAGTGTTTTTGAGGTGGCTAGGCTTGGATTGAAGCCTCTACAAGTATATCCAATTTCTTGTTCTCTTCTTGGTGATTTAGGGCTTCAATCTTTGCATTTGTTGCCTTGAGTTTTTCCCTTCTATTTAATTCTCTTTTGGAATATTGTTTGGTCATTCTCCTTTCAATCTTGTTGTCCTTTTTAGATTTCCTTAAAAACTTATCCAAGTGGTCATTGATGGCTTGAATACAACCTTCCTTGTCTTCTTTGATCATCTCCAAGAATTGATCATCAAGGATGGCATCATCAACTGTCTCTCTTTGCCTTTCAATTTCCAAGGCTCTTTTTAAGCTTCTAGTTCTAGGTTTGCCTCTTTCTGATTTTTATTCTTGTTCTTAAATCAATCCATGCTTCTCTAGGGTTCATCAAGTAAAATCTTGGCTTCTTCTGACTCTCTTTCTTCTATTGTGTCTTAGTGTCAAAACCCTAGCGAGATGGAATGATATTGGAAAGTGGTCTTAGGAATGAGGAATAGGAAATGGAACTTGAGAGAGATGGTGCTAGGGATTTATGAAATGGAAAATGGGATAGGGAGTAGTGATATGGTGGAATTTAGGATGGTGAAATTATTTACAGGTTTGGGGTTAGGAGCCTAGGTAGTTGTAGAATCTAAGGCTTAGGGAAAGGGAATTTGTAATACAGGGGTTTTAGGAATGGGTATTTTGCAATGTAAGAAGGGTATGAAGGCGTAGGGAGATGAAATTTGGGGAATTAAGAGTGAAATTGGAGATACTATGGTTTTAAAATGATTTCAACACCAAATTCTAAAACAAAATTCACAACACCCAACAAATGAACTTGATGCAGAGGATAATTTATGGAATTAGATTTCACTCACTTGCTGGAGGTCTATAAGAATGTTTCTTAAGCTTAGGAAGTGATTTTTTTTGAAATTTGAATGATTTTATGGCTTTTCTGGTCAATTTCACCCTCCCAAAAGCAAGTGACCCCTCCCAGAAGCAATTATGCCCTCCCAAAAGCATGTGTGCAACGCCTTTTTCCAGACCACGTTTGGAGGCCTTCTCGAACTCCAAATTGATATCATGATAGCTCATTGGAAATATATCTCTCTTTTCGACACAATGGACCTATCCATAACTAAAAATGATCAAGTATAACCCCTCAAAAATCAATTCTCCTAAGACTAGTCAAAAAGTTCAAAATGAGGGTGCAAAAATGAAGTGCGTTGTTGCAGGAAAATTTTGGATGCCTTCCTCAACTCCAAATTGAGCTCATGATAGCTCATTGGAAATATCTTCCCATATAGCTTCCATTTTACTAATCAAGAAAGTCATTTGGATACTCTAGCTAGGAAAAATATTGATTTTCCCAAGGACACTTGAGAAGTGGAGAAAACGTGTTGTAGCACATGTATTTTTTATATTTCTCCCAAACCATGATACCTGTGTAATAAATGAAGAAGGGTTTTAGTTTTTGACATATGAGGGACAAAAAAATCTCTCACTTTTATCAAATTCATCTCTTTTTGGTGAGAAACATACTTTGAAGGAAAACTGGCCCTGAGTGGCAAATGATTTGACTCTTGGAATGACTTATTGACAAAGGATGAATACATGATGTTTATGAGCTGAAATGACCTCATACTTACTGATATGACCTACCTTATGCCTCCTCTTCTTATATGTCTCTGATCCCATAGAAAACCCTAGCTCAGTGGGAGAGGAAATTAGGGTTTAGTGCTTGT
The DNA here is from genome assembly GCA_034641835.2 of Pinus albicaulis. NCBI lineage: Eukaryota > Viridiplantae > Streptophyta > Pinopsida > Pinales > Pinaceae > Pinus > Pinus albicaulis. The sequence continues at coordinate 257,469,268 of CM076575.1, forward strand.
GGAAAATGATGATTTGGGCACTCTTGGGAAAAGACAACTCCCTTTGACATTTGATCAATTGATGAAATAAAAATGGTTGCACTTTGACATGTGCTTGATTGGCATGTGGAACTGATTTGGAAGATTTTGGGAGGCTGAGTACTTATTACATTTAAATTGACATAAAATTACATGAATAAAATTAAAATTACATCTTGGAATGAAACTCACATTTGAAATTAAAATTACATGATGAAATAATCATTTCTCTTTACAAGTCATCTTCACATGGTGAAGAGATATTATTTCATCAACATTTACTTGCTGGCCTTATGCAATGGGATGGAGTTTTATTGGGACATGAAAACCCTAGAAAACCTAATGATGACCTTGAAAATACTGAACTCCATGGTGACATGACATGATGAATTGACTTTATGGATGATGTACAGTCTATAAGGTATGGAAGTGTGGCAAAAAGAAAATGAATTTTAAGGAAGATTGATGTATTTGGACTAGGGCTACCATCATTGACTAGTTTTTTGCATGACCTAGTGGAATGATAAAAAAAAAATTGAGTGGGACCCCTAATATGAATATGAAAAGAATATATTTTTCTCTCTGAGGGCAGGATGCAAATTCTGACACGAACAAGGTGTACTAAGAAACAGAAATAATAAATCGAAGATTATATATAGGAATATAGGGATGTGTTATAGGGGCTTAAGGGGTTACTACCTAAGTGGGAAGTGGAGCATGAGATCTAGCTATTGTTGGACTCCTCATTTCCAAACATCGGGTTGTATAGGAAATTTGTTATAGAAGAAAGTGAGGTGAAGAAACAATTGCAACAAATATTGGAATAGGTTTTCATTTGACCACATACATCACCATGTGGGTCATGCATCATCATTGTGCCAAAGAAAGATGGGACTTAGAATATGTGCATTTATTATAGGGAACTAAACAAAACCATGCTAAAGAATAGTTACCCCCTTCTAGGGATAGATGATCTATTTTTTCAGTTGCAGCAAGTGAAGTACTTCACAAATATGGACTTAAAGTATGGATATCACTAGATTTGAGACAAATAAGAAGATTCCTAAAAGAACACTTTCAAAATAAGGAAAGGGTTGTATGATTGGTTAGTCATGTCATTCTTCTTATTTAATGCACCAAATACATTTATGAGGTGAATGAATGATATATTACATCATTTTATAGATCCATTTGTGCTATCTATTTGGATGATTTACTAGTTTATAGTGCTACCTAGGAGGAACACATGTCACTGTCGACACAAGTGTTTGAGACATTAAAGAAGCACTAGCCGCTAGAAAATCTCAACAAGTGTTAGTTTCCATAGCAATATTTGATGTATCTTGTGTAAGTGATAGGTGGAGGATAGCTAGAGATAAATATCTCTAAAATGGAGGCCACCATGAAATGGTTGGTGCCTACTAATGTTTCTGAAATTATGATTTTCATTGGGGAGCCATAGTACCCGAGGAAATTCATGGCCTCATTTTCAATAGTAACACTGCCACTCCATTCCATAATAGTAAGTAGAAAGAGTTTCCAATGGGGAGAAGATTAGTAGAGGGCCTTTGAGAAACTAAAGAAGAAGATTAGTTAAGCACCAATTATGGGAAGAGTCTTGATGTAGGGAGGAAGGCTTGTATGCTACCGTTATAAAGTATCTCATGGCGAATTTCTTAACCACTGTACCTATGAAAAGTATATTTATTACATGGTGTAAGAAGTGAAGAAGTGGAATCACTATTAGATGGGAAAGAAGATAGTAATCCATAAATATTACTACCACTATAGTACTTGCAGGCCTATAGTAAGCTACAATACGTCAAGAATTACAAGTGGATAGGTATTCTACAACTGTTTAACTTAGTGATTGAGTATAAGAAGGGAAGCACAATCAAGATGGCTAACATGATTTTAAGGCCATGCACATAAAATATCATGGATTTAGGAACTTAGATACACATGAAGCCATTCATCCATGATGAATATAGAGCAACATATTCAAAGAATGAGGACTTCAAGGAGGTTTATCAATAGTTACGAATTGAGGTCTTGTGCATGATGGTGACCATACGTTGACCTCCATATCTAGAATGGATTAATTTAGAGGCTAGATAAGTTATGTGTTCCGAAAGGTGAGAATTTTTAGCTAATTATATAGGTTCACACCTCCAAGCTTGCAAGGAACTTTGTTTTAGAAAATACAATGACCAACCTGCACAGGTATGTGTATTTTCCCCAGATGCAAGAACATGTATCTAGGTTAATAAAAGGATGCATGCTTTGTTTTACTAACAATAATACTAATAGAAAATCATTCTAATTCACCCCCTAGACGTACCCACTCATCCTTGGGAAAGAATTTCCATGGACTTTGTGGGAGCCTTACCAACAACTAGGAAGGGACATAACTACGTGTTTGTGATAGTTGACAAGGTCATGAAGATGTGCGTTATGATTCCTTGTCAAAATACCATCAATGTGAAATATGCACCAGAAATATTCTTTGAAAAAGTATGGGTGCACTTTGGGATACTAAGGAGTGTCGTTTTAGACAAGGATATGATATTTTTAGTTGAATTTTTCACTACATTACAGGATAATATGGACACAAAGTTGAAGAGGTCTACAAATGTTTGTCCATAGATAGATCAACACGTTACCCACCAAATGTGGGTAGTGTATATAGAATAAAAAATTTCTCTTAGATGGTCCTCAACAAACTTTTAACAACCCTTTATAGCCATCAAATAGCTCAATCTTCCATTGCCTTCGCCACCTGAGCCATCCATGTGGTCTCTCAACCACTTGTCATGGATGTATGTTTAAAGAGGGGCCTCCTGACCATGAAGGTATGGAATTTCATTGGTATAGTTGAGTAATTCTCCTTGTCATGGGAACTTTTGGGCATGGATTGGTGGGGGATTCAGTGAAAAGAGTGGGTTAGGTATATATTCTTGTCTCCAATGTGTGATTTAGCGGTTACCCTTATATCCTATTCCTATGGGATCTCTTTCACTAGCCATTCACTTTGGGGTTGTAACTACATGGGAAATATCAATTTTGGTTTCATGGTCCCACTTCCCTATACCACATGCATTGCTACCCTTCCACTAATTTTAACCACATTCATCTATTTTCCCATCCGAGTCCACATAGGGTTAGCCTCCCCCTCCCCTTGTCCACAACTTGGGTCGGGCCTGGAACGATGCCCTGGAGGTTGATGTAGCTATAAAGAAAATAAAAACCATAATTTTTCCACTCTCAATAGAAAATCTACCAGAAAATGAAAAATGTGTTCGAGACATATAAATTGAGCACGTGGGAAAAATCCTAATGTGAGCTCTATCTCTTATCCATGGTTATCACCCTGGCTCCTATGGGCCCTATATGAGCCCCTTCCATCGTTAATGAACCCATGATTGTCCCAACCTCTCATGGGTGATGAACTACCAAAAATTAAGAGAGGCTATCCACTACTATATATTACACATCATGCTGTCATCCCCTGGAACCCGGAGAAGTTATGAAGAAAAATCAATAAAAGGAAAAAGGCATATGAATATGGGTGTAAAAACGAAATTCGAGGTAACTCATGTACCACTATTTTTTCTCTCCTACACTCACATACCTAGGTTTGGCCATAGCACATTATAGCTTGAGTAGAAGCAGATGTAGTAGAGGTAGCAGAAATGGGTGAGAAAGATCCAAGAATATGACTTTGACATTGAACATGTCAAGGGGAAGAGAAATGTAGTGGTAGATGCTCTATCTTGGAGGCCAACAATGTTGTCCGTAATGAGCATGGATATAGATTGGAAGGCCTAGTTGCTAGTTTAGTATTCCAAATACTGCTTTGCATGTGAGATCCTAGATGGAAAGGTGATTAATGAGAGGTATAGAGTGATGCATGAGGTCATCTATTACAGAGACTGGGTCTTCTTATTTAGAGATTCTAGACTCAAGAAGAATATTTTGCAGGCATCATATGATTCACCACTTTCTCAGCATTACGGATTCACGAAGATATACTGAGATATTTGGGAGAGATTCTCATGGAAGGGTCTCAAGGAGGATGTGATCCAAAAAATAAAGGAGTGCGTAGTTTTCAAGTAGAAAAAAGGGGAGCACAACCATACCACAATATTTTTGCAGCCACTCCCTATTTCGGATGGAAAATGGGAGAGTATTTCCATGGACTTCACCACTGGTATACCTACGATTCAAGGTAAGGATTGTATCTTTGTAGTTGTTGATCGACTAAAAAAGTATTGTATCTTTGTTATTTCTGCACGATATACCACTTCGCAGTTGGCCCAACTCTTCTTTAGAGATGTCTTTAGACTCCATGGTCTTCCAAAGACCATAGTCAGTGATCAGGATAGCCACTTCATGGCTAGATTTTAGTAGGAGATTTTTTGGTTAGTTGGTACTAAGTTGGCATCGAGTACCAACTATCACGCACAAGCCGATGGATAGATAGAAATAGTAAATAATTTTTTGGAAAGAGAATTACGAAATTATGTTTTGGGGCAGCAAAGGGCATGGTTGCACTGGCTCCATTTGGAGAAGTATTGCTACAGCAAAACCTTTCACATGTCCATTGGCATGACCCCATTTCGAGCTCTTTATGGGTATCATGCTCTATCATTTGATGATGTGATGTTTGGGGCAAGAAAGGCTCCTAGAGAAAAGGAGTATATTCTGGAGAGTCAGGATATACTCTGGGCCCTCAAGGACAACATTTATACAACACAAAACCAAAAAAATTTATATGCAGACTGTGCTTGGATAGAGAGGCAGTTTGAGGTTGATGATTTGGTCTATCTTTGTCTTTAGCCATATATACAGTCTACACTAAAGGAAAAGGGGGCTCAAAATCTTAAGCCTTGGTTCAGTGGGCCATATAGGGTGATTCGTTGTGTTGGGGAAGTAGCATATGAGTTGGAGCTTCCCATTGGAAGTAAGATCCATAACATTTTTCATGTCTCATGCCTTAAGACGGCCATTGGACAACATGTGGTTTCCACCATGGATCTCCCACCTATTGATGATGAGGGCCATCTATTTTTACAATCCGAGGCTATCTTGGATACTTGAGAGAGGCAACTAAGAACTAGGGTGATTAGAGAGTAGGAGTCTACCTGATGAGGATGACACTTGGGAAGGAGAGAATATTTTGTAGCATCCTTATTTACTATTGCTTGAGGAAAAGCAACATTTGGGAGGGGAGGACTATAATATTCTAAATTAGTCTTTAGCTAGTTGGAATATTATATGTTTCTTCTATTCATAGTCTAGATGAATAAGTGGGGTAAAGAGACCCTTAAATATCTTTAGTAGGAATAAACCACCTCTAGTATGGATGTCGATCAATTTAGCTAGCCAAAATAAAGAAAAAAATTGGTGTGAAAGCGGGAAATGCATGTAGAATGGGTCAAGATTGACAAAATCAACAACACTGCCATATGACAGATAGGAGCTAGTGGGGACAACGCAGTTTTGGAGGAGTCTTTCCATGGAAGTAGCGTCATAAATGAGTGGAGACAACAGTGAGGAAGCTCACCAAGCATATAAGAAAAGGGATGGAAGCCATGAGAGGAATTCAAAATATTATTTATGTCTGGGTCTTATGACTTCTTGCATGCTTCAATTGTTTAGCAGAGTTTGTTGTATTCTTTAGTACAAGGGCATTTCCAAGCGGGAATCCCACACTCTACCTTAGGGGACTTCGAGTGCCTACTCAGGAGAGCTATTTTGATCTTCATTTCCACCATCCAGAATTGGGACAAGAAGCTACCTTTAGCCACAATGCATTCTCTTTAAGGAACTGCGTTATTTTGCAGGGTGTTGCAGTGGAGGGTTGAGAAACCCTGTTTATGAGCTAGTTTCCTAGTGAAAGGAGCAGTAGATACGGCCATATATTTTTTATTTTACACATATTTCAGTAGATCTCTAGTGATACAACATGATTCAGCCATAGAGTTGCATTCTGCGCTTTTGCATCTTGTGTATTTCAAGAAACCCTTTCTGGGTTATCTTGGGATTGTGTTTGAGAGACTAGTTCTCCATTTTCAGGTCCTTTTGAGTATCATATCAGTAGATCCACTTGTTTCCATTTGTCACTTGTAGTAACCCTACTGGAACAGGGTCTCCTACAAGAGCTGCGAAACTGGTCCATTTTGTATTTTTTTTATTATATTTAGTCTAATGCAAGGGTTTTGGGGTGGGTAAAAGCCCCTAATGCATTGTAAATGGGTCAAGGGTAGACCAAGAGTCTGCAAACCACAGTTTGTGGATCATTGGATGCATAGGCTAAAATAGTATAAGTAGTTGAACCTTTCTAAGTTGTAAGACAAACTTGGATTAAGATTGATGCGAATTGTGAATTATTAGATTTGTTTGGGTTTTTGTGGAAAGGACTCCTGCTGGCTGTGTGCGCGGAGATCCTCAGTCCTGCTGTGTGCGCAGGTGGGTTTTTTGGGTATGTAAGAGACTTTTTCATAAGTAATATATGCGACATATCGTGGATATCTGATGCTATTTGATCTATCTGGTTATGGTTATTGAGGACTCAAATTATATGTGATTCTGTTACAAGATGTGAATGATATGTGTTTATGAGCTGTGAATTATCTGTGTTATGATAATTGTATCTACAATCTGATTAATTCTACTGCAAATATATGTTTTATGCTTATACTTGTCTATCCGCACGTGGATGGGAGCCTGTTATATAAATCTGGTAAAATTGTACTCTGGTTAATCATTGAAAGCCATGCGAACAACCTCGGACTACATAGATCTGATAGTTGCCGAAAGGGTCGACTTACCTGCTCTCTCTCTTAGGGTGTGGAAACCTAGTTCCAACACCCACCCATAGTACTTTGGGTGAGACTTTGTCCTGCACAAGCAGGTCACTGTCGAAAGCACCAATATTATATGGGTTTGTTGGCAAACCTTAACCTCCAAACCTGGGTCAGGACCCCTCAAGCCAACAAATGGTTCCGTTTCTGGGACCGGGAGAATTTTGAGAGAGGGATCACTTAATGCCATGGCCATACTAGAAACTTGAAATAAAATAAATTGATGAATGGTTCGAACGGAAAGTTCAAGAATTTGCAGTGAAAGAAAACCGCAGTAGGAGGTTGACCATCGAAGAGTGGAAAAATAGGTATATTTTCACAAAGATCTATGAGATATTATTCATAACTATTGTGATTGAGCTTCAAGAGTGGCTCGCAAGGTTGGTCAAATTTGAGAAGATGACATGGTTGCGCACATGAAATTTCCTACCTTTAAGGGTGTGGGAGATGAGGACATGGAGCAGTTCTGGTTTGTTAGAGAATCTGTATGGACTGCGCAGAACATAGCTAGTGACATGGTGAAGAGAGAAAAACTATCCCTTGCCTTTCAAGGAAGAGCTTTGGATTGGTATATGGGATACATCGAACAGCACACAAACTCAACCATTGAAGAGGTCAAGAATGCCTTAAGACAACCATTAAAGAAGCCTAAGTCTTATTCTCAAATAGTGGTCGATCTAAAGAATTTCAAGCAAGGGCCTTTTAAATCTATATGGGAGGCCGATCAATGGCTAAATAAGGTGATCAAGGAAGGATGATTTCAATATGACTATAGAAAACACATGGAGTGGTTCATTGCTATGTTTTTGCCTCACCTGCGTGTACCTATGGGTCACCAAACTTTTGAATCACCGAAAAACGCCCTAGAGGTTGCTATGAAGTTAGAAGCTACGCCTGGAGACGATGCCCAGCTAGGCATCCAACAGATCCAAACTAGAGGCGATGCACATGGAGATCCAGAACCTATGGAAGGAGCGAGGCATAGAGGCTAGCCCAGAAATATGGTGCATATGTTGTAGGATGAATGGTCACACCAAGGATAACTGCCCGCTGTTAATAAACTACATGCAGGCTTGGGGACCTAGTCTGTTGCTCCCTAGGGATGTGGCAGGACCAAGTGGGCCGACACTATGGTGAGATGATTGTCACGTTGCAAGGTTGCACAACACAAATGGTTGTCCCTGCCTTGCTACGTACGTCCCAGAAGTAAAACAGAAATGGTGCAGGTTCTGTAGGTTGGTAGGACACAATGAACAGAACTACCAGACGTAAGATTTAATGATCGATTGGGGTAATCTCTATAGGGTGCATTCGGACCCATCTTCACCCAGATCTCTCTCAAGCGTAGGGGGATACCTAGAAAGTGGCAAGGGAGGCGCAAGAGGTGGATGCACAGGTCAAGGACGAGGGCAACTCATTTTTTATAACTGTGGATAGGTAGGGAAATTTTCTAGGGACTGTCCATGCCCCACAAGACAGACCTACCGGTACTGTAGTTAGCTGGACCATGCAATTGAAAAATGTCCAGTTTTGATAGTGAATATGCAGGAAAAGCAGCCGACACCTATGCAGAATGTGCAGAGGGTTAAGGCCAAACTACGAGACAATGATTTAAGCGTAAATGTCGTAACACGGAGTGGGATGGCCACTGGGGGGCCTAGGGAGAAAAATACAATCGAGCCTCTGATCTGACCAACAGTTAGTAAACATGAAGGGTTCAATCTAAAGAAGGATAAAGAAACATTTATCACAGTTCGCAAGGAATTTTTTGAGGTAGAGGCATCTACTTCGCAGCTGCATGAGGACCTCAAGGCAGATGAGGATGTCAAACCCTTTTTACAAGCATGTATGAAGCTGCTACGCAACTTGAGGGCTATGGAGAATCTTCAGGCATTGATAGATAGCTGCGCAACATGACCTATCCTCCCTCTAGAAGTCAAGGACATACATAAACTCTATAGATATAAGAAACGCACCGGTAGGGAGATGCGGTTGACTTCGTAGGACGGCGATTACAAGATGCATCAGGTTATTTCGGACCTAGGGTCGAATACAAATGTATTACCTAAAAAAACTTGGAAACGAATGGGGGAACCTAAACTGGAATGGCCCACTATCCAGCTGTGTATTGCCAATCAACAGAGGATCATTCCATTAGGAAGACTATCGAAGATTGTGGTGGATATTGCAGGGGTTAAGGTTCAAGCTAACTTGAAGTAATCTAGATTTTCAAAGATACAGACCCATACCCTGCACTCCTAGGCTTAGATTGGGCCATTGATATGGGATGCATCATTATCCTAAAGAAGAGAAGCATGGTATTCGATAATAACGGTACAAGGGTAATAGTACCATTAGATCCAACGAAGGGCAAATGATACAGCGAACTAGTGGATAACGAAGAGGATGTGGATCACATCTATAAGTTGAATGTGCGAGATGAATATTGGATCAACCCCACAGCAGAGGGGGTACTCTGCTGGGAAAAGGATAGTGAATGTTTCTCTGACTCTGATGGGGAAATGGAGAATTGGCAAAACCGGTTGCATGATGTCTCTATGCGGAGATATCTTCGGACCTCAAAGAAATTCTGCTACATCTCCTCAGAGGTAAGAGATCTACCTTATTTCGATGGTTCTAGTAATGTTAGGAAATTTTTACGGGCATTCAAAGCCGAGGTTCCCCAAGGACAACGACTATGGGCCTGTAAGCTAGCCATGCATGGATCACCTGTGCAATGGTGGGTAACGCATGAGGAGGCATTCCAGGATTGGGAAGAGTGTCATAATATGATGATCCTACGATTTGAGGCCCTAGCCGACGTAAAAATCAAAATGTTCCTTAGATCCGAAGATCCCCGAGAGTATATGTTCGCATGGGTAAAACAATGGTGCGATATAACTGCCCAGGAGTGGGTTCATCTGCTTATTCATGTCGTGGGACCACTTCCCACTGCATGGTACATACATGTAGATCTCCATTAGCACACCTACCACTGGGCGGCTTTGAGGGATGAATTTATAGGAAAATTTGGGATAATAGAAGGAATAGAGGCACTTGATGAAGCTCTGCGAGACATTGAAACTGTAGCATGGGGTGAATCGCACCTGTGTGTCGCACCTGAAATACCCAATTGGGAGTCATGGACACCAAGCATGATCAAATATTGCAGCCTAGCCCTAAGAGAAGGTGAGAATGATCCATGAGAGGATCCTGGATCAGAATTGAACAAGGTGCGCACGGGTCCTAGATCACTCGGGCTACGAACATATCGCATTGAGATGTACCCCACGTTGGCAAAAATTGGGGAAACGAATATTATATCTCCACTATTTCCCACAAAAAAAGGGTAGATGTGTTCACTTCTCAGCCACATAAGTTATTACAGAACTTCTGTTCGAAAATACGCAGTAATTATAGCACCTTTGAAAGAATTGCTCATGAAGGTGACCCAGTTTTGTTGCGATGACACAAACCAAGAAAAATGTCTTTGGGTTTTAAGTAATCAGGGATTAAGCATGTGTTAGGGGAAGATGCGCAGGAGGGGCAGGTGTTTGAAACATGCATAGCAGGAATGCCAAAAGCACAGGAGGTGCAAAAACTAGCCGTTGGCACAGTCACATCTGGTAAAAAGCATACGTTACCATTAAAAGGAGCGGGCTGCTAGCATTTAATGGGGCTGATTTTGATAGAATTTACCTGATGGTGAGTTCCAATTCAAGTTTACCCTACATTTGGATGCTTGCAGGCACTATAAAAAGGGCTGGATAGCTCGAACAGGGGTTCTGTCTCACTTGCATAACTTGCACCTGTCCTCTTTATCTCACGAGAGCCTGAGATATAAGATTTTTCGGGTCTGCACTGTCCCTCTCATGTCGGATCAACCTCCCCCTACTGATAGTAGCCACCCAGAATTGGGATTCATTTTTCACACTAGGATGACAACCACCAATCCAGCTGAGCCCTCAGCCCCTACTTCCCCAGAAGTTGAGGAAGTAATGGAGATCGGGTTTGAGGATGAAGAAGTTCCCTCAACTTTGGTCATGAGGAAGGGAAAAGAGTAGGCACAGGGGTTAGGGAAGCCCCCCAAAGCTGCTAAATGGGCTTCAGGGAAGCCTAGGACCTCCCCGAGGCATGTGAAGTCCCCGTGAACAACACCTCAGGCTCAGGCTGCGCAGGAGGAAGCTCTACCTACCAATATAATCAACTGGTTACCTCCATTCATCCACCAGTGCAAGCCCTCGACGTGCACACGAAAGAACCTTGATGGCCTGGTTACCTACCTACAGACTCTGCTAACACCGGGAGAAGTCCCTGTCCTGAAAGACCCCTGTAGGAAGCTCCATGAAGTTAAATTCGACGATCATGACTTGGAAAATTATGAAGCCTTCCCTAAGCTGACCCCCACGCTGTACTTCAACACAATTTACGATGACGATGGGGACACAGTCGTTCCTCAGCACTGGGTAAGCAGATTGGCTGGATTCGGGCTCTTGAACCTACAGCGTATGCCTCACTTTGGCCATTACAACGTCACAGATCGACTGGACCGACAACTGCTCGCCCTTGTACACAATGGTTGCCTGTGGATTTAGGATAGGGTCTGCATAGATGGTACCTTGGTTCATAGAATCACGAGCCTTCACATGAATGGGCCACACCCTCTAGAACATGTAGGCAAGAAATATGAAGGGGACACCGCTGAGTATGTGTGTAAGACCTACCATGTGGAGAGGAATACTCGGGGCTTTGTCATAAAATTCATCAATGACCTGGCTACATAGATGGGTACCATATTACTAGCTTGCAAGCTAATGTGAAAGTGCTAGGTCACAAACGTCCCTACCTATGTTATTCGGCTCTTGGTCAATGTGCGAAGGGGGTCTAACTCAATTGGGCCCAATACTTCTACGACGAGTTCTTAGCCAAAATCCACGAATCCTAGAAGTAGGGTTAAGCCTGATGTTATGCTCATCTACTATGTATTATAGCCCTGGTTGCTTGGGAAACCCCTGCAGAGTCAGTCCTCTTGAGCTCCCTCCAGATATGTGCGAAGGGGCCCAGTATGCCCATCTATGGGATTCTAGGGACACACAACGCATAGAAGATAACCAAGTCTTTTAGGTCCTCTTTCAGAGTAGAATGGCCACAACCATCAATTCTCGACCTTGGCTGTGCCCCACTATATATGACAAGTACAAAAGTATCATAACATTCCAGGTTACCATGAACAACATTCAGATCCGCAACCACAAGGATAAAACCTAGACATCACTTCCTTATATGGTAGCAAACGAGGAAATTGACAATGTGATTGTGCTATGGCCTCCCGCCTGGAAGATAGGCTTCAAAAGCAATGCAAGGGGCATCGTTGGTACTAGCACGACGCAGGTAACCCCACCTGTTACGACCAAGGAGACCTGAAACACGAGGAAATATTCTGACGCAGCCAAAAAAAAAGGACACACGGCCACCAAAGGCCACCACAAATAACACCAGAGCTGAGACCCAGGTTGAGTCACAGCTAGGCACGGAGGAAGTGAATGTCGGAGGTACAAAACGCACAGGAGATCCTGTGAAGGGAACCCAAAAGAAGCAGTGCACCCAATGGAAGGAATGGGATGAGAAGGTTACATTGACAGATGGAGATCTCGAACAAATCACAGATGCTGTTACAGTGGCCACAGAAGAAAAATGGGTCATGTTAGAGGAGCACCAGAAGGTTACGATCAACGCTAGTGCTAACCACGGAAGAAATTCGCCTTTGTCCCTTACCTAGCGCTACCCTTATGGTCAGTACGCCGGACCAAGAGATCCAACTTCAAGAAGGTACAAGGGTGCAACTAAATCTTGCCAAGCTACCCCCTGTAGCATGACAAGGTCTCCACACTACAGTGTTCTAGGGGATTCACCACCAAAACTAGCAAGTACACCACCAACTTGGTATGGTCGAACAAACCATTGCACAACAGCATGCAATGGTACTCTTTGCTCTCACATAGCAGGCAGAGCTCAAAACTTTGAACCACCAGCTCTGCACTGAAGTTACGGAAGAAATCCTGGTCGTAGCCACTTGCCACGCTAAAGTGGAAGGATTGGTTGCAGCATTGAAGGCTTCCAGGATGGAAATGCAGGTCATTAAGACTCAGTTGGGGCAGCAAATCTCTGACTTACAAGCCAAACTGCAGCCCAAAATAGACCCGGAGGTATGAGCCTAGCGCGCTGTGCTAGTGATCGAGGCTACCAACACCATTACAGGACAGATTTCTCAGGGCATCCAGTTACTTGAGGATTCCATGCAGCTTTGGAACAAGATCTGGCACGATCTGGTCCTCCAGAAAATCAATCAGAACTTGCGACAGAAGGAGGAAGCTTTTGAGTAGATCGAGGCTACATTACCTACCTTGGTCCCTGAACAGCTTTTGGCGCGATTTTAGACCAAAAACACCCTCGAAGATGAGATTGAGGGACTCTGTCAGAAGAAGCATGTTATCGGAGAACGCTTAAAGCCTTGGACTGCTGCGGCCTTCCAGCTCTCACAGGATGTTGATGGTGTTGTGAAGCGACTAAAAAATACACTAGAGACTGTCACGGCTACGATAGAGGGACCAACCTCACAGAAGCTTGTAGATATTGCTCAAAGTGCTGTTGCTTAAAGTCAAGAAGTGTTGCCCCCGTTGGTCATAGCTGTGCGCATGTAGGTGGAGACCCCACCATCACAGTGACTAGAAAAGAGTCACAAGATTGTGCTGGGGGACTGTTGGAATAGGGTCTCCTACAAGAGCTGCGAAAATGGTCCATTTTGTATATTTTTAATTATATTTAGTCTAGCGCAAGGGTTTTGGGGTGGGTCAAAGCCCCTAATGCATTGTAAATGGGTCAAGGGTAGACCAAGAGTTCGCAAACCATGGTTTGCAGACCATTGGATGTGTAGGCTAAAATAGTATAAGTAGTTGAACATTTTTGAGTTGTAGGACAGACTTGGATTAATATTGATGCAAATTGCGAATTAGTAGATCTATTTGGGTTTTTGGGGAAAGGACTTCTGCTGGCTGTGTGCGCGGAGATCCTTAATCCTGTTGTGTGCGGACCCTGTTGTTGTGTGCACAGGTGGATTTTTTTGGGTATGTAAGAGACTTTTTGATAAGTAATATATGCGAAGTATCATGGATATCTAATGCTGTTTGATCTATTTGGTTATGGTTATTGAGGACTCGAATTATACGTGATTTTGTTACGAGCTACAAATGATATGTGTTTATGAGCTGTGAATTATCTGTGTTATGATAACTGTATCTGCAATCTGATTAAGTCTTCTATGAATATATGGTTTATTCTTATACATGGTTGTCCGCACGTGGATGTGAGCCTGTTATATAAATATGGTAAAACTGTACTCTAGTTAATCATTGAAAGCCCTGCGAACGACCTCGGACTGCGTAGATTTGATAGTTGCCGAACTATTCAACTTACCTGCTCTCTCTCTCTCAGGGTGCGGAAACCTAGTTACAACACCCACCCATATTGCTTCGGGTGAGACTTTGGCCTGTGCAAGCATGTCACTGCCAAAAATGCGACTAGTATAGGTGTTTGTTGGCAAACCTTAACATCTGAACCTAGGTCAGAACCCCTCAAGCCAACAAACCCTCACTGGGACTGCGTTGTCATGTACTCCGGAATTTTTGTATAGCAGTATCATTTTGGATTCTAGTGTATTTAGGCCCTGGAGGCTTGTTTGCCTAGTTTGAGTGATTTTTTCCTCAACACATTGTATATTTTTCTACTGTGATACATAATATAATGGATCTATTATTTTCTCGTATGTTTACATTAATATTTTTTGTGGATTCCTGTTTTTTGTTCAATATTATTGTCTTTCCTAATTTGGAATATTACAATGATGTAGATAGCGAGATATGGAAAAAGGATATGGAAGAATAAATGGATTCCTTAGCCAAGAAAAATACCTAGGATCTTGTAGAACTTCTTGAAGGGAGTAGTGTTGTTGCGTGAAAATGGCTCTTCAAGTTGAAGAGAAAATATGATGGAAGTACTGGTAGGTATAAGGTGAGGCTGGTTGTAAAAGGGTATTCTCAAGTTGAAGGTATTGATTTTAATGAGAATTTTTCACCAGTCATTAAACTTGTTTCTATTCATACCGTGTTAGCACTAACTGCATTACCGTATCTTGAGTTATAACAATCAGATGTTAAAAAAACCTTTCTTCATGGTGATTTGGATGAAGAGATATATATGGACAGCTAGAATTTTTTGTACAAGGTCACAGCAGAAGTTTAGTTTGCAAGTTAATTAAATCATTGCATGGCCTGAGGCAATCGCCTAGGCAATGGTACAAGAACTTTGACTCCTTTATTGTGAGCCATAATTTTATTAGAAGTGAGTAAGATCATTGTGTATACTTCAAAAGTTTCAATGGCATATTCATTATCTTGGTGTTGTATGTTGATGATATTCTTATTTCAAGCAAAAGCATGGAAGAAATCAACAAGTTAAAGGCTCAACTTTCTAGGACATTTGATATGAAGGATTTTTGAGTGAAAAAACATATCTTAGGCATGGATATACACAGAGACAGGAAGAATGGTAAGATTTGGTTATCACTACAAAAGTATGTGGAGAAAGTCATTGAAAAGTTCGGTATGAACAATGTGAAACTTGTTAATGTTATTTTGTAGGAATTTACAGGATAAGCTCCTTAGATCAGACACCAAAGGTCACCGCTCACAAACAGATAACAAATCAATACACCAGTATATCATGTGGTTAAATCACATGAAGAAGGAAACAGTCCACGGCCTGAGCCAACGCAGCCACTTCAGGAAATTTATTAAAATAAAAAAAGAAAATTTGCATATGTTTCTCTCATAAACGGTTACTCGAAAAATGACCCTCCATTCTCTGTAAATAGAGATCATGGACCAATCGGGTGTTAAGCCACGGATCAAGTGTCGTAATACTGAGGAGAGAGTGAACCGTCGGTTCACTACAATTCATGACCGTCGAATTATAAGTTACAAATGTACATAGTAAAGAAACACACTTTACCTAACTCTACAGTATACCAAGTTATACTTAAGTATTTCCTATGTGTCGAAATATCCTAACATACCCCCTTAAGAACAACTTGGGATAGGATTGAAGGATTTACAATAGTGACATAAAAGGAGCCTATTTCCTATGTGTTGAAATATCCTAACATCCCCCATTAAGAACAACTTGGGACAGGATTGAAGGATTTACAAAGGTGACACAATAGGAGAAGGAAGGAGGCATTAGAGCCTATCCCCCCTTAATGATAACTTTCCTTAACTCCAAGCATGAATTGAATTTTGGTAAACTTCACTTCTGTGAGACCCTTTGTAAAGATATCGACAACTTGATCATTGGTTGAACAATACTGTACTTCAAGAACACGATCATGAATGAGATTTATAATGAAGTGTATATGAAGCTCAATGTGTTTCATACATTGGTGCTGAACTGAATCTTTGCAAAGCTGAATGACACTCTAATTATCACACCAAAGTGTAGTTTGATGTTGCTGATGAGGACCAAATTTAGACAAGATATGACGAAGCCACATGGCTTCCTTTATGGCTTCAATGACACCACGATACTATGCTTTTTCTGAAGAAGAGATATGGAACATTATTTCTTACAAGACCAACTAACAGGTCCTGAACCAAGAGTGAATACATATCCTGCAGTAGACTTTCGTTCAACAGGGTCACCAACCCAATCAGAATCAGTGAAACCAATCAACAATGGAGATGCTCCTGCACTGTAATGAATCTCGAATTGAACTGTACCTCGAATATATCGAATTATTCTTTTATTTTATTTCCGATAACTTTCATGAGGTTGGTGAATAAACCAAACAAAAATACCAACGACAAAATAAATGTCAGGACCGATATGGGTTAGATACAGAAGTTTACCAACAAGTTGATGATATAAGGTAGCATCAACTTCAGGGGTAGTACAAGTGACTGAAAGCTTGACTCCAGACCTAAAGGGAGAAGGGTTTGGCTTATAGTCTTCCATGTGAAAGTGGCATAGAAGATCGCATGCATACTTGGACTGAGAGAGGGTAATGCCTTATTTGTATTGCAAGACTTGAAGACCAAGGAAATAATGTAAGTGTCCTAATTCTATCGTTTCAAAATGATTTTTGAGGCTATACTTCACATGGTTTATATGGTTGGGATCACTACCAGTAAGGATAAGATCATCAACATAAAGAAAAACGATGGTGAATGACTTACCCACTTTCTTGGTGTAGACAGTGTTGTCAGAATGACACCTAGAAATGCCATTATCCAATAGAATTCTATCCATTTTCGCATACCAAGCTCGAGGAGGTTGTTTGAGACCATAGAGAGACTTCATAAGGCGACAAAAAAGGCTAGAGTTATTTTGGATAAAGCCAGGGGATTGTTCCATGTAGATTTGTTCATGCAAATCTCCATGTAAGAAGGCATATTTAACATCCATCTAATGGAATTCCCATTTACAGGAGGTAGCAAGGGAAAGAACAAGGCAGATAGAATTCATTTTGGCAATAGGGGAGAAGGTTTCAGTGTAGTCAATGCCTTCAACTTGTGAAAATACTTTAGCAACAAGACGAGCTTTATGTCTATCCACTTTTCCATCTGGTCCAAAATTTGTTTTGTAAACCCATCTGCATCTGACAATTTTTCTTCCTTTTGGAAGAGGAACAAGGTACCAAGTAGCGCTTTCCAATAAGGAACGATATTCTTCTTTCATATCCTCATCCCAATCTGGATGACTGGAACCTTCTTCAAAGGTGTCTGGATTAGGATTTTATGGAACTTGAGCCAATAAGGAAGAGGCTCTTTCAAACTGAGAACGTGTACATCGTCGATCTGTTGGGTCACCTGCAAGAAAACCTACTGCATACCAAGTAGAGCGGACCCATCTTGGAACTTGTGGAGCGAAAGGAATATACTCAAGAGGTGGAGGAGGATTTTCATCCTTGTTTTCATCATCTAAAGTAGAAGGAATTCTATCAAAAATAGAAGAGATAGAGAGAGGTGGCAAATATGTTGAATCAGGCTCGCATGCGAAAGATGGCACACCCGCCAAACTAGGCTCGGAGGCCGATATATTTTCATCAAATTTTACATCTCTTCTAATGATTATATTTTTGGATTTTGGTTGAAGAAGTCTATATCCTTTGACATCTTCAGAATATCCAACAAAATTTCATTTTTCACTCTTAGGTTCTAAGGCTTTATGTTTCGCATTTGGAATATGGGCCCAAGCATTACTTCCAAAAACACGAAAGTGACTTACATATGGTTTGATTTAGCTCCAAGATTCTTCTGGAGTTACACTCCTTGAAACATTAGTAGGAGTGCAATTTACTATGTAATTTGCATAGTTAATTGCTTCTTCCAAAAAATTGAGACTAAGTCCTTTAGATTGAAGCATACAATTAGCCATTTCTTTTAAGGTGCGATTCTTCCTTTCAGCTACACCATTTTTTTGTGGAGTATATGGAATAATATGTTGAAATTGAATTCCATACTTAGTGCAAAAGTTGATAATTTTTTTGTTAACATATTCTCCTCCATTGTCTGATCTTAACTTAAGAATTCGATGTCCAGAATTTTTTGTCAACAAAGGCCTTAAAGGCCAAGAACATGTTAAAAAATTCACTCTTGAGTTTTAAGAAGTATACCCAAATGCGTCTGGAAAAATCATCAATGAAAGTTAATAAGTACCTGCAATGAGAGAAACAAACAATAGGAAGTGGACCACATAAATCACTGTGCACAAGATGCAAAGGGGATGAAGAGTGCCAAGAGGCAAGTTTTTCAAAACTATCCCAATGATGTTTTCCAAGTACACAATGGGAGAAAACACCATGTTGATAAGATAGCATAGGAAAACTTGTCACCATATTTTATTTACATAGAGTTTGGAGTGATAGTTTAAGTGACCAAATCGCTCATGCCAAAGTTTGCTCACTTCATCATTATGAGCAAGAAAAACGGAGGGAAGACATGATGACCCAAAGTTTTCAGACGTATACAACCTTGTGGAATCATCAACAATTCCAGTAGCTAAAATACGTCTAGGATATTTGAGGTCCTTGATTACAACATCATGAGGTGAGAATTCTACTATTTTCCCTTCACCTGAATAAGTTATCTGATAAACTAATAGAAGGTTGCATGATAAGGTAGGAACACATAGTACATCATTAAACTTACCATTATCTAGATGAAAGATCCTACAACACTAAGAGATATATCATAACCAACATAAATATTTTTGGTGTTACGATAATTTAAATAAGAAAACATGGCTTTATTTTTTTCCATGTGGTAAGAAGCTCCAGAATCAATGAGCCACTCATGAGAAGGAGAAGAAGAAGATACATTTAATGCATAACTAGATGCTTGACAACCAAAAGCAAAAAGTGTCATTCCTGAAGATGAAGTTGAAGAGATCTCCAAATTGATGTGGTGCTTCTTCATTGCTGCTTCCAAGGCTTCCATCTTCTTAAAACATTTGGAATCTACATCGCCATCACGATTACAAAAGTTTCAATATCTATGTGTTTTCTGCCCCTTTTTTTAGTTTCCTTATCATTTTGGTGATTTTTTTTTTTAGTTTGCGGCTGAAATTTATTAGGACCCTTGTTTGGTTTAGGACCATACATTTTAGGATACTAATTCTTGTGATTCTTTTGTTATGGTTGTTGTTGGGCTGCTAAGGCTTTCTTAGAAGCATTTCCAGAAGTGATAAGACCAAGGTGTAAGATTTTTTCTTGTTCTCTTATCAAAGAATCAAAAAAGGCATCAAAAGAGGGGTTCTTGTAGGCTGTTCCTTGATAAAAGATGGCTTCTCTAGTGGAATGGAAGGTGGAAAAAAATATAGAGTATGCAGGGCCAAGCTTAGCAGGAATGGAATAGATGAGGCTACCATTTTCCTTTTTGACCTTACAATCTTCTAAAAGAACTCTAAGGGTCTTGAATTTGGACAAAAAATATTTAATAGAGGAGAAATTATTGGGATCCAAAGTAAGCAACTCATTTTCAAGCTGGTGGGCCCTGATTTGATATTGAATGCCAAAAACTATATTTATCTTTTTTAGGGATTCATCAAGGGTGTCAATTTGAAGGACATGAAATCGAAGATATTGAGCACTGGACATTCTTATCAACCCTCATGCTTGATCTTGTTTATTTTCCCATGTAGCTACTTTATCTCCATCGATAATTTTATTTTCTTTTCCTATGTCTATTCTATAAATCCCTTTACTTCTAAGTAAATCTACCATGTGAGGTAGCCATTGGAAATAATTGGTGTTGTTAAGAATAACCGGGCAAGCACTTTCCATATTTTTTTTTTTCAAATTGAGGATGAAAAGGGTTGACAGTAACTCCTCCAATATAAATATCTCGAAAAATTAGTCTAATTAAAAAAAAAAAGATCGAAAAACGGCTTCCGGATGAAGAAGTTATGCATTTAAAAAAAAACTGAATTGTAGATGCCAAATAGTTACGGGAACGATTGAAATTTGATGATGAAGTTCTACTTTTAAAAAAAATTCCTGCCCCTTTAACAAAAATATTTTTAGAAAAAGAAGGTTGAGAAAGAGACTTGAACCAAAGACCTCTATTCTCATAAACTAACTTCACACCAAGTGAGCTAGTAAAAGGATTCTATAATTGTTTGAGAGGAGGAAGGGTTTTTTTTTTTTAGTCTTCGATGTGTGTGAAAAAAAAAAAACACCGAAAATCCGAGCACAAAAAAGTGAAATGCAAGCCTTACAACAGAATGTTATATTTTTGGTGAGCCTTACCGGCAACTATCCTTTTTCCCGCTATTTGTGATTTCCCGAGATCGCACAAAGACGCAGGGAAAGAGCATACGTAGAAAAAAAAATCATGTCTTCCTATTTCTGATTTGCTGAGATCGTACACAACACAGAGAAAAGATAATACACAGAGAAGAGGGTATAGATCCGGAAAATAAACAAAGAAAATATAAACTGAAATAAACATAGGGAACTGAAATAAACAAAATCATTAATAAATAAAACTACCAAATAGATACTTTATACCTCCAGATCTAAAATGACATAACTTGGGCAACCAGAAACCTTTTCACATGAAACAAAAGGGGTTCCTCACGATAACAGATGCTTTGGACACAACAAATTCGCTATCTAAGCCCAAAATGGTTTGGAAATAGTAGATCTACAAAACGACAGTCGCATGTAGTCAAACCGTCTTCATATTTGGCTCAACAACGGATGCAACCCTCAAAATAGCTCTAATACCATGTAGGAATTTATAGGGTAAGTTCCTTAGATCAAACACCAAAGGTCACTGCTCACAAACATATCGAAAATCAGTACACTATTATATCACATGGTTAAAACACTCGAAGAGGGAAACAATCCACGGCTTGAGCTAATGCGCCCACTTCAGGAAATTTATTGATATAAAAATGCAAGTTTACATATGTTTCTCTCATAAAGGGTTACCGGACAAATGACTCTCCATGCTCTTTAAATAGAGATCATGGAAAAATAGGGTGTTAAGGCGCGTATCAAGTGTCGCTAATACCAAGGAGAGAGTGAACCGTCGGATCACTACAAATCGTGACCGTTGAATTATAAGTTACAAATGTACATAGTAAAGAAACATACTTTACCTAACTATACACTAGAACAAGTTATACTTAACTATTTCCTATGTGTTGGAATATCCTAACGTCCATTAGCTTCCCATTTTAAGCTTTCTTCGGATTTAAGTCCTAGAAATAATGAAGAAAATAAGCACACGTCTCGTGTAGCATATGCAAAATGTGGTAGGAAACTTAATGTATGCGATGGTATCTACAAGACTTGACATTTCACATGTAGTTGGGGTTGTCAACAGGTTCATGGAAAATGCATGGGAAGAACATTGGCGAGCAGTGAAATGGGTGTTTCAGTATTTGAGAGGCACAAGTGACCATTGCATCATCTTTGATGACCGCCGTGAAGGTTCAGTCTGCGGATATGTGGATTTTGATTATGCAGGTGATTTGGACAAAAAGAGATCTAATACAGGTTATGTTTTTACTCTTGCAGGTGGAGCAATCAGCTGGATGTCAAAGCTTCAAGAGACATTTTATTTCTCCACTACTGAAGCATAGTGTATAGCTTCTTCAAATGGTTGTAAAGAGGCAATATGGTTAAAAGGTATGCTTGATGAGATTGGAAGGAAGCAAGAGAAATTGAATGTATTTTGTGACAGTCAGAGTGTTATTCATTTGGCTACAAATCCAGCCTATCGCAACAATACCAAGCACATCAATGTAAGGTATCACTTTGTGAGACATGTAATCAAAGGTGACAAAGTAGTTCTCAAGAAGGTCTGTACACAGGAAAATCATGCAGATATATTCACAAAGCCAATTACAGTAGCGAAGATGAGATGGTGTCTCGCTTCTCTTGTCTTGCAAAAGAGATGTTGAATGGGCATGGGCAAGGGATTAGGAAAATTGTTGTCAAGGTGGAGTTTTTTTAAATAATGACAACTAATTGTAATTAATAGAATTTATCAGACAATTGGTTTTATAACAAAGAGGCAGTTATCTAATAAAGTAGCCCATGTTAAATTGGAATGGCCCGAGAAGCTTGTATCCAAGGAGAATCATTCTTGATTAATAATGTTTCCAATACCTTGCCCCATGGAGATTTCCTTAACTCCCTGTCAAGGTTTTACGATGTAAATAATTTGTGTATTTGCCTTTATGTTTGATTCAGTTTCCATTCTGTTTATATTTCTTTCTTGTTAATGTTATTTAATGTTCTTCGGACACCTACACCTAGCTCACTAGGAACAATACAAAAATTTTCCCCTCACATCATAAGGTGCTACAAATCTCAAATATAAATCACAATTATCCAAGTCTTCATGTCCTCAAATGATCGTGTGCCTCTCTTTAATTATGATGGCTATCAAAATACCATGGGTTCTTTTCCTTCTTTTAATAAAGTGACTTTTTTTATAAGGTTTATTGTTTAATTAAGTTTCAAGTCATTTAATAATCACTTTTATTAGTTTAATTACTCAATCTCACTTAGATATGACATTAACTAACCTCTCTTTTATTATGATGGCTATCAGAATACCATACTATGAGTTATTTTACTTCATTTAATAAAGTGAATTTTTTTATAAGGTTTATTCTTTAAATCACTTTTATTAATTTAGCTACTCAATATCACATTAATATATAATTAGTTAGTTGGTCTTTTATTCTCTAAAGTGGGCATTACACTTTGACACAATCATGATGGATACAAAATTATATAGTGATCCAGTCTATATAAGATATACTCAATAAACCATATGTAATATCTTTACTTTTGAATTGGAAGGTTAGAAAAGTGATGTTTTTGTTCAAAGGAAATGGAATTATATATACTCGGTAAACCATATGTAATATCTTTACTTTTGAATTAGAAAGTTAGCAAAGTGATGTTTTTGTTCAAAGGAAATGGAATAAATAATGAGAGAAATTACAAAACCATAATGGTTACTAACATCTTTGCTAATACATTTGGCACGACTTTATAATAGAAAAGGTAAATTGGTAGGGAAAAACAATGTCCTAGATCCTTTCAAATTGGCTTTTAGCTTAAGCACTTTATAATTGACAAAATACTAACTCTCGGAGATATTGTTGAGAAAGTGTGGGGAAAACATACTTTATTAGTCCCTGCCGCCTGCGGCATGGCAGCGACTATTGTAATCGATTTGAGATGTGCATTAGTCCCTGCACAAAAACCAACAAAAACGAAGTTAGCATAATCTAAAGTTTGTATTTATAATTTATTAGTTCACCAATGAACTTTTACCAAATTTTTTTCTCCACCAATACGCAAGTTGGAGGTCTTATTTGGCCTCATATCGAGGCAAGACCTATTGAAACCTAGGCTAAATGTCTATTGATGAAAATTTTTTCACGGTGTTTTCGGTTTGTGTTAGATAATGCTAACATTAATTAGCAAACATAAAATGTTTGCAAATGTTAGCGATAAAGTAGGTTCTAAGGGCTCGTATGAAATCCCAAGATCCACATCATAGCGGTACCCAGAAGCGAATAGTGATACCAGCATCTGTCAGCAAGCTTGGTTTTAGCTTAACACCTGGAGCTGCTAAAAATGCATGCTCACATAGATAATGTAGCCTGGATCCACTGGCTTAGCTGGGCTGGGGATTTTCTTCAGAGCTGTTCAGAGCTATTCAAGTTCTTTGCTGTAGATCCTTGTGGCGGTTCAACAATTCTGATTCTTTGTCCTGTTCGTGGGACATGATCTGCCCACAAAGAAGTATCTATCCACGGGCGTCGAATCAAAGACTGCAAAGAGAAACCTTAATGAAACAAAAAGAAAAAAGGTTCCTGTGTTCCAGTGCGTAATAGATGCAGATTGACGGGGGGCTTGAGATCTCTTTCTTCCATTGCATGCAGGGTCAATCGAAGACCATGTCAGCTTCACAAAGAACACTCTTCTGGTTCCCTCACGGCATGTATATCAGGATATAATTCTTATCCAACCAGACAATGAGAGAGGCGCATCCTCCGTGCTGTTGGGAGCTACGGTATTCCAGTGTAGGGTCGAGCGAAAATCCATCCAATCCTATGAACTCCAACGCAACGGCAGAGGTGAAAGGGAAAACAGCAGCATTTTCAAATTCCACAGAATTTACAAGCATTTTGATTTATGGGTATTTTTCTCCGAGCTCCTCTTACTTGGGCTTTGAAGAAGAGGAGAAATTGTGCAAAAAATTCTGACAAAGTTTGATTTATGGGTATTCTTCTCCGAGCTCTTCCTACTTGGGCTTTGAAGAAGAGGAACAATTGTGCAAGAATAACGGGAGGAAAAGACGAAACATAATATAATCGATGAAAAAAAACTTTGAACAAAAGGAGCAGTTGTGCAACAATAACAGCAGGAGAAGAGGAATGTTGTCCAGAATGAGATAACAAAAACACCAAAAGTTGTTCGGTAGAAAGCTTTAAGTCTCTCGATACAAGCTTTACAAAACGCATGGTAATTTTTATTTTATTTTTAATGTATTTCCCTTTTTCGAAAAACAATTGTTTTGCTGAGAGCTTTAATTCTCTCGATAAAACAATTTTTGCTGAGAATATTATGGCCCCAATTTCCCCTTCCCTTGTAGTATTTTTCAGAAAAGCCCAATTTCCCATTCCCTTCTAGTATTTTCCTGAAAAGGGAATCAAAGCACAAAACAGTAAGTTCGAAAACAAAATCAAGCCACAAAAAAATTAAAGCACTTACCCTTGTAGCCTTCATTTGAAAAAACTAGTCTCTGTCTGAAAAAACTAAAACTATGATGCAAAGCCCTGAAAAGAGAATCAAAGCACAAAACAGTAAGCCTGAAAAGAAAATCAAGGCACAAAAAAATCAAAACACTTACCACTGTAGCCATCGTTTGAAAAAACTAGTCTCTATCTGAAAAAACTAAAACTTCCTCAGTGCCAGTGCCCTCTAGTCTTATATTCCTATTTCTAATATACTATCTGAAGCATTAAATTGGTAGTATGTTGGGTTTCGTTTTTACTTATGACATTCTTAATTTTCTGCAAAATCGTGCTTTATCTAGTGCTTGGATTGCAGATGCCCATGATAAATGCCCATGAGAAAGGAGGGTACTTCATTTTTGGCTCTCTGAGGGTAGCATTCACCATGTGGAAGTGGCAGCCACCGCAGGGAATGGAATTAAAGTCTTCAAACGACCGGATTGTCATTGCATTGCAGTATTCTAAATTTTTTGCAAAATCGCTCTATCTAGTGCAATCCATTGTTAATTTTATGTAAAATCGCTTTATCTGGTGCTTGGATTGCAAATGCCCATGAGGAAGGAGGATACCTTGTACGAGACCTACGAGGAAAAACTATGCTCGAACGAAATGCTAGGAGAACTGGGGTTAGGGGGAAATCTGTTGATTGATAATCTCTTCTCAATAATTAATTATGATGAGGAACACAGAAACGTGCTTGGTTATGGCAAGAGAGACAAGTGGTTAGATAACGGGCCAGAGAATCCAACAAGTGGTAAAATCGTGGGTCCACAGGTTCAGACAAGTTGCAATTTATATTTAATTCAATTATCAATGAATGATTAATTTTTTTTATATGATGTTTCTAGATGCAATACATTATATATGTGTCTTATGCATTACATGTGTCTTTTGCATGAAATTTTTCAGAAAACCGCAAAGCTGTGCTCTCATCTTCCAAATTCTTGACTTTTCTGCACTTATTGTATTTGCATGAGCGTTGACTTATCAACTTGAAGTTTTTGACACCAGTCATTAGCATCAATTTCATAGAGAATTTACTGTCATGAAGCTTTGATCTGTATTTCAAATTGACATGCTGAAGTGGTCTTTCAAATTTTGTAGCTTTTTTTAACGCTGAAAACATCAAACCCTATCATCCCTATCATCAGTGACATTAGTTTCCTAGCTAGTTGTTCTGTAATGAGGTCCCATAAATTGTGATCTCTGTTATTATTTTCCGTGCCTGATTTATCTTTTCAGTTGTTGCAAAGAGGTCCTATTGCTCGAGATTGATTTTAATAATAAGATAATTTTTTTATTTCCAACGAGGCCTTTGTTCAGTGGCCAGGTTAAGATATCCACCAGTTCTCTGTTTTGTATCACTTAATGGCATGAAAGTAAAAGAGTCCTAACATTCATGGATTTGTGAGCAAGAAACATCAACTCTGATCCAATTAACAACATATAGAATTAAATACCTGTGAGAGAGGGACACGCTTTTATTTTGGATTTGGGATGTTCACATGTGCCTTTATCTTTGAGCGCATCGCTACCATCCACTACTCCCTGAAGATTCATTTTTACAGCCTTCCTTGCCTCTAAGTTGAATTCCTGCGCATATTTTACTAAAACCCTAACCTATCTTCCTGATCCTTGATGTCTTTGGTCATGCACCTGTCTATCTGCTAGTAAGTGATCTAGTCTATAGCTCTGTTGTTGTGTGGTGGTCATGCACTTGTCTCTCTGCTAGTAAGTGAACTGGTCTCTAGCTGTGTTGTTGTGTGGTTGTCATGAGCTTGTCTATCTGCTAGTAAGCGATCTGGTCTAGCTGTGTTGTTGTGTGGTTGTCATGAGCTAGAACAACTGAAGTATAAAGGAACTCCTGGAAATTCCAAAATTTGAAACTTGGGGCTATGAAGCCAGAGTTTCTATGTTGTCTAATCCTTGTTGGCTTTTATAGATTCTTCCTTACAACCTGGATCCAAGATCCTACAGGAGTTCAAGAGTAAGAAATATTCTGATCCAAAGCTGGAAAAATACTTTGAATGCACGTGTCCAATTTTATCAGATGCTGCTAAATTTTTACTTTACACATTAGCAATACCGAATGATGTTCACATTTCACATTAGAAAATGTAGCAAATCCTCTTCAAGTTCCAGCAAATTGACAGATAAAATGGTAGGGCAGGTTCATGCAAACATAATAAAAATAGCAGAAATGTTCACACAAAGCTGGTTCTTTTCTTCCCAATTCAAATTACCTTTACACTGCCATTTGAAATACCGTTACACTGCAAAATGGCAGACAGGTTCATGCAAACGCAATGAAAATTTGCTTCTTTTCCCGATTCAAAATTACCTTTACACTACAAAATGGCAGGCAGGTTCTTGCAAACATACTGAAAATTAGCTTCAATACCATGCTGCAAAATGACAGACAGGTTCATCCAAACATGATAAAAATTTTCTTCAGTGCCTTTCTTCTGCTTCATACCAAGTGGTATCAAATTCCTGTCAAACTGACTGCATACCAAGTGGGCAGGGACTTGCTGCTTCACAGCGTTCTTGTTATTCTTGTTTTTGTTTTTTTGGTAAACCTTTGAGATAATCATTTGAATAAACACTATGGGAACGAATGGATAATGTAGAAATTATAGTTAAGTGTATAGAAGTAATATTTTGGTTACATGAAAAGGTTATTGAATAACTAGTGGTTCACTAAATGTTAAAAATAATGGAAAGTTGAGATCAATAATAGTATTCGAGTGAAGCAGGGAAATCCCCTCGTACGTATATTATTTTTCTTATTTATATCTCATTCAGATGATTGGACCATAAAGGATGAGGGAGGAGGAATATGCATAGAATGTTATATTTTATTGTTGTTGATTTATGTAGATGACGTCGTAATTTATTGTCAAATCACAAATATAGTCTTTAAAGGAATCTTGTTTCCATAAAAAAAATTAAATAATATTTAATGTCTTGTACCTTGTTTGATTCTAGTTGTTGTTAAAAAAATATTATCGATAAATATATAATAGGAGATAGGAGGCCTTGAGGCACTATTTCTTACAAAAAATAGATTCAGCGAAATTCATTTCTTGATTTAAAAATTGGGTAAGCCACTCCTTTTAGCATTGGTACAAATAATCTTTTTATATAGTTTCCGGATTTTAGTTCTATGCCTCTCTCAAGAACCTTAAATAAAAGTTGAGAGTTCAAAATGGTTTATATTAGAGGAGATACGAGCTAAAATTCAAATTACTTTCTCAATGACATTTGCACAAGCATGAATTTTCCTTTTTCCAAGGAAAATCTCAAAAGTGAACTAAAGGGTTGCTTTCCAAAATTTAGGGAGGCCTCCTCTAATCAACATGTCAACATAGAATATTGTGTATAATCTAGATAATTCAAACTACGGAATGGTTGGGATAGAACTAGATGAATGTCCAAAAAAATTAGTGAAAATAATTTAAGCTAATCCTTTGGGACAATAAATATATATGTTACTTTTATAAGGAAATAATTACTTCAATTATTATAACGTATATGATTAAAATAAAACATAACAATAAGGCTAACATAATAATACACCATGAAAATGTTGAACATTTTCCATTGTTTAAATGACTGATGACACTCAATGTGTTGGCATCAATCTCAACTATAGTAGCATTGAGATTGGAGGCATGAGGTGTTGACACTGATGAGCATACTATTCAGGGTTTCCCATGGTTGCTACAATAATTTGTAGAGAATCATCATAGTAATACTCTTAGTGGAGAAGCCATAAAAATATGACTATGATGGTTGAGGAGTCTCATAAATTCAAGGAGATTATGTCTCAATAGATCAAAATAGTTTCTCATGAAAATGGTAGTGTTAGAAAGTTCTTGGAAATATATTTCTAACAATATGTTGAAGTCTACAAATGGGCCACTGAATAAATATTTATTGACATTTAAAGTTAGTTATCTTAAGCGATAAGTAGTGGTGCCCGGAAGTCTGGAAGGCCAAGAAGCTCGAAATTTTATAGAAAAGAGGTACAAGATGACATTATCACAGGGTAGTAGGAACAGTGCCAAAAATTCCATTAGCCTGAAACCTCAGAAGGCTCGGAATCCTAGACATTTATTTAAAAGTGTTACGGGCAAGCAGGCATCTGAGCTCCAAATCTAGGATCTATCTCATCAGTGTTATATACTGTGATATGAATGAGTCAGCATCTCTTTGGCCTATTTTATATATTTAACAATGTGTCGCATTCATGGATGAGTCGACAGCTCTAAGGCACATGATATAGAGGATGAATGAGTCAGCAGCTGAATTAAATGTGAATTGAGAGTTTGATGCCATTATATTAATAGAGACTGCTGAAAAAATCCTCCTTTGTTCTCACTTGCATCCCACGAGGAATTAATTGACGAAGATGGCTCAATGACACCATATGAGTAAATTAATGAGCTTCGATGGCATGCTACAGCTAAAGTAGGAATTAAAGACATGCTAGAAGTATTAGTTGATATTTGTGGGAATTTAAGAGGAATGGAGGACCATGTTATTTACACAGGCATAATTAATTAGGGGTAGTTGTTGAGTGAGAAGGGTTGAATAAGGTTTATTTATTAGTATGAGGAGACACTCAGATGCCCACTCTGCAATTTAATTAAACTATGATGGTTAAGTTAATGTAGTCTATTTTTAGAGCTTAATAAAGATGCAAAGGTCTGGCACTTTTATGAAACAACAACATGGAGAGCCACACACAAGCACACTTTTAGGAACTATGTGATAGAGATAGTAGGGGAAATAGAGATAGGATAAACCATCCTATAGAAGAGGAACACAACCTAGAATTTCCATTGAACATGTGGGGGAAACACAACATTATTATGTGTTGATGTCTGGAGAGCAACGTTTAGAGAGAGTGAGGAGAAAGAAGCTAAGTTTCAAGAGTTAATTATTTTTATAAGGTCATTGAGGAAAGAGGACAGAACTTGTAGAGAATTTCATTAAAAGTGGAATTGCAGAGAAGAAGAGGAGGAGTTGATGTAGTAGCAGATCAGGTGTATATTTATGAGCATTTACTGTGGCCTTTGTTTTCAGTCTGAAAATTGTATGAAAAGTAGAACATTGGCTAGAGCAAATAGTGCCCTACATTCATAATAGGTTAGTGCCTATTGGAAAGTGGTGACTTGCTATATGAAGGACGTTTGGGCCTCCTATGAGTGGGTTCTCACAAACAACTTGATGTACTATTAAGTGGGTGCTTAATTTACATCATAATAACAAATAGATCAATGGTTATATACCTTTTTGTTTCCATGTAAAAATACTCGTGTCAATATGTGTATGTTGCTTAATTAATAGACTATGCGATCATGTGAATGGTTTACTTTACTATACATGTTGGAACAAGGTCTCCTATGAGCTGCGAAACTGGTCCGATTTTGTATATTTTTTATTATATTTAGTCTAGCACACGGGTTTTGGGGTGGGTCAAAGCCTCAAAAGCATTAAAATGGGCAAAAGGGTAAACCTGGGGTCTGAAAACCACGGTTTGTGGACCATGGGAAAGTTTAAGCTAGATTGTTATAAATAGAGGAACATTTTGAATTGTAAGGCAGAGAAATGAGGAGATATTGATGCGAATTGTGGTTTAGGAAATCTGTTTGGGTTTTGGGGGAAGGACGCCTACTAGCTATGTGCGCAGAGATCTAGAATCCTGCTACGTGCGGACCCTACTGTTGTGTGCGCAGGCTGGGATGGGTATTGTAAGAGGGAATTGACGAATTGATGAATAAGAAAGGCTGTTGAGAACTGAATCTATGTGTACTGTTTATGCGAATTGTTGGTAATTCCTGTATTATGTGTATTCTGAATTTAGCTACGAAAGTTCTACGTAAGTGTTTTACTACATCTAGATCTGTTTCGTCCTGTTTAAGGCAATATTGAGCTACTATCTTGGAAGTATATGATTGTTGAGCACCATAGCATAATTGACCGTGCACACGTGGATGCGAAAAGAGACCTATCAGCCCTGCTCAGGAAGATCTGGACATCTCGAGGCAGGGTGCAGCTCTGCTTGCATTACCTATCCATTCTCAGGGTGCAGAAACCTGGTTCTAGAACCCACCCATACTACTTCGAGTGATACTTTGACCTGTGCAAGTAGGTCACTGTCGAAAGGGCCAGTAGTATAGGGGTTTGTTGGCAAACCTTGAACTCCAAACCTGGGTCAGGACCCCTTGAGCCAAAAAATGGTTCTGTTTCCAGGACCCGAAGCATTTTGAGAAAGGGATCGGGTAATGACAAGAGAGTACTGGAAGACTGAAGGGAAGGAAATTGAGGAGTGGTTCGAAAAGCAAATGCAGGAATTTGCGATAAAAGAAAATCGCAGCACGAAGTTAACGACAGAAAAGTGGAAAAAGAGGTACATTCTTACAGAAAGATACGAAATATTATTTATGACATTTGAAATTGAGCTTCAGAAGTGGCTGGCTAGGCTCGTAGAATTAAAAAAGTGTTTGAAGGATGAACGAGTCACTCAGTGGACCCCAGAGCTAATCCAGCAACTGGAAAGGACTAAAAATAATATCACATGCATGGTAGATCACTGGGTGGACAGTGTGCTAGGAGGATTTGTGCTAGCATTTTCCATTGATTAGTTTGTCTCCTACTCTCAGGCCAAGCGAAGATTCTTTAAAGGGTTCAGGGGAAATTTTCTGAAGACATTACCTTTGCTGATTAAGATATTACTGTGCGAGAAGAATATTTTGTGTAGTCATACTGACTGAATGGCCTCGGATTTAGATGGGAGCGCGACGCACAGTGGTAAATACTATCGGACCAACCTTAATAGGGAAAGATATTCCTATAACCCTCTGCAAGAGACGACTGTGCAAAGTCACCCGGCTACACCACCGTCTAGGCTGCATAAGGGTAAGAACTCGCTCATACCCCCACCTCCGCCGGACAGTGATATGGCTATGCACCTGAAGCTACCTACCTTCAAGGGGGTAGGAGATGAGGATATGGACCAATTTTGGTTTGTTGAAGATTCCATATGGATTGCGCAAAATGTGAGTAACGATACGGTGAAGAGAGTGCAATTGTCCCTGGCGTTCAAAGATAGAGCATTAGACTGCTATATGCGATACGTCTCTCAGAACAGAAGTGCATCTATTCAATATATTAAGGACACTCTGAAGAAACAATTCCAAAAGCCAAAATCTTACTCTCAACTGGTAGCAGAAGTGAAGGACTTTAAGCAAGGTGCGTCTCAGTCTGTATGGGAGGCTGATCAATGATTTAAGAAAGAAATCAGGGAAGGAGGATTTGAGTATGAAGATAGAAAACATACAGAATGGTTCATCACTATGTTGTTGCCCCACTTGCATACGCCAATGAGTCACCAAACCTTTGAGTCACAGGAAAAAGTTTTGTAGGTTCTGCCAATCGGTAGGACACAATGAGCAGAACTGTCGCACTTACGACTTAATGATAGATCGGGGAAACTTGTATAGGGTACAAGCAGACCCTGCATCACCAAGATCTCCTATGGGCTTGGGTGGCTCTCTGGAAAGGGTTAGAGGAGGTCAGGGAGGAAGTGTAGGTCGAGGGCGCAGACAACTAATCTATTACAACTATGGGGAAGTAGGAAAATTCGCAAAGGACTACCCAAATCCCACTAGGAAATCCTACAAATATTGGAGATAGCTGATCCATGCAGTTGAAGATTGCCCAATATTAATATTAAATATGCAGGAAAAGGAGCCCACCACTATGCAGAATGTGCAGAGAGTTAAAGCTGAGCTAAGGAACATAGACCCAAGTGTGAAAATCATAACACGGAGTGGGATGGTCACCCAGGGATCAAAGGAGGAGGCTGACCTATCAAGGATGATTGAACATAAATAGGGGACAAGAAACCATGGCCATAACTGCCCAGGACCTCACTCAAAGGGTAGCAGCTACTGCGCAGGTACTGACACACCATAAGAGAGATGAGGGGGTAAAGCCCTTTCTACGGGCATGTCTGAAGCTACTACGTAACCCAAAGTCTATAGAGAACCTTCAGGCATTAATGAATAGCTTCGCAGTGTGGCCCGATCCGACCTTCGAGACCAAGGATGTAGACAAACTATACAGGTATAAAAAATGCATTGGTAGAGAAATGCGGATGACTCTGTAGATTGGTGACTACGAGATGGATCAAGTTATTTTGGACCTCGGATCAGATGCGGATGTGTTACATAAGCAAACCTGGCAGCGAATGGGAGAACCTAAGTTGGAATGGTCCACCATCCAGCTGCGCATGGAAAATAAACAAAAGATCATCCCTCTGCGAAGGCTACCAAAAGTCAGGGTAGATATCGCAGGAGTAAAGGTCCAAGCTAACTTTGAGGTAATATAAATCGTGGAAGATGTGGATCCCTACCCTACACTCCTAGGACTATACTGGGCTATAGATATGGGGGGTGTCATCAACCTCAAAAAGCGCATCATGGTATTTGAAAATAACAGTACACGAGTAATAGTACCACTGGATCATGTGGAAGGTGTGCGGTATAGAGAGCCAGTGCACGATGAGGAGGAAGTACATCACATTTACAAGTTGACTACGCAGGACGAGGAGTGGATTAACCCCACAGTGGAAGGAGTGCTCTGTTGGGAAAAAGATAGTGAATGCTTTTCCGACTCTGATGGGGAACTGGAGGATTGACAAGGCCAACTGCATGACGTTTCGGCACTACGATGTCTTCGGGTTACAAGGAACTTCTGCTGCATCTCCACTGAAGTAAGAGACCTGCCCCACTTTGGGGACTTGAGTGAAATTAAGGAATTTTTATGCACATTAGAAGCAGAAGTTCCCAAGGGACGTAGGTTAGGGGCCCTTTAGCTGGCTCTGTGCGGAGCGCCTGCACGTTGGTGGGATACGCATGGGAAGGTATTCCGCAATTGGGAGGAATGTCGGGATAAGATGATCCTGCAATTTGGAGCCGCAGCTGGGAGATGGATCCAAAATTTCCTTGGGTCAGAAGACCCGCCCAAATATTTTATTACATGGGAAATGCAATGGGGTGAAAAAAACCCAAACGAATGGGTTCACCTATTTATTCATGACCTAGGACTGTGTCCAGCTGCATGGTCTCTAGATGCGGAGCAGCATCAGTGCACACGCCATTGGGAGAATTTGCGGGATGAGTTTCTGTGAACCTTTAGGGTGTAAGATGGCATAGGGGCGCTAGACGTAGCTCTGCAGAACATGAACGCCTTAACTGAGGAAATACCACACCTGTACATCACACCTGAAAATACTGATCCCCAAATTGTCCCAACCGCAACACTAGATGGGATGCGTACGGTGGCCAAGTTTCTTAAGTTGTACCTGAATTGCATTACAACACACCCGACGTCGGCTTTAATTTGGGATACGCGAGCAACATAGAGGCATCATCCAAAGTCAATAAATCCATGTGAAAGCCCTCAAGTGCGAATAATGGCCTTCAGAACATTGAACTTTGATAAAAAGGAAATCTTACCGTTATGGAAAATAGGCGGCTGGAAATCAATGCAGAAATTTTTGGTGGGTTATTACCAATTGCTTGATGGTAAGTTTTGAATTAGATTTAATCTACCGTTGGATAGCCCCAGACATTATAAGGAAAATAGGATAACTCCGCTCAAGGCTCCATATTTGATTTGAAATGTGTGAGAAAAATATTTATTATACAGAGATAGACATTAGGGGCTTTTACTGGTTATTTCACCTTTACTAGAAAGGATGAAACCAGAAGCTTCTGGCCCTCTTACTGGCTCTGCCTAATGAAATATGAAGTAAACACTAAAATGATCTGGCAATGAAAGTATTTTTTTTTCTAATTGCAAAGTATTCATTAACCAATATTACTTGTGAACAAGCAAGTTAAGGTGTTCTGCAATGGAAGTAATGTGGTTTGGAATGGAACAAATAAGTTTTGATCACTGTATAAGTCTTTATGTGTTAAGAGGACTTATTTAAATTCACTGTTTAATGTATCAAACTCTGGAAATAAGCAGCAAGAATTTACAATATAATAACAAGCATCTGATAAATCAGTTCACCGCTCTCTTGGGCTACATCTGCTGGGTCCAAAAGCCTCCAAATGGGCTTTTCCCTATTCTATTAATGCTCAAAATAATTTTTACGCCATGAAGAAAGCCTCAAAAGGCTAAAATAGTTGCAAAATTAGAATCAGAGTGCTGGAAATAGTAAAAATTGACTATTCATTCACCTCAAACAAATGAACATAGCCCAATACAGCTGATCATTCCCATAGCCCTGGTGGCTCCACAAGAAAATTCATAGATAAAACCTCTGACAGAGTGCCCTGATGGCTCTACAACCTGTTCCAACAGCTTCAGAATGTTCCAAAGCCCCCAAATCCAAAAAACAATTTGTTCCAAAAGTACTTTCCTAGCTAAAGTTATGACTGAAACTAACTTTTCCCAGTTAGAGTAGGAAAGCTCCACTAAATGTGGAGAAACTCTAGATAATCCCAATAAAATTGGGGTCGGCACTATATTTGTGGCACTCTGCCAATAAACCCTCCAACCTCTAGGACTAAAGATATAAGGCACGGGACCGTGACCTTCGGAAATTAGTTTAATACTTTGAGTTATGGGCGACGTTTATTAATGTTTAAACCATATTATATACGTGCCTCCGCACCAAGTGCCGGTCCTTGTGACCAA
The DNA here is from genome assembly GCA_034641835.2 of Pinus albicaulis. Taxonomy (NCBI): domain Eukaryota; kingdom Viridiplantae; phylum Streptophyta; class Pinopsida; order Pinales; family Pinaceae; genus Pinus; species Pinus albicaulis. The sequence continues at coordinate 257,505,255 of CM076575.1, forward strand.
GACCCAACAGTACTGCGCGCCGATGGTTTACGCGGTGGGTTCTGAGCGGGAGGTTACATGCACGGGGGGCTGGCCCTTAGGGGCTAGCCCCCTTTTGGGCCCTGCCCAAACCATAACAAAGCTAAAATACAAACTTCTGCCTATGGTTAATAAGAACTTCCTGTGGCCCAATGGTCAGGCCGTCTGGTTGGCTCCTCTCCGACCCAGGGTCGACTCCTGCCCGCTCCAAACAAAATTTTATAACACCATTTGTTTGACCTTGGGGTCACGTGGTGGCCTCCGGGCTGCCCATGTGGCGCCTTTTGATTGGTTGTGTTTGGAATATTTTGCAGAATATTTTGTGGAATATTCTCTTTTTAATAAAAAAAATTTAAAAGTCAAACTGGACATTTTTTTACTGAAATTGGAAAACTTCAAAACTGAATAACTTTCTCATACAACATCAGTTTTTAGTGTCCTTCCTGTCTACAGGATCTTTTTTCCGAGCTCTTTCCTTTCATTCTTGTTTGGACCAATTATGAGAAACTAATGTTTTGAGCATTTTTCCATTAAGGACTTGATCTCTTGATCACACCTCCCAAATTGGAAGCTTTTGGACCCACAAAAGCTCTCTGATTAGTGAAATAGATGATGTGGAGACTGATTCTCCACTCTTCCACCCTTGAATAACTGAAATCTACCCGATTTCATCAAACGGAGCATTTTAGAAAATGATAAATTGTCTCTGGATTTAACTGATCGACCATTGCTAAGATTGATGGAGTCATGATACAAATTATTAAAATTTGCAGAATAGCAACTGTAATTTGCAGAAAAAAAAAAATTTCTACGCTGATCAAACTTCCAAGAAGACTTAAAATAACTTTCACCTTGCAAACTATTCCCATGGCGAATTCTATCATTCTGAAACCAACTTTGTCCCATGCTGAATTATGTGTCCTCCTTGCTTGCGCTGCTTTTCTTTGAAACTTCATTCACTGCATTGGCTGACCCAAAAGGTAACTTGTGCAACATCATGGCATATTCTTTCAAAGAAAAACTATTATTAAACTGAGACATATCATTAGCAACATCATAAAAAGGTGAATGCTCAAAATCTTGTCGTTTCAACATTAACAAAGTTAGACTTTGACTTGCATTAACCAGCCTTTTCAATTGACTTGCATGGAGTAAAGAAGATTCCAGCTTTTTCTTGTGTGCTCTCACAATGAAATCTTTACCACATTTGAACAAGTGATGCTTCTTTTCATGGTGATGAAATATGGACTTCCTGTCAAATAAGTAAGGACTTCCCAAAACAATTCCTAAAATATCAAGCAGCACCACATCAAGTTCAATTGTGTCAATAAAGTGTGCAGTTATTGCAAAGCACAATATGCACTTTCTTAAGACTTGAAAATTGGCATCCTTGCATATCCACCCAAGTGGATAAGGCTTCGGATGTGGAATGGTCTCAAGTTTAAGCTGCTTGACCAAGTCTTCAGATATGATATTAGCTTGTGACCCACTGTCAAACAGTGTGTCAATTTTGGTATGTTTTGAAATTACCCTCACATGGAAGAGCTTTATCCTCCTCTTTTCTTCATGAGTATCTTTGTGACAATTTAAAGAGCTAGAACTGGGAATTGTGTCTTGCACCACTTCTTTCCCCTTAATGTTCTTTAAAACCATGGCGATGCTTTTTGTCTCATCACCGGAGTCTGACCCTAAGTCTTGCTCAACTGTTGCTACAATTTTCCCCTTTTCTTTGGTCTTGTCCTTGTTCTTGTATTTTTCTAGTTTCAGTTCAGGATGAAGCTTCCAACAATGATCTTCATCATGACATGTCTTTGAACATTTCTTTCAAAATAACTTTCCTTTTTCTTTTCTTGAATTTGCAACTCTTTTCTTTCCTTTTTTTTTGAAATTACTATCCTCATTCAAAGCATCAAAAGCATTCTTTCCTCTAGCTTCTAAATGTGTAGCCTGGACACAGACTTCATCTAAGATGGTAGGATTAAAAATTAGGATAGTATGTTGAAGGTAATTGTGCAAACCTCCTATGTATTTTAACAAAGTATCCTGACTTTGCAAATCTACCCCAAGTAAGAGTGCTCTCCTTCTAAACTCTTGGGTGTAGTCTTGCAATTTTTGCCCCTTAAGTTGCCTAAAATTTTTCCAATTCATTATAGCCTTTTGAAGATAAGCAAGAGGATAAAATTGTTTCTTAATAGCAGTAATAAACTCAGTCCATGTTAGAGTTATCTTACCATGCTTCTTGATCTCCTCCCTGGTCTTGGCTTCCCACCAAACCAAAGGTGCTCCATCCATTCTTAATGAGGCTAATTGGACTTTTGTGTCATCATCATGCAGATTCTGAATCCTTAGATAGACTTCCAGTTGTCTAATCCAGTTATCCAATTTCTCTGCATTAACATCACCATTAAGCATTGGAAACTCGAATTTTACATCAAGCTTTAACAAAGGATTTCGAACAGATGTTGTTGTTTTGTGTGACTGATTTACAGAGGTTGAAGAGGATGATGTGGAGGAAGAGTATGACGATGGAGATGGTGGATCACCATTTCCTTCATTCCCTTTCTTAAACTTCTCATTGTCTTTCTTCCCTCCTGAAGAATATCCTTCTTCTCTTTGGTTTCTAGACCCTTCTCCAGCAATCCTATCATTTCTTTCCTGATAGAGGATCCTAACCATTTCAGTCATATCCAAGAAAGATTTTCTAAAGACTCTTTCTTCTTCCTTGGGATCCATTTCCCGGTGTACTTCTCCTTCTCTTGAAGACATGTTTGTGGCTGATTCTAAGGCTAATGAGGATGAAATGGAAGGTGGAGATAATGGCACCCTAGCCCTCCTTGGTTGAGGATTATCTTGTGCTCTAACCAATTTACGTTCCCCTCTTTTCAATTTCAGCCTAGTAAGCATCAAATTTGCAGAACAACACAATTTCCTTGCACAAAATTCACAAACTTTTGAGAAAAACCTAGAGCTCTGATACCAATCTGATCTGAAATGTGTGAAAAAAACATTTCTTATACAGAGATAGACAGTAGGGGATTTTACTGGTTATATCACCTTTACTAGAAAGGATGAAACCAAAAGCTTCTGGCCCTCTTACTGGCTCTGCCTAAAGAAATATGAAGTAAACACTAAAACGATCTAGCAATGAAATTATTTGTTTTCTGATTGCAAAGTATTCATTAACCAATATTATTTGTGAACAAGCAAGTTAAGGTGTTCTGCAATGGAAGTAATGTGGTTTGGAATGGAACAAATAAGTTTTGATCATTGTATAAGTCTTTATGTGTTAGGAGGACTTATTTAAATTCACTGTTTAATGTATCAAACTCTGGAAATAAGCAGCAAGCATTCATAGTATAATAACAAGCATCTGATAAAGAATTTCACCCCTCTCTTGGGCTACATCTGCTGGGTCCAAAAGCCTCCAAATGGGCTTTTCCCTCTTCTATTAATGCTAAAAATACGTTTTACAGCATGAAGAAAGCCTCAAAATGCTGAAATAGCCGCAAAATCAGAATCAGAGTGCTGGAAACCATAAAAAGTGACTATTCATTCACCTCAAACAGATGAACATAGCCCAATACAGCTGATCATTCCCATTGCCCTGGTGGCTCCACAAGAAAATTCACAGATAAAACCTCTGACAGAGTGCCCTGATGGATCTGCAACCTATTCCAACAGCTTCAAAATGTTCCAAATCCCCCAAATAAAAAAAAAAAAATCGTTCCAAAAGGAATTTCCTAGCCAAAGTTATGACTGAAACTAAATTTTCCCAGTTAGGGCTAGGAAAGCTCCACTAAATGTGGAGAAACTCCGGATAATCCCGATAAAATTGGGGTCAGCGCTATATTTTTGGCACTCCCCCAATAAACCTGCCAACCTCTGGGGCTAAAGAGATAAGGCACGAGACCGTGACCTTCGGAAATCGATTTAAGACTTTGAGTTATGGGCGGCATTTATTAATGTTTGAACCATATTATATACGTGCCTCTGCACCAAGCGTCGGTCCTTGTGACCAAGACCCAATAGTACTGCGCACCGATGGTATACGCCGTGGGTTCCGAGCGGGAGGTTACATGTAGAGGGGGCTAGCCCCCTTTCAGGCCCCGCCCATACCATAATAAAGCTTAAATACAAACTTCTGCCTATGGTTAATAAGAACTTCCTGTGGCCCAATGGTCGGGCCGTCCGGTTGGCTCTGCTGCGACCTGGGGTCGACTCCTGCCTACTCCAAACAAAATTTTATAACACCATTTGTTTGACCTTGGGGTCACGTGGTGGCCTCCGGGCTGGCCACGTGGCGCCCTTTGATTGGCTGTGTCTAGAATATTCCACAGAATATTTTTTGGAATATTCCCAGAATATTCTATGGAATATTCTATTTTTAATATAAAAAATTTAAAAGTCAAACTGGCCATTTTTTTACTGAAATTAGCAAACTTCAAAGTTGAATAACTTTCTCATACAATGTTGGTTTTCAGTGTTGTTCATGTCTACAGGATCGTTTTTCTGAGCTCTTTCCTGTCATTCTGGTTTGGATCAATTCTGAGTAACTAATTTTTTGAGAATTTTTCCATTAAGTACTTGATCTCCTGATCAATATTATCACTATAATCTGCCTCTGTTATTCTACTGCTTGATTTTCTGGACCTTTAGCGTTTGGGTCATACCCCATCAACCTACCTTCGTTGTCTACAAGTTTCCCAATTGGGAAGCCTATCCTTTTGTTGCTATGACAACCCCTAACCTAGCGAATGCTTCGGCACCTACCAATCCAGCTCCTGCAGACATTGTGTTGAGGAGATCTGGGGATGACAAGATTGATAAGATGATTTCCCTCTGACTCCTTGCAAGGAAAATTGACTTTGAACCCTATGCATAATGGCGCCAAAGCTACACGACGGGATTTCCCGACCTTTACAACCCTGGGATGATTGCAAGCCCCATCCGGATGGCCTCGGAATATTCCATGAAGAATGATACGCAACTACCACAACTCGCTATAAGAACTGACACATTCGAGTCGCAGCTAGTCCTGTGCATGAAATGGACGGCTAACAAGGATCCAGCCCCCCAGGGGATGAGGCAGTATAGGGATACGCTGTGACTTCTCTGTAGTTCTAGACTACCTGCCAGTGAAAGCCATGTTTGTTCGCTACCTTGCACCATCTTGGTCGGTGAACACCTCCCAAAAGATACGAAATTACAAATAGACTTGGCGCAGCTGCCCCGCAAGGTGTTACAGGATTTACACACCGTCATGTTGTAAGAGATCCATCATTGCGACCGAACCACGCAACAATAACTCGATGTGGCCACACCGCTCCTCACATGCCAGACCAAAGATATCTCCCACATGGTGCAGCACGGAACAGGGGTTCACCAGCTCGACACAGAGATCCTTGATGACATCCCAACACCAGCTCTGTTCCAGGCTACCATAGAAGGCTTGGTTGTAGCACTCAAGGCATCCCAAGCCAAAGTAAAAACCCTCAAGACCCAAATGGCCTACCAATTCACCATGTGTCAGGCCAAAGCATAGCCTACCATACCCCCGAAGGTATGGGCACAATGGGCTATGTTGATAACAGAAGAAATAGATATTATTAAAGGACATCTTACTCTGGGTACTCAGTTGCTTGAGGCAGCCATCAAGCGCTTGACAACAGTCCAGTTCAACCCGATGCTTCAGCATCTCAAGGAGGACTTGAGGCAGAAGGAAGCTTCTTTCGATCAGATCGAAGCTACCTTGCCTTCCCCTACCCATGCGTAGCATCTGGCACTCTTGAAAACTAGCAATGCCTTCATCGACACAATTGAGGATCTCTGATGCACTAAGCATGTCATCAGAAAGCGCTTGAAGTCATGGGGCAATGCCGCTGTTCAAATATCTCAGGGTGCTCATGACGCCATCGTGTGACTCAACTAGATATTGGAGCAGGTTACCATGGCTCCTAAAGGACCTAGCTCCCTGAAGCTTGTTGATTTTGCACAAAGTGCTGCCGCCCAAAGTCAACAAGTGTTACCTCTGCTAATCATCGTTTTCAATACATTACATGTGCAGATAGAGACCGCACCACCACAGTAACTTGGGACGAGTCAGAAGATTTTGTTGCGAGGCTGTTGGAACAGGGTCTCCTACAAGCTGCGAAACTGGTCCGATTTTGTATATTTTTTATTATATTTAGTCTAGTGCAGGGGTTTTTGGGTGGGTCAAAGCCCCGAAAGCATTAAAATGGTCAAAAGGGTAAACCTGGGGTCCGAAAACCACAGTTTGCAGACCATAGGAAAGTTTAAGCTAGATTTTTATAAATAGAGGAAAATTTTGAATTGTAAGGTGGAGAAATGAGGAGATATTGATGTGAATTGTGGTTTAGGGAGTCTATTTGGGTTTTAGGGGAAGGACTCTTGCTGGCTGTGTGTGCGGAGATCCAAAGTCCTGCTATGTGTGGAATCTGCTGCTGTGTGCGCAGGCTGCGATGGGTATTGTAAGAGGGAATTGGCGAATTGATGAATAAGAAAGGCTGTTGATAATTGAATCTATGTGTACTCTTTATGTGAATTGTTGGTAATTGTTGTATTATGCGTATTCTTAATTTAGCTGTGAAATTTTTGTGTAGTTGTTTTACTGCATCTAGATCTATTTTGTTCTGTTTTATGCAATATTGAGCTACTACCTTGGAAGTATATGATTGTTGAGCACCATAGCATAATTGATCGTGTGCACGTGGATGCGAAAAGAGACTTATCAGCCCTGCTCGGGAAGATCTAGACATCTCGAGGCAGGGCGCAGCTCTGCTTGCATTACCTATCCTTTCTAAGGGTGTGGAAACCTGGTTCCAGTGCCCACCCATACTACTTTGGGTGAGACTTTTTCCTGTGCAAGTAGGTCACTGCCAAAAGGCCCAGTAGTATAGGGGTTTGTCGGAAAACCTTGAACTCCGAACCTAGGTCAGGACCCCTTGAGCCAACAATACATCTATATTGTTGTTACATGTCATTTTGTGACCATGAAACTTGACGTTTAAAATGGATCTCTTGCCATCCATAAACATGTTTCAATGCACTCCCTTGCAATTCAAACATCTAAAAGCCTTGAAGAAATTATGAATTTTTGATAACATGGCCTTTTAGCCTATTTAGTATCACCTGAATTCTTTTACTAGTTAGTTTATGCACATGCACAGTTTCTTCCATTGAAACCTGCGTAGAACTTCACTTTGTCTTCCACTATAGACCGTGCACGTGACTCAGTGAAAAGAAAATATAAAAATCAAGTTCTAGAAACCTTTTTGGGTGAATATATCCTATCTAAAAGCTTCTTGGTCATATCTATTAGAGACTTACCCCTCAAAACATGGATCTATTTCCCCTTCATCAAGGAACCCTAATACCACTATTAATGGATCTCATCCCTGTTTTGTGGATCTGAAACTTCCTCTACTTGGCCTATAAATTGATTAGAGGTTAGAGGGTTAAGGGAGTTCAGAAAAGGTAGTATTATGATATTGAATTTAGATTGGGAATATTATCATCCAAGGAGAGGATTGGAGGCATTTTGGAGTAACCCATGACATCAAGGAAAAGGTTGTAAGGATCTTCTTTTATCTCTGAATTGATACAAATGAGTCGTTTTTTCCATTGTATTTTCTTACGTAAATGATGAATTATTTGTTTTGTTTTATGTATTCATTAAGATGATATCAATTTCTAATCTCCTTGATCATTAGATTAAGCTTGTTTGAATCATTATATTTCATATTCCTTTGATCTCTTTTATGTTTTTTATTTCACATCTTATCAAACATTGAGGAGCTACATTGGGACAGATCAAGGATCCCCATCAATCATTTCGTAAAGAGGTAAGGGCACAATTATCCTTCTCTTTTTTTGATGATTTAAATGAAGTAGACTTAGGGAAAGAGTTATTCAATTGTCTACATTGTTTCTATTTTTCCCTTAGGAATCTAGGGAGATCGATCCTTTCCACAACAGGGATTTGTCCATGTAACAAATTGGTGACTCGACTGGGGAATGTCTTAGTTCTCTTCATTTTCCTTGGTTTTTCTTTCCAGTCTTGTTTGTTTGACTTTATTTAAGTATTGGAAAGATTGTGAATTTTCATATGATTTGGGTTGATTTCCTTGATTTTATTTTTTCTTTAACTTTCCTTGATATGTGTGTTTATGCTTCAGAAAAAAGGGCATATTTGCACAATTTGAGTTATTTTTGGATTATTATAGGGCATATAAATGGACCAACATTTAATTTTCAATATGGGAGTTCGTGAAATTCAAGGCGTAGCACTAGAAATGGCAGAGAGAGCCCATGGAAACCTGCAAATCAAATTTTAGACAAACTTGCACAGCAATATCAACAAATTAAATCGAATCCTTCACTTCAAGGAAAGCTTGAGAAAGAATAAACACCAATCCTAACAATTGAAAACAAGGTTTGATCAAACATTTGGAAAATGAAATGCAAACATGAAATATTATCAATTGCAAAAGGAAATCCTAATTATCGACAAATAGAAGGTAAATTCTAACTATTGTTTGACTAGAAACCAAGCCAGGCCTGAAAACATCAAAAAGAAAGATTGTAAATGATGAAAGGAATTCAAGATCAATTCACAATATTCTTTATGTAAAGTAAATTTAAAGAAAACAACAAGACTTTAATTTGTACTAATTCCGTCTAGTTTGCCTCATTGTAACAAAATCATTTAAGAAATTAAAATGCGATCATTGTGTGTGGATAAGGTCGAAACAGGAACACTCTTGCTCTCAAATTTCTAAAAAAAAACATTTGGAATTTGAACAAATCGCTTACTATGTGGGCCATGATGTAATTCAAAAATATATAGATCAGAGGGTTCTTTAAAAAATTATTCATAACATGAGGTTGTGAAATTAAAATAAAGTAATAGAGTATCAATAAATTGAAATTTCAACTAGCATCATCAACAAAATTCGTATGAGGAAAGATACACTAATTTGAAAGAAATACCATGAAATAAATAAAGCATTTGGTATAAAAATCCATTATGTTCACAAAAGAAATCTTCCCAATGTTACTTTTAAAGCATGCTATATTTCAAAATGACTGATAAAAATGTTTTGGAAAGAAAAATTCTTGATCTCCTTATACATACACAAGTCACACAGTAAATGAAAAATTAAAGGCACTCACTCAACAAAGCATAATCCAACCTAATCTCGAACAATTCAGAGTGGTGTCGAGCTGGTGTGGCATCTAACCCAACCAACTCACTCCCTCTATCAACGATCTAGTTCACATAGAGATTATAATAATAAAACACATAAAATAATTTAACAGAACATAGCCTGAAATGCCTTGATTAATATTTGAAATTTCTATCCTTACATGGTGCAGGAAAAGATCATACTCGAACAAGCAAAGGGAGTGATCCTCAGATTAACTATGCTCGTGTAATTCTACATTGGGATTGTATCCTCTCCTTCTCTCTGTCTAATAAAACTAACCTCTGTCTATCAAAATATTGTTCTAAAATTTAATATTATATATCCCTCTCCACACACATCCTTCATATTTATAACAATGATGCTTCCCAACTACTCGGATCGAAGGTTATCAACCCATATAATTTTAGAGCTTGTAAACCAATGATATACCAAAAATAAGAAATTCGATTACTCACTAAGTTCAAATTGGTATGGAGTTTCACATAAACGAAATGGTTAGTGTTGAGTCATGAAACTTTCGCCATAACATTCATAGGAATATTATGTTGTTAACAAACTTTGTAACTTATAGAATATAGTTTGATTGAATGCTTTGACCATAATTTTATGCATTGTATGGAAGAACTAGGTGCAATCAAGGGAACAAATCACCATCTTCAACCTTTTCTCTTCAAAATCCATATTCTTATGTTCCATCATGGCATCTCGATGCATGGAATTCATGGAAATAATAACATGATCTACGCTGTTGGAACAAGAACTTGATGGGTGGTGAAGGAATTTGATTCAAGGTGCAAGAACTCTTCAATAGTGTGAGAAGCCCATAGTTAAATGGTAGAGTATTCCCAATTGGTACAAGAATCTGATGCATAGTACATGAAGTTGAATGCAGGATCAAGGCCTATTGGCATATGCATACAAATAAAACAACTCAGTTTTAATCTTGCAAACACATAAACTGTTATTAATAATTCTTTTACTGTTGAAATATTTTTAAAACAAGGGAATCATGGAAAATAGTAAATGCTTATTATATTATCTTCAAGAATGCACAAAACCATGACAATAACCATTCAAAATAAACAAAATTATGAGGGATTTTAAGTAAAAGGTGATATAAAGCAAGACAAAATAGAGGCCTAACACATTGAATGATAGTGTGCATGCACACTAGACTTAACTTTCTACCTGCACAAACTTTATAGATTTTTGAAAAAATTAGTTTTTCTCCTAGTGAGAGTTTTGATTATAATTTATGAATGGTCATTATGCTTTTTCCCATCTTTAGAGTTCTTCTGTGAGCTTGTTTGAATGTTGTAGTGAAGTATTGTTAAGAACCAATCCTTTTCACATTTTTGAGTAAGGCTTCATATGGATTTTTTGATGATTCATAAAAAAGAGATAGGTTGTGTTAGACTCAGTCTTGTCAGTTCTCTGTCAGAGTCAAATTCACCAAGGTTCATTTCTCGTCATTTGCAGTCATTAAATGTCATTTTGGTAAAAAAGAGTCATTTTAATTCTTGAGTCCAGGGTTTTGTCTTCAGAAGTGCTTCAATAACATGTGCAGGCCAGAGGAAGGTTCAATAAGTCTCTTATTTCAAGAGTTTTATCATCATTCATGCTCAAGGACGATTCTTCTCCAAAACCCTGTTTTGGAGAAGAAATTGGAAAATTAGTTGTTTGTAATAACCAGGTAATTTTCCATCTTGAAGATTTCAAATGCAGGCTCCATGTCACCTTTCCAAACTTCATGCTAAATATCCCTGCAAGCAGACAAAGAAAATCCATCATTCAATTTAGAAAATCAAAAAGGAAATTTGAAAAGCATAGTTTGTATTAATGTGAAAAAGTGCCGAGCCAAGACAGGCCACCATCCCTGCAAAAGAAAACAAAGAAAACTCTTTTTCTTTAGAAACCAAGGAGAAGTTGCTCAACTGGAGCCCCGAATTCATAGTAAGAACAGAGAGTTGTTTATTTACAGCTATTTTTATACCTTACTGCTTTGAAAAGAAAGCTTAACTATTGAATTTGAAGGTTTTTTAAATTCAGTAAGGTTCTTTGAAGGTTGAATTATGAAAAAGATCCAGTAACACTCCATATGCACACTAAAAACATCATTGAGACCAAGAAAATAATGGAGAAAACAGAGGGTGAAAGAATTCAGTGTTTGGAAGCTGCAAATGTGTGTGAAGATTGCGCGCAGCACACAGGAGAGAGGCGTGGCACATAGAATGTGCACGACGCATTGGGTGAAAGTTTACAGTGTGTTTTTGTGTGCGCGCGGTGCACCAAACTAGTGCGGCACACTGGAGTGCGCGCGGTGCGTTGAGCCCTCCAGCGCAAGCTCCAGATTCATTTATTTAGACTTTTAAAAGAGGGCTTGTGATTATAATGCAAATTGGATGGATATTGTGGCTCAACTACAGATCAACATGTAATTTCATCAGAGCAGACTGAACAAGAAAATGAGAGACCTGTTCCCATGTCTTCCTTCGCTGAGTCTTGCTCGCCCGTAAATGTGACTCCCTTCTTCCGGTCTTTTGTTAATGGGATTCCTATTCCACAGTTTTCATACAGTGAAAGGCAGTTTCTTTTGAGTATGCTTGATCGAGGCTCTGAATTATCATCTCTGGACTCCCAGATATCGAGTAAAAGGGGCTCCCCATCATGCCAGGCCTCGCTATCAACCAGGATGTGAAATCTTATACCACAAGTCTTACAGTACATCAATATGCTCTGCAACATTTTGACTTTGTTTCGTTAACCAGGTTTTGAGTTTTCCATTTCATGAGGGATGCGTTGCTGGTATTTTCAAACTGGCATTGTATAAAAACTTCAGTAATTCAGCTTGCAAAAGTCTTTGCATCTCTAAAGGAGTTTCCAGTTTTTAGATCTCGTGTTGCCAGGTCAGCCATGGATGCAACAACAGTTACCTTTTGGGATTTAATTCCAACAAATTTGCAACAACACTCTCGGATTGTCTTGTCAAGTATAGATTAACGGTACCAAAGTTTCCTCAGACAGAAAATTGTGATCTTCTCCTTGTTAAAATATTGATTGATCATCTGATGCAATGTGCCACGACTTACTGAACATGGAAGGCTTCCCTTCATTCAAGGCAAGGTTTTCGATCAAAGGTGTTTTTATTTAAAAATGGTTTTGTTTCAAATGGAAAATATAATGTGGCAGTCAAGGTCAAAAGACAAAATTAGAGAGAAGATATCCACAACAGCAGAGCGGTAAAATTGGGGGCCTATTTTTGTTTTCAGTTGTGATTCGGAAGGGTCTTCAGCTGCAGTTTCCGCCCTTTCATTTGTCATCAACAGATTCGAGTAGAAAATGGAGCGCTATTCTATCTTCAGAAAAGATGATTGGATTTTTAGTCTTGTTTGTTTAATGATGATAAAACAACGCCCTTGTTTTTGGGTTGATCAGTTCTCCTACAGATAGTCTTATTTATTATTGTAAATCCTTTGTAGTAAAGAGAGTTCTAGGAAACGGAGGAGAGATAACAGAGAGCTTCATTGTACAACTTTGACAGAGGAATAATTGAAGGATGCAGCTCTGGTTCATAAGATCCCTGTGGTGTGAGTTTAGCAAATGTTTTTTCTTTTTGTCTCATATGTATCTCGTTATGTTTTTCATTTCATTCATAATCGTTTCAAGATGAAAGCTTTTGCAGTAAGAGAGGTAGAATCCAATTTTTTTCTCTGCCTTGGGAAGCGTTCAGGATTTGTGTATTTTCTTTTGTTGGAAAGGATTCATTGTTTAATGCCCTTTTCAACTTTCTTCAACAGTCTTTACATTTCACATTATTTCAAATTTAATTGTTAAACTTCACTCCTATCTTGCCTTATGGAATAATCTGTGCCTTTGATTAAATCTCTGCTCTTGCTGTCTTTGCCCCATACAGCCCAGAAAACCCAGTCATTTATTAAAAACCTCATTCATATCTATTTACTAGCCTAAAATCAGTTTCCCATTCGAAGTCATCTCAGGCCCATTGGACATTTTTTATCGAGATTGACTGGAGAGAGCCCTCTCCTGTCCTCGTAGGGCTAGCTACGAGGTTGAGCTTGGTTTGATGTTGCCTCGAGTTTTGCCTTCTTCAGCCTGAGGCAGATTCGAGCGCTAACATAGTGGCGGCCATACTGGGGAAAGTCTTCCCCGGTAAAGGATTACAAAGTTCAGATCTGATCATTGTTGGTGAACAATGGTCAGACACCGCAAGGCTGAAATCATTCACCTGGCGACTTCATTCAATGAAAGATCTAGACAATCAATGCTTCATAGTGACTTCACTACAGGGAGATCAGTAGCTGTGAGATTTTCAAGATGGACCGAATCACAAGAAGGTACGCTCCCATGAGCCGAGATCACATTCCAGGTTTTCCAAATAAGATGCCCAAGGTGGAGTGGTCAAGGAATCTGCCTACGTTTAACGATGATGGTAAGAAGGATGCTTCTTTACATCTGCTTAGATTTCACATGCATATTCGCAAGTTGAAGGTGGATTTTCATGAAGATTGCTTGATGAAGATATTCCTGGCCACTCTGGAAGGTGAAGCCCAATCTTGGTATGAAAATTTTCCGCTGGCCTGTATTTACTGTTTAAAAGATTTTCATGCCTTGTTCATTGAAAGATATCAAACATATTATCCATCATTAAATTTAATTCATGACTTTTGCAAACATGCTTCTACTTTTATTGAAAGCCTTGAGAAATATTATGAAGATGATAATTTCATGGATGATGAGATCATGGAAGCCCTATATGAAAATCTATTTCAGCAGCATAAAGACGATCATGAAAATTTGCAGCAGGATCAAGATTTTAGTGTGGTGGAAGATGAAGGAATTTTGCATCTTGACAGTCAACAGGAATTACATGAAATGGATCAGCAATATGAGGAAAATCTGTATACTCCTTCACTTGAAATCTATGAAGACAATCACTGTTTGAGCAAAAGAAAACAAAAGGTATTATCTCCTCTATCTGAAGACAAGATAGATCAACTCTTGAACGGTCATGTTCCAGCTCAAGTTAACGGAGATCTACAGTGTGCACATGGTCAAGAAGGTGATGGTGGAACTTCTTCCTTTTCTGAAAAGGATGACAGTCCTGTAAGCAGCTTTATAGATCAGCAGGTTGAAGATCATACAACTGAAAATGATGAAAGAGAGAGTTTCATTTCAGATCTACCCACAGAAGAAGACAGAATGCAGATTGCAGAATGTGATAACATCATTTCAGCTACTTCAGTTTCAGATTCAGATCGTGATGACCAAGAATACCTTGTGCTGAATCCCATCAAGGAGAATTCTGCTGTTGAAATCATCTGGGATGCAGAAGACACAGTTATGGATCCAAATGTTCTCAGTTCATTAGAATATAGCCTTCATGATGAGGTAATCCAGTTAGTTGATGCAAAACAAGATGAGATCTGTGTTCAAGTAAGTGAAATAGTTCCTTTAGATGAATTTATGGTAGATGATAGGAATTTCATGTTTGGGTTTCAAGAATCATCTGAAGTTTCTTTTCTCATAATTGATGAATGTAATGAGGAACATGATAATCTGGCTGTCATATCATATGAAGATGACCTACAATACATTCAGACTGTAGAAGATCAGAACATTCAGGATTTCCATTAGATTCCTCTTCATATGTTTCATGTGTTGAAATGTTTTTACAAGAGGAGATCTGCTCATCTACCTGTTTAGAGTTTTTTGAAGCCCAGGAGCATACTTTTACTGAAGTACATGATGAAGACAGATCAGAATCAGGAGAGAAAGACACCTTGTTTCTTCAGCAAGAGGTAAATCTTCATGTTTTTCAGGATCTAATGGCAGATTTGTTGCAGTCAGCTGTGAAAGTGTTTATTGTAGTTTTCAATGATGAAGGAGATCATGGTCAATTATGTTTTTTGATGCCCAGTTATCATTTTGTATTGTTGACCAGCAGATATGATCAGGGAAATCAATCAAGAAGGCATCTGCTTGATTGGTTACATTGGCATTATGATATAGTTTGATGGTATATTGTCTTGTAAGAAACACAGGCAGTTATGTACTGCCAGTAAGCTTTAAGTTTTAAGTTCAGGTCTTGAGTTAGTTTGCTAGAGTCAGTTTTCCAAAGTCATTTCAGTTTGCCATCGAGTCGGTTTAAGTCAATTTTTAATCCAGTTCCACTCAAATAAATTAAGTCATCAGTCTTTTGTCGTTTCTTCGAAATAATGATTCCATCGCCCAATGGATGGAGGCACTGTCTGCTCTCCCAAATATCTGCAGTTCTTGGCACCTCCAAGAAACGGCAGCTGCCATCCCCATTGGAGCCAATGTTAGACTCAGTCTTGTCAGTTCTCTGTCAGAGTCAAATTCACCAAGGTTCATTTCTCGTCATTTGTAGTCATTAAATGTCATTTTGGTCCAAAAGAGTCATTTTAATTCTTGAGTCCAGGGTTTTGTCTTCAGAAGTGCTTCAATAACATGTGCAGGCCAGAGGAAGGTTCAATAAGTCTCTTATTTCAAGAGTTTTATCATCATTAATGCTCAAGGATGATTCTTCTCCAAAACCTTGTTTTGGAGAAGAAATTGGCAAATTAGTTGTTTGTAATAACCATGTAATTTTCCGTCTTGAAGATTTCAAATGCAGGCTCTATGTCACCTTGCCAAAATTCATGCTAAATATCCCTATAAGCAAACAAAGAAAAGCCATCATTCAAGTGAGAAAATCAAAAAGGAAATTTGAAAAGTAGAGTTTGTATTAATGTGAAAAAGTGCCGAGCCAAGACATGCCACCATCCCTGCAAAAGACAACAAAGAAAACTCTTTTTCTTTAGAAACCAAGGAGAAGTTGCTCAACTGGAGCCCCGAATTCACAGTAAGAACATAGAGTTGTTTATTTACAGCTATTTTTATACCTTACTGCTTTGAAAAGAAAGCTTAACTATTGAATTTGAAGGTTGTTTAAATTCAATAAGGTTCTTTGAAGGTTGAATTATGAAAAAGATCCAGTAACACTCCATATGCACACTAAAAACATCATTGAGACCAAGAAAATAATGGAGAAAACAGTGGGTGAAATAATTCAGTGTTTGGAAGCTGCAAATGTGTGTGAAGATTGCGCGCGGCGCACAGGAGAGAGGCGTGGCGCACTGGGTGAAAGTTTACAGTGTGTTTCTGTGTGCGCGCGGCGCACCAAACCAATGCGGCGCACTGGGAGTGCACGCGGCTCGTTGAGCCCTCCAGCGCAAGCTCTAGATTCATTCATTCAGACTTTTAAAAGAGGGCTCGTGATTATAATGCAAATTGGATGGATATTGTGGCTCAACTACAGCTCAACATGTAATTTCATTAGAGCAGACTGAACAAGAAAATGAGAGACTTGTTCCCATGTCTTCCTTCGCTGAGTCTTGCTCGCCCATAAATGTGACTCCCTTCTTCTGGTCTTTTGTTAATGGGATTCCTAGTCCACAGTTTTCAGACAGTGAAAGGTAGTTTCTTTTGAGTATGCTTGATCGAGGCTCTGAATTATCATCTCCGGACTCCCAGATATTGAGTAAAAGGGGCTCCCCATCATGCTAGGCCTCGCTATCAACCAGGCTGTGAAATCTTATACCACAAGTCTTACAGTACTTCAGTATACTCTGTAACATTTTGACTTTGTTTCGTTAACCAGGTTTTGAGTTTTCCATTTCATGAGGGATGCGTTGCTGGTATTTTCAAACTGGCATTGTATAAAAATTTCAATAAGTCAGCTTGTGACAATATTTACATATCTAAAGGAGTTTCCAGTTGTTAGATGTCGTGTTGCCAAGTTAGCCATGGATGCAACAACATCTACCTTTCGGGATTTAATTCCAACAAATTTGCAACAGCACTCTGGGATTGTCTTGTCAAGTATAGATTAACGGTACCAAAGTTTCCTCAGACAGAAAATTGTGATCTGCTCCTTGTTAAAAGATTAATTGATCATCTGATGCAATGTGCCACGACTTACTGAACATGGAAGGCTTCCCTTCATTCAAGGCAAGGTTTTCGATTAAAGGTTTTTTTATTTAAAAATGGTTTTGTTTCAAATGGAAAATATAACGTGGCAGTCAAGGTCAAAAGACAAAATTAGAGAGAAGATATCCACAACAGCAGAGCGGTAATATTGGGGGCCTATTTTTGTTTTCAGTTGTGATTCGGAAGGGTCTTCAACTATAGTTTCCGCCCTCTCATTTGTCATCAACAGATTCGAGTAGAAAATGGAGCGCTATTCTATCTTCAGAAAAGCTGATTGGCTTTTTAGTCTTGTTTGTTTAATGATGATAAAACAGTGCCCTTGTTTTTGGGTCGATCAGTTTTCCTACAGATAGTCTTATTTATTATTGTAAATCCTTTGTAGTAAAGAGAGTTCTGGGAAACGAAGGAGAGATAACAGAGAGCTTCATTGTACAGCTTTGAGAGAGGAATAATTGAAGGATGCAGCTCTGGTTCATAAGATCCCTGTGGTGTGAGTTTAGCAAATGTTTTTTCTTTTTGTCTCATATGTATCTCGTTATTTTTTTCATTTCATTCATAACCGTTTCAAGCTGAAAGCTTTTACAGTAAGAGAGGTAGAATCCAATTTTTTTCTATCTTTCCTTATGGAATAATCTGTGCCTTTGATGAAATCTCTGCTCTTGCTGTCTTTTCCCCATACAGCCCATAAAACCCAGTCATTTATTAAAAACCTCATTCATGTCTATTTACTAGCCTAAAATCAGTTTCCCATTCGAAGTCATCTCAGGCCCATTGGACATTTTTTATCGAGATTGAATGGAGAGAGCCCTCTCCTGTCCTCGTAGGGCTAGCTACGAGGCTGAGCTTGTTTTGATGTTGCCTCGATTTTTTCCTTCTTCAGCCTGAGGCAGAATCGAGTGCTAATAGGTTGTTGATTAAGATCATCATTTTCATGTATTTTTCCATCAAATTTACCATATTTATTATTAATATTACTTGTTTGAGTGAAATACTTTGCTTATTTGTGATAGATCTTCTAGATTAATGAAGTTAGGTTTTACTCAAAAAAACTAGTGTTTTCATGAAAGAGGGCTTCTATTTACTAAATGTTAAAATAGAATAATTACTTTTTTCAGTTTTGAATTTTTCATAATTGCACCTGTAGACATCATTAATTTGAAGAATTCATTACAAATTTTCATTTTAGAATTTTATTGGTTTTTCCACAAAATTTGAAGAATTGTGAGTTATTGCTTGTGAAAGAGACTTTGTATGTTTATTTGACTTGCTAAGCAAATTGAAATTTGATATAATTTCTACAACTGAATAGTTTCCAAAGTGAAATTGGCAGTTTTTGAAAACGAACATTATTGTAATTTGATTTTTCCATTTCTTTTGAAAATCAAAGAACCTCTCACTCTCCCATAACTAGGAATTCATTGAAAGAAAAGATTACAATTTCATATTTTACAACATTAGTATTTTGAGTCAGTCGAAATATTATCAGTTTCACGTCCATAACCCTCTTAGTAAGTAACAACATAATAGCACAATGATAATGAAAATTAATCTATAACTTTTACATTTTTAGGGCTCATTCCACCAACATAGATTAGGTTAGTGCTTTGGAATAGGGAAGTGAGTAAACTTTCCAAAAATATAAAAAAGCAGTAGAATCTTGCGCTAAGGAGTAAATCCAGTTATTATAATTTTTCTCTAGGCAACTCCTCATACATAGGAGTCAAGAACGAGGTCATATCGGACCCGGTGAATTAATTGTACCTTCTTCATTGGTTAGAGTAGAATATTTACATGCATTACAAGCAGTGTGGAAAGGTACTTGGGGTCACTTGGAAGTAAACCTCAGATTTACCATTTTGAGGAGATTTCAAGGGGACTGAGCTTTGCTACTTTACCCCTGCATGTACGTCAGACCTGTGACTATCCCCTCGGGTTGAATTTATATAGTTGGTAACCTTAGTTACAATAATATTAGGGTGTTTCCCAAGGTAACGATAGAGGGAAGGTCTTTATTGTACCTGGAACAGATGTTGACTTGACTCACTTGGACTTTTTGGAGGGTAATATTCACTCGAGATGGCATAAGTGGGGTTAATTCCACCAAATTGTTTCATTAAGCAGATTGTCGGGGTAATTGGTTCCATTCACTTTATCTACATATTTTTCACATTGATTTCTGCAAAGTTGGATTTCATCACCATTTAGTGATTTCGCTGTGAAAATACTTTTTTTGTGGTTTGACTCTTAGTTTTGTTAGCACATGCTAAATTGTTTGTTTTTACTTTTTTGATGCTTTAGGTGTGATTTCTTGATATTTTGTGATTTCTTAATTAAAATTCATCATGGTTGATATACCAAGACATTCACGGAGAATGTAGGTTAAAACCTTTAAGTATACTAGATTTGTTAGCGCGTGTTAAATTGTTTGTTTTTACTTTTTAGATGCTTTAGGTCTGATTTCTTGATATTTTGTTATTTCTTAATTAAAATTCATTGTGGTTGATATACCAAGACATTCATGGAGAATCCAGGGTAAATCTTCTAAGTATACACCAAGTCAATTAAAGAAAGGTAAGGATGAAAGGGAAAAATCAATAGGATTTGGGTCCTCATATCGACCTGAAACATCTATCGCAGTAGAATATGAAGCTGAAGTCAATAAAGCTAAAGTATTTGAAACATACTAAGAAAAAAATAAGCTAGTAGTTACTGAAACTATTAGATCATAATATGATATTGGTGAAGTCTCAGACACACTGTTAACTGAGCCAGAAATTTATGAACCTGAGTCTGATGTTTCAGAACCTGAGTCTCCTTCAAATGTCATAGCTCCTACTCCTACTCCACATTCGCCTAAATTAAAAATTATTATTACCGAGAATCTACCTCCTGGTCTCATTAGTATTGAAGATATTAATGCAGAGGATGAAGAAGAAGCTCAAAATAGTCCATTTCTTGCTGGTGAATAGACCCTTCCTCTAGACCGTCCTATTTCTCCTTCTCGACTAGATCCTTGGTACCCAACACGTTTTGACTTCTTACATTCATCTAGTTTAGGTAATCCACATCACCGCATTCCTTTTTACTCTTTTCCCATATTTAATATGTTAGAAATGATTTATGGAGGTTTTTCTATTGATACATCCATGTTTTAAACTTCTCCAGAGACATTGTTATATGTTGGTCCATCACATCCTCCTAGATACATTAGGGTAATTTTGAGGTCTAAAATGGGCCTCCTAAGGAAATTATAAAATAATGGTGGAAATAATAAAATAATATTAGATTGCATCATCAAATTTTAGACAAAAAACGACAAAACTACCTTTTCAACTTGTATTTTCAAATTATCTCCCTACGCGTTTACTCAAATTTTGAGTAGGAACACTTGCTGGATGTAGAATTTGATTCATCATCCAAGGAGTATCCATTTTTCATATTTTGTATGGAACTTGATACACAAAACAATGAGAAATACATGGAAAATGTGATTGAAATTACGTGTTTTCATGTATTTCTCATTTTTCATGTAGCAGGGTCCATCAAAAGTATGCAATATGGGTACTTCTTGGATGAGGAATCAAAATTTGCATCTAACGAGAACTCCCACTATAAAAATCAGTAAAAACTTAGGGAGAAATGTTGAAAATACAAGTTGAAAAAGTAGTTTTATTATTTTATTATTTTTTAAGATTTTTACTTTTTAACCCCGAAAATGGTGAATCATCCCCCATGGTTAACATCGTCATCTTGAGTCCTATTGGCTCTTATAATTTTTATTTTGGCTGTATATTTTTCTTAGGATGCCCATTTTAGACCTCAAAAGTTCTCTAATGTCAATCACTTTCTAGGAATTTTTCAAGAGTTTCTCCTTCTCCACAAATTTCTCCTATGCCAGTTGTTTTATCAACTTCTACTGCCAAAATCTGACCTCATACCAATATATTCATATGATTTCTAGTGGTGTAGGTAGTCCTTAATTTAAACCAACAGGTGGCTATAATCTATCTTGGGGGAAACCACCTCCACCTGGAGGAAAACCTTTTGTTGGTCTGTATCCTACTGTTGTAGGACAACCTTTAACTGGAAACTATCAAGGTTATGGTTAGATGCCTCAAGTTGGTTTAGGTAAACCCTTTATGTCACAACCCTTAGTAGGTAGTCCTTATCCATGGCTGAATACAATTTAGAACCCTTTTTTTTCTCAACAAACTTTGCATGGTGCTCCACAGATACCAATTTACCAACTTACTCAACATACTGCACAATTTGTTCTTACTCAAGTCTAGCAACATGTTATACAAATTCCTCAAGTTAATCCACATATATTTGTTCAGTAAAAAATTCAACAACTTGGTCTGAGTAGTCTACATACTCCTATCCAATCTGTTGTGAAAAAATGTGTTGAGCAACCAAGTACACCTCAAATGCCCATCGCGGGAGTACTTGAAACTTCTATTCCAATTACCCCTCAAGTATCAGTGCAACCTATTACATAGGATATCCCTCAAACATGTGTTTATCAAGATGGACCAATAATCCAGTCTGTACCTCAAATCCCTTTAGGACAACCTGGTATGGGAACTTTGCAAACAACTTTTCAAGGCTAGCCTTTTCAGGGCTAGTTCTTTCAAGGTCACCATTTTCAAGATTAGCCTTATCAGAGTCAGTTATTTCAAGGAAATAAATTTCAAAACCAATCCTTTAGGGAAAATATCAATTGGGACAGATGGGCCAAAATATGTCTTTCTAAATTCAACCATACACTCGTCATACATTTCAAGTTCCGTCTCAACCTTAGTTTGGTATGGCTAATCCTGGTTATCTTAGAGGAATGCAAATCCAAACTACTCAAGCTATTTTAGGATGTCATGGATATCCTCCTCCAGGTACTAGACTTGTCCTGAAGGGCTATCATTTTTCACAACAATATCCTGACTAATAGTTACTGTTTTTTGCAACTTTCGATTTACCAAATTTGTCTCGGCTAACAAATGATCCAATTTACTATTTTATTTTTTCGCTAGCAATTCCCACAAAGTTTCCCAATGACATTCAAAATTTGAAGGTAAATCATGAGAGGACCCTTCAAACCATGCCATGATGTATCCTCTTTGGTGTGCATCAAATTCATTAATCGTTGATTCCCTTCGATTATGACTTTTTCTACGAACTTTAACTAGTTCAGTAGAAAAATGGTACACTGAATTACCGAAAGCTTATTTTCACAACTTCAACGCCCTAGCTACTACTCTCTTGACCCCTTTTCAGTTACCCATCCATTATCATATTGGTACCAAATTTTTTACCTCTTTAAAATAGGATTCATCTACCTATATTTCCAATCTTACCCACGAATGGAGACATAGATGTCATTTGGTTAAAGTTTTCATTTGAGATCAGATTTTGGCAGAGTGGTTTACGAATTTTTTTTTTCCAGTGATCATTGAAGATGTTTCTAAGGGAGGTGTTGTAACATAAGATCAAGTTATTACTCATTCAAAATATCTAGACCTTGTTTACATGCAGTCTCGCACTTTGTACAACAAATTATGGATTTTCCTCGCCCTGGTAAAATAGCAAAAATTCCTTCCAACTCTCACATCACTGACAGTGTGATCAATTCTACTATTAAATGTAATAGTAAGAAGAAAAATTACAAATCTAATACTTCAATTATAACTTAACTGGATTCACCAAAATGAAATACTTCTCCCAAAAATACTTCTGAGATTAACGTTGTAATTTCATCTGCTAGTAAAAATAAATTGACCATAGGTAACAAGAAGGGGAAGGGTAAAGAAAAACAAAACACTTCCTTGAAAGATAAATCAGATAAAACCGAACCATATTGATGAAAAGAAAAAACCGCGTTGTCCTTGTATAATCTATGACAAAGATAATTACACCAAGGAGTTCCCTCGTCGCACTCAGGTAACTAAATTCGTTAAAGTTTCACCCACCGCTATTGTTTTGATGGATCCATTTTCTTCTCAAGATAGTAATATGGTCTCTCACAATCATTCTTCTTTCATCTCATCAATAGATATCATGATGATTTCTTCTCAAGCTATGGTTGCTACGAGACCTCAAGATTATGGATATAAGGGTCTTGTCAATAGAAACGATGTTGGTTCGCCCGGTTAAGATTCCAAGTCAAGTCATCCTCCTCCTGAACCATTACAAATTGAGAAACCTAGTTCTGACATGGTGATTCAACCACCTTCTAAAGGTGTTCTTCAAAAGTCATATTTCAATCCACATGCGTGAGCTACTCATAATTATAAATTTTTTGAACATCTGGCTGTTACACAACATTTTGTCACCGTCCTTGCAATCCCTCGTCCCGTACATTGGAGGAATATTCCCATGACCTGTGAACAGTAAAATGTCCTGAAAACACCTTAATGGCATCCTTTTACATAAGGACAAGAATTCTCCTGAAGAAAATTTCCTCTGGAAAACCATAAAAATCCATGTTTTGGCATTGGCGTGGGTAGCCAGTTCATCCCTTGCACCAATGGGGAAAATGCACACTAGTGGGCACACCAGCTGGCGCTAAATCCCTATGTTATGCCCGCGCCAAGCCTATTAAGGGATTTTTTTTAACAATAGAAGGAAACATTTTTATTCTAACAACTTCAGAATGGATCATCAAAATGAGGTTGGGTTGTTTGCCTCCGAATCTCCCTGTTTAGGAAGTGGTTTTCCACCTCTCATGGAACCTTCGTAAGAGATAGGATTATGCCCCTTGATTATAGGGAGCCTAACCTCTCCTTCTCCCTCTATAAAATCCTTCCCTCTCCATTTGCTAGGCAGCTAAAATTTTGGGAAGGAAATTATAGCTGAGTGACAATAAAAAACAGAGCTAAGGAGAACCCTTTGAGAGAGAGAGTTCTGTCAAATCCTTGACGAGCTTTGTGAGACACGTCCCACTGGAACCCTGTCAAAGGAAGATCACGACGTCAGAGCACTGGTTGTAATCGTTCTCTCGTATCTTAATATACATGACTCTACTATTGGCTCGATGATTGTGTTTTTTCAATTGAATAATGCAGTTTCATTCATTCCTCTCTGACTGATCGATAGTTATAAAAGTGTGAAATATTATGTTGCATGTTGTCTCTCTTCTTTGCATGTGTATAGGTATCTAGATGCGACAAGCTCACGGATCGTGACCTGTCTAGCTAGGAACTGAACCGCCACTTCTTCTTCGACAACAACAGTGAAGGAATCACAGTAAGCGATCTATTTCAATTCTATATTTTGTAACTAGGAACCGATAAATTTGTGTGTTTCGATTATTGCTAGACCCAGTCTAGGGCTAGTGGGATCGCCTTTGTCCGCAAAGGGGGTTTACATCCAAAAAAAAATTGTGAGTCCACTGGGGATCAGTGGGAGTTGTTCCTTCCTCCATTGGGTTTTTTTTGGCTTTTTGTTTGATTATTCTGCTTTTCTTGTTCACCTTCCTTGGTGTTAAAACCTTGTTCAACACCCAGAAGACCAAATCCAGCCTCTGTTAGTTCATTTTCATCTTTTTCTAGGGTAAACTTGCTTGGCGCGGTTATACCTCTAGCATTCACGCCAACTAGCTCATGTTGCTAGTTAGGCCCCCGCACCAACCCCTGTTTGGCACATATTACAGCCAAACATGCATGCCAACCCTGCTTGGTTTTAGGGTTTGCCTATTCTTGGACTCTCTGAGCTTGACTTTTGGTCCCGGTTCATTTTTTCTGAATGTTTGAGTGCTTTGAAGTCATTTTTTACTATGTTTAGCCCTTTTCCTTCGGTTTTTTTCCCTTTTCTATCAGTTTTTCATTCTATCCCTAGGGCTTCTATGTGCTTCAGTGTGCTGAGCCTCCCATAGGAGTTTTGGGTCTTTGCTTTCTCGGTCAACTTCGATTTTTCATATTTGCATCCATCTTGTTGGATTCCATTGTGTCATTGCATTAATTGAGTGGTTTTCCTCTCTTTCGTTCAGTTTCACTTTATGTTGCTCCAAGCCTAGATTACACGATTTTTTTGAGTCTCTTTCGAGATTCTTCTTTGCTTTGAGGGATTTCGTCATCAGCTTGAGTCTTGATTGTGTCTGTTTGAGTTGGGTGAACTTGTTTTGTTTCAGCTCTCTCTTTATCATTCTCAAATTGATGTTTTCATTAGTTTTTCATTTATTTAGTGCAGTTTCTCTAATATATTGAAAAATACAAAAAACAAAATCTTTTGCATTTTGATTGGCATAGTGAAAATTGAAAACTCTTTCACATTACTAGTGTTATATAAATCTAGAGAAAAGTTTTCTAGTTTCATTAGCTTGCACTGAAAACAGTAGTAGATGTTTTAGTGTGTTCATTTTGCTATAATTCGAAAGCTCTCAACTCTCCCGTAGATAGCTCTTCATTGAACAAAATGATATTTTGTGGCATGTAGTTTTCATCTAGAGGTTTTATGAGATCTAACATTCGATAGAGCCTTGAAATTGAAATGTAAATTGAAGATCAACTTTAAAATTTATTAAATTAACCTAAGGCAACATTGAAACCTAATGGAACATCTAGTAGTCTAAGGTAGAGACGTGTTTTGGCTTCTTTAAGCCTAGTATCTATCGCTCGTCATCTGGCTACAGACAACGCTAGTACGAACTTGTGCTCTCCGTACCGTCATGTATATAAAGGGAGACCCCATTAGGTTGCAAATCCTTTATCCATAGGAAGTCGAGTCTGCCACCTTTTACTCATGATACACCAGACACAATATTCAGAGAGATTACCTACACGTACGTCAATTCCTTGGTTGATTTCTCTTTCATTTTTACCAAGGTGTATATGGCAGTTCACAGATATTTGGTAAACCCATTTACCTAGATTACCAGAGCAGTCATTTTGATCTTTACTGACTCCCTAAATTTGAAAAGATCATCGATCTCTTGTCCTTTCAAGCTCGTGTCCAACCTGAAAGCGATAGAGTCACCTTTTTCTTGTTTCTCAACTCTCAAATATGAAACAACAGAGTCTGGTTTCAGTGTCTTAAAAATTAATCGCCCACGAAATATTCTTGGTTAGAATTTTTGTCCTTTGTGTTTTATTTCAAGGTCGTTTCTGATGGCAAGTTTTCCGGAGTTCACCAACCAAGGAATCCCCTTCTATGGGAATCCTGGTCCTTTTCCTGCTTTTTGAAATGTTGGTTCTCCTTATATGGCAACATTGTCCTTTCCTAGGTTAACTTTTGGGTTGCCTATTTGGTTGTTTTAAACCTCTTTGGTCCCGAATTTCTCGGCTACTGTTCAATCAGTTCCTTTGCTTGAACAATTCCATGTTGATTCGAAGGTGGACCTCTCCCCTTCTTCACTTGTTCCTTTGTCCTCATCCTCTACTTCGCTTGGTGAAAGTTTGGATTCTAGTACCCAGGTGGGTAAGAAGAAGAAGAAGTCAGATAAGAGAGAGGCCAATTCTGCAGTTGTTGCTTCTGAAACACCTGCTCTTGATGAACCTTCCAACCCTCCACAGAAAGTTAAGTTCCCTTGCATGTTGTTCCAGGGAAACCATCTTCTTCAAGATTTCCCTGGCATTCCCAAGGTGCTCGAAGTATGGTCCAACGGTCGCTCGTCATTGCCTTTGGCTTGCAGGAGTCAGGTTGGGGGCATGTCTTCATCTAGTGCTGGTAAAAGCTCCTAAGAAGCAGGGTAAGTTTGCCAATCCCTGTAAGTTCTATGAAGGGCACCATGCCATTCACCTTTGTCCATATATGGATGAAGCCAAGAGAGTTTTACACAGCTCGACTGTTTCTGCACCTTGCCTTCTGGCTGGTTACGAATAAATTTCTTTGAGTCCTTCACCAGTTGTTTCAATGATCAGTCAAGATTCATCCTTGCCTAATCCCACTCCCCTGGAAATTCACCATCATGAATCCATCCCTGAACAACCATTGGTCATGGGATCGGTTGAGTTTGCCCCATATTCGGTGCACTAGGTCTTTTCAGTTGAGAGTGGATTTCATATCCCTCATGTTCTTCTTGTTTCTTTAGATTCCTCGGACTTGGAGAAAGATAATCCTATCCCTATATCTCAGGAAGTTACTCCTCCACCTCCCGTGATGGAGGTCCCATAGGATACTCCTTCTGCCTCCATGATGGATGTGGTGGAGGATGCTCCTTCTTCTCCTATAACACCAAGGGAAGACCACCTCGGTTCAATGGTAGCCCCTCCAATTAATTTGGTCACCTCCTTCGATTGCGGTCGATTCGCAAGTTATCACCTTCCTTCTTATGTGACCTTTGAGGTCATGGTACAAGCCTCCCATCTAGTCGTACCCAGCACCATTATAGATGAAGGTGCGTCTGTTAGTATTTTATCCTCAAATACTTGGCAAGATTTTGGTTCGCTGCCGCTTGTGCCTATTACGCAGAATCTGTTGGAATTTAACAGAGGAACTAGTCCACTATTAGGGATCATTCTGAAGTTTCCTGTTACTTTGGGAGGGAAAACCCATATGGACACGATGGTTTTTCCTGGCCCCTTGGACTTTAATTTACTCCTGGGCCGCGATTATACTTATGCCATGGGAGTGCTTATCTCCTCCCTCTTTCGTGTGATGTTTTTTTTGCACCAAGGTCGGATCATGACCATCGATCAGCTTGCGTTCTTTGGTCTGAATATGGCAGCTAGTCCACCATCATCCCTGCCAAATCTTTATTTTCCGGTTGTGTCATCTCTGCCGCATGTCAATTATGTGGCTACCTGTCCTGTGCTCATATTTAGTGATAGTGTCGTACATCGTGTGTTGGGGGCATTGGGTCTAGAATTCCAACATGTTTTCCTTCCATCGGACGGGAAACCCTTGGAAGCGATGACTGCTTATTCATTATGATGAGGTCTTTCAGAGTAGAGTTCATATTCTTGTGTCAATATCCTTAAAAAATGAAACAAGGTGGTCGGAGCAGAGTTCATTTTCTTGTGTCAAGGTCCTTAAAAAATGAAACAAGGTGGTTGGAGAAGAGTTCGTTTTTGTTGTGTCAAGCTCCTTAAAAAATGAAACAAGCTGGTCGGAGAAATTTTTTTTTTCCTTGTGTCAAGATCCCTAAAAAATGAAACAAGATGTCATAAGGACAGTTCTTTTAATGTTTCAACCTCGTTACAACAATGAAACACGTTCCTGTTCAATTTGCATCTTTGATAAGATCTTGTAAAATCCTAGTCGAGTGTTTCTATTGATCTCGTAATTTGAACCTTCACTCCATCTGTCGTTCATATGGACTAAAGCTTAGGGGGCATGTACCTCGATTTGAGTCACCATGTTGGGGGCATGCTTACTTTTTCAAGCATAGTTTATTTCCGTTTCAAGCTTCTGTAAAAATGAAACCGGTTTCAAGCATAGTTTATCTTTGTTTCAAGCTTGTGTAAAAATGAAACCAACTTCAAGCAGAGTTTCCTGATTTCAATCTTGTGTAAAAATGAAACCATTCCCATTTTACCTCTTGTGATTGCCATTTTATCAGCCTGTTTTTTCCAAATGAACCTTGGTTTTCTCACTCCATCATCACCATCTGCTTGGCCTATCATATGCCTTCACTTGGTTGTTTCACCCATTCCTAAGGAACCGCTGCGATGAGTTGTCTTGTTAGCAAGCCTCTTGACCTTTATTTGTTCTAAGTAGTTCCACCATTACCGGAACCAATAGCTACCCATAATACCACTCGTTCCTTCAAGAGGAGTCACCTTTCAGTTATTTTCTGACTCTCTGAAACTGAAAAGATTGCCAAGACGCTTATCATTTTGAGCTCGTTGAATTTGTTGTGAAACAACATCTACCCAGTATACATTTACCCCTTTTGTGAGCTGGGATAGATCATTTATGAAAAAGGAATACCCTAGCCTATCATGGCTAGAAGGTTCTCTTAGACACAGTTTTATACCTTTTCGGATTTCTGGGACTATCTACGAAAAGGGACTGTTGGATTTTACTTTTCCCTTGTCTTTTCAAACTCTCTAAACATGAAAAGATGTTGAGTTCTTCCTTTGTCAGACTCGTTAAAAATTGA
This sequence comes from Pinus albicaulis, assembly GCA_034641835.2. Classification (NCBI taxonomy): domain Eukaryota; kingdom Viridiplantae; phylum Streptophyta; class Pinopsida; order Pinales; family Pinaceae; genus Pinus; species Pinus albicaulis. The sequence goes on from CM076575.1 coordinate 257,534,544, forward strand.
TGACATCAGACTCCGTTTCAATGATGTTACTCGATTTCCTCCTTCCTAGGGCTCGTAAAATGTACTAGGTTGGATTTGTCTAAAGGACAAACGTATATCACAAGCACATGATATCCCCTTAAAGCTTGTTTCCAAAGATAATTGGGGTACTCACTAGAAATGGTGGGGGAAAATGGAACCATTATTATAGTTATGTTGGCAGTATGTCGCTCTTGAACATGGCACTTGTCTACATTTGTGTCAGGTTGGGGACATCTCATCTCATTATCTGCTTGCCTTCATGGGTTTGGGTAATCTCTTTTGACCGCTCATCTGTTCTTTGCCACGTCACCATGACCTCAGATCTAGTGATGTCAAATACTTCCAAATCCAATGTCGTGCCACCGATATGTTCAAGATAAGTTGGCCTCTGTAGTTTTCAACCTCCCTTTGATTCTTTGTTGGTCTTGATTCACAAACATTATATCCCTCTGTCTCGTGTCGATGATGTGGGAAAAATTATGGCCCACCTTCGATCAAGGTCACTTCCTGTCGACTTCAGCTCATTATCTGGGAAGATAATATAGAGACTCCCTACAGGTGCCTTGGAGCCTGCATGCCTTAATGGCAGGTTCTTCGCATTCGACACAAGGTTTTCATTATTGGCCTTCGATCAGATGATTTTGCGGGTGTTCGATGCCAGCTCACTGTTCACATTTTGTAGATTATACCTCTTTTACCTTGAGAGCCATCATCATTATTTGTGGTTTATCTCACGTCCGTTAACGGCTTTCATTATTGGCTGGTAATCAGACGATGTTCTTTCATGTTCGACTTTTGCTCACATATTTGCATGGTCGAACTTGTACTCTGTTCAGGTCAAGATGGAGAGCAAGAACCTGGATTTTGTCTGCTAAACATCCAGGCTGCAGGTTTTTTTTGGATTATTATGATTCATTACATAACTCTTTTGATTGGATGGTTGCGACCATACCTGAGTCTACTTTTTGATCCTTATTTACTGGATGGTTGTGTCGATACCCTGGATCCCAGTTTTTGTACACTCCATTATGGATGGCGACGCCCATACCACATATCATGTATCAGAGATATCAGTTGTATTTGCATTTGTATGTCTTCTGACGACAGTTTTTTCAGTTGGGCGCATTCTCATAAAGCATCTCACCCCTCCCTCTCTCTCCGACCTCATGCTTTAGGGGGCATCTCTTACACAAAATTTTGTCACTGTCCCTGCAATCCCTCATCTCGTACATTGGAGGACTATTCCCGTGACCTACGAACAGTAAAATTTCCTAAAAAAACCTTAATGGTATCCCTCTGCATAAGGACAAGAATTCTCCTAAAGAACATTTCCTCTAGAAAACCCTAAAAATCCATGTTTTGGCATTGGCGCGGGTAACCAGTTCATCCCTCACGCCAATGGGGAAAATGGACATTAGTGGGCATGCCAGCTGGCGCTCTGTCCATGTGTTATGCCTGCACCAAGCCTATTAATGAATTTTTTTCAACAATAGAAGGTGGAAGTTTGATTCTAACAACTTCAGAATGGATCATCAAAATGAGGTTGGGTTGTTTGCCTCTGAATCTCCCTGTTTAGAATGTGGTTTTCCACCTCTCATGGAACCTTCCTAAGAGATAGGACTCTCCCCATGATTATATGGAGCCTAACCTCTCCTTCTCGCTCTATAAAAGCCTGCCCTCTCCATTTGTTAGCTAGATGAACTTTTGGGAAGCAAATTATAGCTAAATGAAAATCAAGAGCAGAGCTAAGGAGAACCCTGTGAGAGAGAGAGTTTTTTCGAATCCCTAATGAGCTTTGTGAGACACGTCTTGCTGGAACCCTATCGAAGGAAGATAACGATGTCAGAGCACCGGTTGTAATCGTTCTCTTCTATCTTAATATACATGACTCTGCTATTGGTTCCATGATTGTGTTTTTTCCATTGAATAATGTAGTTTCATTCGTTCCTCTCTGACTAATCGATAGTTATAAAAGTGTGAAACATTATGTTGCATGTTGTCTCTCTTCTTTGCATGTGTATAGGCATCTAGATGCGAAAATCTCACAGATCATGACTTGTCTAGCTAGGAACGGAAGCACCACTTCTTTGACAATAGCAGCGAAGGAATCATGGTAAGCGATCTATCACAATTCTATATTTTGTAACTAGGAACTGATAAGTTTGCGTGTTTCGATTGTCTCTAGACCCACTTTAGGGCTAGTGGCATTGCCTCTGTCCGTAGAGAGGATTTAGCTCCAAAACACTGGCTATGTCATCTTCAGCAATGTCAACCCTTGAAGTGTTGCATACTTGTCTAGCAGAAAGGAAATTTTTTTTTTCAGCTATAGGATCTATTTATCATTAGGATTCTAATCTCATTATCTTCGATCTAGACAATTGTGTAGCTAGACTTCTACATCAAATGGCATTCCAAATACCATTTTTCATTAAAACCAAACGAGTCTTTTGCAAAATAATTAACGAAGAGGCATCTATGTGTATTATGTCTATTGCTTGTTGGAAAGCGCTTGGTTCCCCAACAATCAATCATTACCCAACCTCTTTGAATGCCTTCAATCGAGTATTTTTTTCCCATAGTGGATGATCTACCTATAGATATAGAAGGTAAAACAATTGTGGTTGCTCTCATAATATTTTTGAATGATAATGTTTCCCCATAAAGGAGAACTGTAAAATTAGACCATCTATCTTACTATACTTCGAACCCTACCTCTACAAGTAGTATACCCTTTGTTGGAAAGTCGATTACTCTGTATGAAGATGTTGTGGTAGGTTTTCTTAAGGATTCTTCTTTGATGGGAATTTTTTCCATTCCTCCACCAAATTTTCCTTATAAATTTTCCCACATCAACATGATTACATCAAGCACAATTCCATCACTCGAATCTTGAATTGTGCCTTCAGAATATGAATTGGCCTTGTATGGAAGTGAGATGCCTTTGAGCCTATTTGAATTGAATTATCATGCAGTTTAACCACTTTCCAACCCATCGTCAATGAAACTGATCAAGTGAATATGATTAGTGATGAGTATTCTCATTTGTCACATTTAGTACCAGTATCATTTCTTGACCCCTTCGATAACACGTTTCCAACTGACGAGAGGATCATGGAATTCATGACTTTGGAGGAATTCCCATGGAACGATTTTCATCATCATTCATCCTTTCTACCTGAACTTGATAAAATTGAGAATTATTTTTTATCTGTATTTTTGGTTGAGATTGTTAATAGTCCTCGATATCTTATGTCAATCATTCATTATAATTCTCAAATGAATCTAGGAAAGATATCTACAACAGTATCGATTCACATCTTAGTTAAAATTGGAATTACCGAGAACATTCATATAGGTGCTTCGTGGTCCCTTGAGGAAATCGAGACATATAAATCCATATTTCAGGAATTTCATTACATTTTTACTTGGTTCTATGAGAAAATTCTATTAATTTACCCCAAATTTGTAGTTCATGAAATTAAGACATACCCAGATGCCAAACCTATCAGACAAAGATTACATCTAGATCACCAACATAAATTTCTTGCTATCAAAGCTAAAGTTGAAAAATTACTTAGAGAAGGTTTCATTTACCCTATTTCCTTGACTCAATGGGTATCCCAAATTGTTCCAGTGAACAAAAAACAAGGGAATATTATAGTATGTGTCGATTATATGGATATCAATAAAGCTTGTCCAAATGACAATTATCCTACTCCTTATATCGACTAAACTGTCGAAAATTGTGTTGGAAACGAGATCTTTTCATTTATGGATGGATTTTCCACATATAATGAAATAAACATTCTCCATGCCAATTATATGAAAATTGTATTAATTTGTCAATGTAGGAAATTTTCCTATCGCAAACTACAATTTGGATTGAATAATTTTGGTACAAATTTTCAAAGGGAAACATATTATACATTTCACGATATCAAGCATATTGTGCAACCTTACCTAGATGACTTAATAGCTCATTAGCTAAGAGAACAAGGTCATCCCGTGCATTTGAAAGCAATTTTCATTCTATGTAGGCACTAAAATATTCGTTAGAATCCTCACAAATTTTTCATTTGTGTACAATCATGTCGATTGTTGGGATTTTTCGTTTCAAAGGATGGAATTCGTGTCGATCCACTCAAGGTTGACACCATTGTAAATATTCCTCCTCCTTCCAATCAACTCCAAAATTTGCAAGGGAAAGTGAAATTTTTATGTAGATTCATACCTAACTATGCCGAGCTAACTAAACTTTTTAATCAACTTTTGCAAAAAGGCATTTCATTCTGTTAGCCACCTATAATATTTTGTTATACCAAAAGGTGGCTAAATCTGTTTTGAGCCTTCAAGGAACAATTTTTCATTACTAAAATTTGTTGGCTCTCGAAGACTCCTTGTAGGCCTAATGCCTCTGTCCAAAATCTTCATCACTTTCCCTATTAATTCTGTTGATTTCCTATAAGAAACTGCTGAAGAAACCATCATTTTTCCCCTTTCTCCCACTCATAACTAACCTTCACTTACTCCCCCTTGTCTCCATATTATTTTGCTACTTTTCATAAGTTTCTCCTTCCATTTATGAAAATCCTCCTGACATGGTTTAAAACTTCTTTTTGAGTTGTGCCGAAACCCCCAAATCCATTTAAAACCTTGAAATTTTTCATAAAAAACAAAGTTTCATTGCTATGGACCTAAGCCCCTTGGGCTAAGCCCTAAACCACTTCCCCACCATACGCTTTGGGTCTGGAACCACTTGCTGATACGTTAAGGTGCTAATCGCATCGGAAAGAATCAAAGACGCAAGTCTTTGCCATACTCCAAAAGTTCCGATTGCGATTAGCCTTGCTACTTAAGACCCCCGATCATATTATTTTCATATAACCCTGAGCCCGCCCTCGGCGCTTAAACCTTGTGAATATTTCATTTCCGACCCATTTTTCCTTTGTAAATTACAAAAACCCTGTTTCCAAAGTTTTGATTTAATGAACCAAAGTCACATGTTAAATATAAAATGGTTAGATCAAAAAGATTGATCGCATAATCGCAATCGGGGAAATTTCAATGGGTTGATTGGAAAGACTAGGCCCGTAGTTCCGATTGCGATTAGGCCCTTATTATATATAAAGCCCCAAGCCTATCAATTTTCATACGTCCAAAGGCTCCGCAGTCGGGCGCCTGTCCGCTTTATATATATGTTTTTCCACCCCGATCCATAAAAACCTTTGTTTATTTCAAAAGTTCGGGTTTTTTATAAAATACAAGGGTTTCTCCCCGATTCCATTCTCCACCGTTGATCTAGTCCTTTGATCCAACGGCCTGCACTCAATCGCATCGAAAACTTTCAATCGCATGTGTTTTTGTTGCGCCCCCGATTGTCGATCCCCGATTCGATCCCGACCGTCTATCTGTTTCGCGATCTGAAGGCCATCACACACCCTTGCGATCCCTCCGATTCATTCCATGCCGTCGATCTGATCTGCAGATCAACGGCCGATGCTCAATCGCATCACAAACTTTCAATCGCATGCGTTTTTGTTGCGCCCCCGATTGCGATCCTCCGATTAAATCTGGGCCGTCCATTTCCCGCCTATCCAATGGTCCTTATTCCCTCCGATCGCAAGTCTTACCGCCATTTCAAAACCCTCTGATTCACTTTCCGTCGTTGATCTGATCTACATATCAACGGCCAGCGCTCAATCACATCGCTGCGTTTCAATCGCACGCACTTACATGCCACCCCCGATTGAGATCCTTTGATTAGATCTGGACCGTCCACGTGTCCAGATCGGACGGTCCAAAACCACCCCGCCTTATTTCTTCTCCCCGTTCTCATTTTTCTGTTTTGCACCGATCTCCACCATTAGATGTTTTTATCCGACAGCTACGCTCCTCCCCCGCCATCTGAAGCAGTTTAAACCTATTTTCCGCAGGATTTATTAAATGTTTTGTGTTTGATGCAGGTGTTCTAAATGGTTTTCCATTGTATAACGAAGAAATGCCAAGGGTTGGGAATGACGATTCTCATGCCCTTGTTTCATTACAGAGAAGCCATTCACGGGGCTCTATTCCATGTTTCGTCAGTACTCTATGAGTATTGATGCCGTAAAGCCCAGTGTGGGTCTGCACATCGACAAGACACTGTTTTAATTCAAAAACAGTTAAAGAGTATCGGTTTTGAAGACAGAGCACAGCAGATGAAGATTGAAGATAGTTTTTATGGGGATTACAGCTAAGACAGTTATTAAAAGCCTAATCCCCAATCTAAAACACAGTTTAAAAGAAAACCTAAAGTGTTTTATCAGACAGAAAGCCTCCACTACCACATCTGAGGCAAATTGATTCCTCAGCTACCACCGAGCCACCTGTTGCCTCAAAGCATTCAAATAGAGGCCGAAGTTATTGAAGAAAATCTGATATTCGCCTCCAGCACAGCCAAGAAATTACTCCACACAGCGTACAGAGCATCAAAGTCAAATAAAGCTCCCACCGAGCTTTGATATTTATTGCAAACAGTTAATATAGTGTTCCACCTGTGAATTTCTTCATCGAGCCCCTCAAAAGGCCACGAAGTCTTGAAACTGTATTAATTATCCTGAGATATCTTTTCTCAGATCACCTCCTCATCCTTCTATAAATACCTCAGAAAAATATGAGAAATGGTTGGTTGCATAACTTTGAAATACACTTGAGCTCGAGACTTCTATTTGTACATAGTGTTCACTAGCCCTTGAAGCTCTGTTTGTGCTAGAGTAGTTAGGTTGAATAGTGAAGATGATTGCTGAACTGAAACATTGGACTTGAAGATTGTAACTAGTTTGACATCAATATAAAAGCTGTTTCTTGGGATCCTGGTCTTTATCACTGGTGAAGTGCTTCTTTCTTTGTTAATCATTTTCCTTCTATGTATGCCATATTGTTCATTTTCCCTCTGTAAAGAACAATTTAAACAGGGTTAGGATTTTCTATATAGCAGTAACCTTCTCTGGCTGAGAAATCTTTATCTTAATGTTTTCTTCAGATTTGTTTATTTAAGAATGATTCAATACAGTTTAAACAGTTAGGAATGTTGGCGTTCCCTCGTCCTTCTGTTTGCTCAAACATTGTTCTCGAATGTTATTTCCATTATTTGCTATTAAAGTTGGACTAGAGAAGATATGGTTTGCCCTGATTCCTAGATTCTTTTCTCCAAAGGCAGATTCTGAAAGTTTCCCTTGGTGTTGACTGAAAGCAGACTAGGTTTAAAAGTACTTTATCTGATCTTAAGTTACACTCTGTTTTTCTTATGTGTTTTCATACTTTCTGAAGGTAATTATGTGGATTACTGGATTGTTTGTCAATTAAGTTGCTTTAATAAGAACTTTCCCAAGAAGTCTATGGTTAGCCTTGTCCTTGGTTGGTTTTAAAACAGTTACTTAAGAGGCTTTTCTTGTTTGGACTGACTATAAATCCTCTGAGAAATTATTATCAGTTTCCACCCCTCCAACATTTTAATGTTTCCATTTCATCATTTTAATCTCAATAATCTTGTGGTATAGATTACTTGCCCCTTGGATCACACTTGATGTTGTTGTTCAATTAAAGCCCAGATATGACTCCATAGCCCAATGGACTAAAAACCAGCGTTATATCTATCTATCTGCCAAAACTGTTCTATTTGCTTGCAACTTCTCACTTTTGAAACTTTTTGCACTTAGGACTTTCTCCTCAAGTAACATTTCATGCTCAACCATCCAAAACAAAACAAAACCCTTGGCCTTCATAACTAGCTTAATATCATTACCTTAAGCTTTTCAAAGACAATATCCATCTTTGTACATATTGGAGAGATCCCTCTCCGGATTCAGGAGGGCTAGATCCTAGAATCCCAAAGTTGGTTGAAATGATGTTAACTCTGTGATTGGACTCTCCCAATATTTCTAATAAATTACAGAGGCCTAACACATTCATTTGGGATGAGCTTGTTGAAAAATATTTTGATGCATTGAAAAATGCGTTGACCCATGCACCATTACTGTGTCCACCTGATTATCATCGAGATTAATTTTTGTATTTAGCTACATATGATGCCACCATTAGCATGGTTATAGTTCATTGAGATGAATCTGACACTAAACATGTGATCTACTATTTGAGTAGGAATCTTACGAAAACTGAAATCAAATATGCACATGTAGAGAAATTGGTGTCGGCATCCTTTCAAGGTGTCCAACATTTTTGTCGCTACATAATTTTACAAAAAAAGGTGTTCTCTCTTATTGTAACCCTATGATGTACATTCTTACCAAATAGTTGCTATGGGTAAAATATTATAAATGGATTTTCATCCTGCAAGAGTTCGATTTAGAATTTGAAATATCTAAGTATAAGAAGTCATTGGTATTTTCTGAATTATTGTGTGACTTTCCCTATACATAATCTGAAACCATGGAAGAGGATCATCCTCGAGATGAATCCCTATTTCTTATCAGTTCTCTAGATCTTTGGGATGAAGATATCATTATAAATATTCAAACTCATAATTTTTAGTCTGATTTGTCACAAAATGATCATTGTAGAATCCGGTACCAATCCTAGCAATATATTATTGTTGGTGATACTCTCTATCATCGTGGTATTGATTCTTTCAACGTTGTTTAACACATGAGGAAGCTAAGAAGCCATTAAATGACTACCATTTTGGAGTGTGTGCTATTCATATCTTAGGGTTTGCCATTGCCCAGAAAATATTGCGCGTTAGATGATTTATGGCCATCATTGTTTAAATATTGCATAACTACAGTTAGAAAGTGCCGCAATTGCCAAGTTTTCAAACATAATATGTGTGATCCTTTAGCTCCTCTTTACCCATCATATTATTCGATCAATTTGCTAAATGGGGCATTGATTTTTTACATGTAACCCTGACTCGGTCGAAGGGCATGGGTATATTATTCTCCCAATATATTATTTTACAAAATGAGGTGATGTGATGTTCACATACAAGGATGACGATGAAAATGAATTTATTTTCATATTCAATCATGTGATTACTATGTTAGGCGTACCACAAGCCATTTTTATGGACCATGGTAGCCACTTTCAAAAATTTATGACGACCGAGATTTCTGCACAACTCGGCTTGTGCCATGACAACTCTACTCGTTATTATCCACAAGTGAATGGCCAAGTTGAAGTTGCGAATAAGGTTTTGACCAATATGATCAAACAAATTTTCAACATTCCTAAACAAAAATGGCATATCATGCTTATTTCAGCCTTGTGGGCATACCATACCTCTACGAAAAACATCGACTGGCTTTACTCCCTTCCAAGATGTTTACAGTTTGGAGGCAGTTTTGTCGATTGAATGTTAAATTATGTCATTAAAAATGTCCATCGCGGTTTTACCAACTACCTCTGTGGAGGAAGAACAATTTTTGTACTTAGCACAACTAGATGAAACTCATTGTAATGTTCCACTAGCTAGAGAAGCTCATAAGAAACATGTTAAGGCTCAGTATGATCAAAATGTGAATCCGCACATTTATTCAGAAGGTGACCTAGTCTTGTTCTATGATCAAGCACATCATAAGCTAGGCTTTGGTAAATTCGAACCTATGTGGCATGATCCGTACATTGTCAAATGTGTACTAGCTAAAGGTTTGTATGAATTAGTTGACTATGACAGTGTTTCCTTAGGAGAACCCAGAAATGGTATCTACCTATTGTCGCTGCTACAACACCACCCAAAATTTTGGGTGTATTCAAAATTTCAAGTCCCCTTATGCTCGCTCAACCATTAAGGTTTTTACCCAGCCTTTAGTCAGTGATGCTCCCATGACCTTTTCCCCACTAAGCCTTGTTTCCGCACCGACTGGTCTCGGTGTCTCATAAATACACTAAGACTTGGGGTTTACTACTTAAAATAACATTGAGAGTCCCCCACCAAATCCAGAGGTAGGTTTCCCCAGGTTGTCATGATATCGACCTCAGCTATACTCAACCTATTCCCAGCCCCTCATAAGCTTTCCCACCATCATGACCATATGCTTTTGCTGCAATCATGCCATGTGTGGGGGTTATCATCATGCATACACTTGAATGGAAGATTTTATGTACATAACATATGTCTATTAGAGGCATGTTCACCATATATCATTGAGGCATTATATTTGGGCACCCCACCAAGTTCATAGTCCCATGTAGAGCATTTGGGTACATCATTCTCTAAAAAGTAACTGCAAACTAATGGATATTATAATGTCTCATGCAGGAAAATCCCATGGATGATATGCCCAACAATGTCATCGCCACACTGAGGGAAATAAACTGAAACTAAAACAAAAAGGGTGTAGTTGTGGAATGTGACACTTTCATACCCTATCCATATAGGGATGAGAACTAAGGCTACAGTTGAAAATATTGTCTAGGCGGATGACAAGGATCTGTAAGAATTAGTCCATATTTGGCGAGGAAACAAGTTGAGACTGTTGGTGAAGTGAAAATTCATTTAAAACGATTTCATGTAGGATGTTGGGATGCAAGTGATAGAAGTGGATGGGTAATGTGAATACGCAGGCATGTTGGGCTATAATGCTTTAGGTTCTTGACAATTTTCCACATGACCTTATATATGGAAAAAATAAAAGTTCTCCTTGGATGGAGGTCCTGCTTGAGAGGAAGTAGCATGATTCTTCTGTCTCGGAGATATTCAAGCCCTTGCAAGATCCACAAATTAAAGGGTGTATTGACATTATCGAAAGGAAACGTGTTGATACTAGCTGGGGTGCTAGAGCATTTTTAACAATAAGAATCATTTGTTCAAGGATTGCTCCAAAATCATGAAGGGCTTGGATTCCTATAGGTTGCCTGCAACTATTAAGAGGTTTTTCTTGAACAACTACCAAATATTTCTTTAATTGCATCAGATTTCAGGTATCTTCCAGATATAAAATCTGTGGTGAAAGGGCGCCCTTAGTTTCAAGCAAGTAAGGTTGTTGAAATGAATATTATGTTTCCTAACTTGAAGCTAAGGGAGATGCAGACATATTCCTTCCAACAGAAGTTTGATCTTGTAATGCATTTATCATTACCATGCAGAAGATGGCAGTGAATTGATTAATGATAAAACTCTCAAACCAATCAAGAAACGATGGTTAACAATTCTGGATGTGGCTGATTTTACGGTAGAGTTCTGTCTTCCATCCAGGACAAGGAAAAAATATGGTTATAACCCTCTTTTGGATGGTTTTAAGAATACCGAGATGTACCTCAATATGCCTGCATATAACATGGTCCAAAATAAGTAGCCTATTAAAGGATTGAAAAAACGAGGAATGCCTGAGAAGTCAAAGATGCAGCTCGATGACATACATTAACCGCCCATATTAATGTCTATACGTTTTCACATGCACGACATTACATAGAAGTGAGACATATTTCCAATTATTGATTTTTCACTAAGAAAATAGTTTCAAGTTTTATATGATTGGATATTCAGTCTTGTATCAAGCAAAAGAGGAAAATGGATGCTGCTCGAGAAAGGGGTTGGAGGGGTAAGTTCAATAGAATAGATTGTATTATTAACTTGGGGCTATCAGGATGAATTGAAAATGCCCTCTAACTCCCTTGGAAGTCAGAATTATACTGATAGAAATGGGATTTGATAAGAATGGCTAAATATAATTAGCAGCTGGGAAAATATACAAGGCATTGATGTTGCATTTCTTGCATTCTGAGGTTTGTAAGTCCCCAAGGAAGAACATTGCATTTCATGAATTATTATTAGAGGTAATGTCTATCACTCAAGACGAATCGTGATAGTTTGGGATAAGTCACTCACTAATCCCTAGTTCACATAGGTTGTGGTTATCTTGATCATGGTTCTTAAAGCCCTACTCAGTGCACAACTAAAGGTCCAACCATACCTGGTTGGGTCGAAATACACTATAGAATTGAAGGTGATTCAAGAAAAAACAAAACGCTCGAATGAGATAAGCACAATAAGTGAGGCCACATGCATATGGGCATTGTGCGTAGAGTTGAATCCAATTCCAGTTGTGCACCTCAAAAGGAGAGATGTTGCAAGCCATATGTTTAATAATGGCCCTTGCACAAACAAGAGAACTCCCATACTCAGCCAGATCAGATGCGCAAATTTATATAAAACTATTATGGAAAAGGTGCAATGCTACCCAGGGTCACATAGGGCTGGGAATAAGGGTGAAACAACCCATCCTAAAACTATGTGCCTCGGTGACAAATGCATTGCATCCCGAAAACCAACATCGGAGGCGTCAGAGTTCCAAAATATTTGATGGCCCAAATCAATCCGGAAGCAGGAACTCGTAATATCAGTGGCTCGAATAGAGACATACCGAAAACATTTTTCGAGCTCGATCGATGTTGAAATAACACTAATAAGTCTGTTTCGTATCACTCTTCCCACCATTGAAGAAAGAACACAGATTATGGATTCAGTTGGTCCAAGTCGCGATTGGTCCATTACAGTAATGATGTCGAAGCCCTTGGATGAGAAGGTTGTGATCGCTAGTTGTGGTCACGGAGGAAAGGTTAGTCATTCTTGTGGCGGCCATAACAGGCGATGACAATGACTTAAGGAATCCGACCATTAATGGGGAGTTAGACCAAACTCAAAACATTAAAATTGCAATAGTTGGCACTGACAAGAGAGGCCATTCAAGGATGCTTCGTATCAAGGTGCGTCTCAAATAAGCTCTGGCGAATTTTGAACATAGGGGCGGATGTCACCGCATTTTTTACAAATTAAATCTCAGCAAGCTCATGTAGACAATCGGCAGACATGGAATCTGTGTTATTTCAGTTTGGGATGTAGATAGGAGACCTTTGTATGAGTCGCAAAGTCGCATTTCGGGTCCTCGGGGAAGTGAATGGAAGATGTGACTCTTCTGAACGACAGCTATGTGACCTGCACAAGTCGTAGCCTTTTGTCGGTCACATAGTTGCAAATCCTCTTAGAACTACGGGGATGCAACTTAACCGTCACTACGAGTCTGTGACCTCTCCTGAGTCGTAGGGTCGCACCTAAGAGAATACACACCTGGTGTGACTCTCCAACTACGGGACCCCCATGCCACGGGTGTGACCTCCACACCGCTATTGCAACCTCACACCAAGTTAGTGCATGTCATAGATTGGGTATAATGTTAAACACGCCCCTAAAGGATGGATCATTTCAAGAGAACATCAACCCTATTTTAAAGTGCCCTTTGTTGTTAGGATGACATTGGAATATTAATCCAGTCGTAATGAATGGGTTTGGGAGGACATTGTGGCTGCAGCGCTCCATATACATAACGAGATATGCCGCATAATGTCTTCCCCATTTTCGGGTAAATAGGTCAACCCCTCAAATACGTTGCATGTTTTGTTCTCATCGCCACTCTTTATGAAAATAAAAACAGAAAGGGGCATTTCAGTGGGGAGAAAAATGTAAAGGAATGGCTATATATTGGGGCAAGAATAAGTTCTCGTGTTGGGTTAAAATTGACACAGGCCATGTCCCCTTTGAGAAACAATCCATTATTTCTGGATTATCATAGAAATCCTCGTTAGGTTGTAGCCTCGCAAGGCATTGTTGGAGTCGCACATCATAGCCCATCCCAGCACTTAGCACCACATGGGAGCTTCCTTGGTTTTGACATCATCTCCATTGGGAAGAAACGTGAAGTAAGAGTTAACTGTACATGCCTTTTGAATGATGGACATTGGTTGGAATTTCAAGTTCTTTCTTCGCACCAGCTCATAGTGGATATGCACAAATTGTTAAGACATTTCCTACAAAACAGGACTATGCAGGGGTCATAGATAGCTGTTAAAATCCCCTAATTTCATTTTCGATGTTCCCTTTATGCATCTGCAATTTTCTGCTGCCTCAATAGATATATATATATATATATATATATATATATATATATATATATGTATGTATGTATGTATGTATGTATGTATGTATGTATATGTGTGTGTGTGTGTGTGTGTGTGTGTTTGGCTAATTTAATTTTTCATGCATGGCTAATTTAACGTGTTCACGTGCAGATGACATGAGGAAATTATGATGATGACCCAGACGAAGAAGTTTGCACTTACGCAGAAGCTGATGGTTCACGCGGCGAGAGCTAAGGTTCTCCTCCAGAGAACAAGGTTCTGATATCTCCAAAAGAGAAATACATAAGGGAGATGCACGAGGGCACAGATCATGGATTGCACGAGGTCGCAGGTCGTGGATTGCTCGAGGTCACAGGTCACGGATTGCTCGAGGTCGCGGGTCACAAATGGCCCAAGTTGCATGACAACCCAATAGTCGGGAAGACCAAGAGTCAAGGGCAACTCAAGAGTCATCTCAGCCTATATGTACAACTTTGAGAAAGAGTACTAGGAATTTTAGCTCAAAAATGAAAGCCAGTATAAGAGAGGAATTATTGTTAGAGAGCTAAAGGCACTCAACCTTTGGTATCAAGTGGAAAGAGAGGTAGCGAGGCTAGGGTTTTGTATCATGCATTGAGATGAATAGCCCATGTTCCACTATTGGGTTTCAACAATTTGTAAACATGTATTTGACGTTGCAGTAGCATTAACAATATATTATCCATTCCGGCATGGATTCACGTGCTCGTTTGTGGAGATAGTACTAGCTGTCTAGTACTTCATTATGTTGTATGTTTTCTTTCTTGCATGCCATTAGTTATGAAATTTTCTCAGTGGTTGTGTGTATGTTTTCTTTTGGACTAGTGTTTATTTGTCTATGCCATGATGGTGATCTATTGTGAACTACTTTGTAGTTAACCTCCGGTGTGTTTTCCTTCATGTATGTCTGACTGGTTTTCAGCTCGCTGATCCCAGTCATGGTATACCCCCTTTTATTTTTGTTGCTTAGACTTGATGGTATCTTTGTTTATGGTTCGTTAATCTTGGGCTGATTTTTCTTCATTGATTGGTCATTTCACCTTCGCCTCTGCTCCATCATATTTTCATTCGAAAACCAAGAGTGGAAAAAACTATGTCGGCAGCCGGGCCCACATATAGGATGGGGCTCCTATCCCAAATGGTGTGAGGTCTAATTGGGACCTTTCACTGGGGAGACCCCCCTTGTTGTCAGTAGTACATTTTTCCCCGTCAATACTACCTTAAGAGATATTTATGTTATTTATCTTGTGGAGATTTTTTATATAATATTTATATCATAGTTTTATGAGTGTGTTGTAATTTTTCATTTTTTTGTTACTTCCTAATACTTTTCCTACTGATCTTGAATTACTCTTGACTTGTAGATGTCGACGTTCCCCCAGACTTACATTACCTTTTATCATGGTGCTAGTCGTAGTACTTAGAATTTATCTTCTGCAAATTGGGTCATCTATTCACCCAATGATCAGTTAGTTTCCATTCATGGGATATGCCTTAGTCAAACATCAAACAACATAGCATAATATAGTGCAATCATTGAACTATTATCCGATGCCATCACATTTGGAATTCGATGTTTGGTTGTTTAGTTGGATTCACATCTCATTGTATTACATTTTAATGATTTCTATATAGTTAGAAGTCCATCAAGGTTACAATTTTTTTTACGGGTTCATCTCTTGGAAAGGCAGTTTGATTATATTGAATATCAACACATTTCAAGAAATTTAAATGAATTAATTTATGCATTGGCCAATCACCTGTTAAATAGAAATTTTCAAAATTTATAAATAAAAAAAATATTCGTCCACATATTGAACAAGATACACTGAGAATAAAAGTACTATTCCTCATTAGATAATATAGCGTGTATAAAGTTTGTTACAAAAATGTCATCCAAATACATGAGGCTCCATGGCCTTTATTATTTGAATATGCTGATACTAAAAAAAAAATGTAGCCCTAAAAGACTATCAAATATCCATGATGATGATCATGATAGAAAAATATAGCGTAAACAACTCAGTGTAGCGGTCGCCTAATCGGTCATGGAACCCCACCCATGTGCCTCTGGTACCAAAGTGGGAAATCAATAGTCCTAGTCTCTCGGATATCTATAGTCAACCTCTCCAGGTTATGCTCCAATTCAGTCAAGGCCTCTGATGCATTCGAATGGGGTATTGCAACTACTAGAGGTTGGTTCCTCACCTGTCAAAGAGTCGAAGCTCTACTGGTCAAGATGGTCCCACATCTGCATTAGCATTTCAGTTAATTATATTTGGATGTTAAAAACAAAATAAAATTTAAAAAAAATTAAAACATCAAAATGAGAAATTTTTACATAGATCACCACACTACATTCAAGTTGGGAGTGGAATGTTTGGGTCACCTCTGTAATCCATCCTTGTATATCGCAAATCCTTGATCATGAAGATATGGCTTCTCAGCCACACAAGAAAATAATTATACTTTACTATCGGGCTGTCATCGCCACCATGGTGAACCATCAACGAAACTAACCACAACATACATGGATCTTGGGGTCCTATCTCATCGATGTGAATACGATGTGGGATAAGGAGTGGAATCCTCTCTAGGGAAAATGATATAATAATGGCACCATAATCAAAATTCGTCAGTTTACCATTCTTGGCTCTACTCAATTTTCAATACATATTGAAAACTACTCCTTCACACCAGTTGAAAATAGTGGATTGTGAACACTCCACTGTGATCATCATCTAGGCCTTTGTGGCCACATGAGGTGCTCTACTTCCACATGATATGTTGGTGATTGTGAAAGAGATGGTCCTCAAATCAATTCACTCAATGGTTTTGATATAAATCCTACCATCCTTGAGCTTGGCACCATCAACACAATATCACCTCAAATATGAAGCAGTACTCTTCCCACCTAGTCTCTAGAAAAATAGAGAAATGTTAAGCCCTCTACAAGATATCCCAGTCAATAAATACATATCATTCACATTGATGGTGAGGTGGTGATGCCCTATGATGAATTATTGTTCCTGGACATCCCAGTCCCTCACCAACCATGTCATGAGATCGAATTGAGCTTTCATTCTTGGAATGACCCAAAATTTGTAGAGGACACAATTTTTCATATCTTTTAGAGTTTTTGGGTCATCTATAGCTTCTGCATCATTAGTTTCATGTTCCCTCTCTCTCCACTCCAACATGATCGATCAAAAGTCCTAAAAAATCACAAATCGGAAATGTTAGAACATTGATTGAGAGAAATTTGTGACTTTTGGAGTGTGTTTTTATTTATTTTTGAAAAACCTAGGTTCCTTGCGTGGTTTTTATTTATAGATAGAGTGAATTTTTGCAGTTTATCATTAATGAAACCACACAAATATTGTTTTTATATGTGTACAAAATTATCATTGTGCATGGTCCCGATGAGGGGAAACCATACACATCTGTCGACGTATTTTCAAAACTTCAACGCCCCCAAAAATCCAACCAGTGGTTAAGATTAGAGATTAATCAAATTAAAAGCAAGTTAATTAAGAGATCTATTACCTGGATAAAATGGTTTGTAGGTTAAACCATCGGCTTGCTTGGAAAAAACGTGTAAAATTTTTGTGGTAAAAACCCTATTTTCTGCATTCAATTTGGCTAAAACTCAAAATGGTAAAAAATGAATTTCTTTTTCAACTTTTATAGGTTTTTTTGTGAAAAAAATATTATTTTTTATGCCTTTAACCTTTTAAAAGTCAATTTTTTATGTTTTTACCCTAATTTTGAGCAATTATTTTAATTTATCAAGTGTAATGTGCAGAATCCAGGTTCCAACATAAAAATGGACCGTTTTGACTCTGAGTGATGTTTTATCACTTTTTCGAGCTCTCAAAAATTATGAAAAAGTGAAACCATGGAGTTATCTTTTAAGCTCTTTTTAGACTCTCTAAACATGAAATAATGATCGAGTACTTTAATATTGTAACTCATAAAAATAAATGAACAATCGTATATTCAAGATAAGTTTACCCCTTTTCCAGACTAAATTAGACTATTTACGAAAAATGTATATATTGACTAAGAATGGTCGATAGAGTTCTCTCCTGCATTATTTTACCCTTTTTCGGGCTTAAGCGACTAAATTTACAAAAAAATAACACTATGGAGTTTACTTATGTTTTGTCTTGACTTGCTAAAAATGAAAAATATCAAGTTTTACTTTCTCGTGGCTTGTTAAAAATATATGCTGAAAGAAATGATTTAGTTTTATTTTCATGTATTTTAAAACTCTTTAAACATGAAAATGACATCAATTTAACCCTACACTAGACTCATAAAACTAAAAAGTGAAGCACTCATCAATCATAATGAGACCGAACCACACATTCTTAGGGTTCGTAAAAAATACTTCGGAGGACTCATCCAAAAAATGAGCTTACAGAACAAGAAAATGTTATCCTCCTCAATATTGACAAAAATAAATAGGTACTTGATAGTAATCATGGGGGGGAATTGGGAAAATATATTCATGTTTACATTCAGTATAAGGTAGTATATCTCTCTTTAACACAAAACTTTCTCACATATGTGTAAAGGTTCGGGAATCCATTTGTCTTACAATTAATCAAACATCATTGAAATTCTTTAGTTGGTTTTGGGTATTATCATTAAGTAAAATGTTTTCAAGTCAATTTTCATGTCATTATATGTACAAGATAATTTCAACCTCAGTTCATATTCCTTTACAAATTTTTCCCTCAATTGTGTCACTCATCCTTGAGCTAGTCCTTGCAAGCAATTCTTCAAAACTTGACATGAGAATTTTTGTCGTAGGTCCTTCTTGGGTTATTGATTTGTCATTATTTTCAATTATATTTTTCATTCATTTGTTGGGCCGTTAATATGCCATTATTATTATCACTTGTGAACGCTTATTCCACCCATTTCTACCATTCTTCATCACGTCATTTATTATAATTTATTATTTAAATCCATTTTATAATGATTTATGCTCTTATGAATGAATATTATTTATTCTCCTTTATTTCTAATAAATTGATGATTATGTATGATTTTATCAATGATAGTTTTAATAACTCAATTGTAACATTATTCACCATTTTTAGCCTCCAAGATAATTTTCAGATTGAAGATTTGATCATTAAAAGTGCCAACTCAGAAATTCGCTGGAATAAGAAGTGACGATTTTGTGGTTGAGATTCTGAGTAAATAAAGAAGAATCTGGAAAATCCGGAACATGGGTTTTGTCCAGAACGGACCCAATTAACTTTAACAAAGAACGGTTTGCCCAAATTCGGCTTGTACTAAGAGAAACGCAGGGTTCTTTGAGCACGATTTTCTCAGATTTGTTGTTGCGGCCGTCCTCCAAATCTCAGTTGCAAAGCCAAATTCGCCTTGTTCTTGTTGATCAAATGGTTAGAAGCAAACCAATTTTGTAATAGAATCATGTTGTAATTATCTCTATTGTAACCACTCTCTGCTCTCTTTGTATTTAAATCAGAACAGAGATCAGAGAGGGGGAAGGACTTTGAAGATGATTCGGGATGGAATTGAGGATTCAGACTTAGAGATTCAAGAATGAAGATGGATTATTCATGATAGGATAGGGATTGTTGCATTGCCATTGTAATCTTCAAAGCTTTTTCTGTTGTAATGATTTCACAATTTGAGGATGAATAAATAAAAGGGTTGTTGTTCATTCACCTGATCTGAAGTAGCCCAGCAGCATCCGCTGGCGGCTAAGCGCCCAGCCTCTGGTGGAGTATGCTGCTGTTGTATCATATCTTTCCAATTTCCGTCGTGTGATGGTTTGATTTAGTTCCTATTTCTTTGAATCGTAATGCTTTACAGTTTCATGTTCTTTACTTCGCTGTTTAGTTTGGTTGATTAATTGCAAGAGTTTGCTTTTAAAGAGCTTTCCTAGTTTACTTTCAATGGCAGCTTTCCATTTCCTGTTATTCGCATTATCTTTGCTTTGGTGTGCAGAACGATCTGAAACTGTAGTGGGCATTGGCATTTGCTGTCTAGTCCTCAGATTGATGATCTGTTCCTTGATTACTTTTGGTTACATCAGTTTCCAAAGGGATGGGCTATTGTTGTCGAATCCTTGACTGATACATTGCTTATTTTTCCGAATGCATGATTTAAGTCTTAAAATGCTTTGTTGTAAGTAGATTTTATTTTCAGCTTTCATTTACTTTTGGATTTTAAGCACTATACTGCAAAACATTACTCTTGAGTAAATAGCCGCCTCAGACTGAGTACACTCTTGAGATAAAAAGTCGTCCCTGGGTTGATAATTAATGTGAAGGTAATTAGAGGTGAAAGAGACCCTTTTTATCGCTCCACATTTTGGCGCCGTTGCCGGGGAGAGTGTAGCCATTTTTAAAGAGTAGTGTGAATCTGATGAGTGCCTGCTAGGGAAGAGTTGGATCTTAAAAACGGAAGGTAAGAACCTACGTGCGGAGCATGTAAATGCCCTGCTCCACTATCCGCTTTCCTAACAGATTTGCTGTTGCTTTGTTAGGTAGAAATAGATGTTTGAATTTTTGTGTGAATGACTAGGAAAAAAATAGAATTTTTGGAAAATGAATCACATGATTTCATTGAAGTGGTGATGTAAGCACCACCCATTTCACTAACTAATTGACAGGAACATTGGAAGAAGGAGCTTTGAAGGAACACATGAAGGACATCTTCTGTTATGGTAAGAAACTGCCCAACATCTTTTTGAATTTCCTGCTCAACTAATTCCACACCCTCACCACAATAAACTAGTACAACATACTTACAGTGTTGAACTGCCAAATTTACCCACCCTTCCCACCCATTCTATCTCACATGCGCCATTAGAGAAAACTTACAATGAGATTCAGAATGTTTCAAATTCAAAAATTGTAGAAGTTATGGAAGAAAATGAGCTTACTTCTAGTTTGCATCAACAAACCATTTTAAAAGCTCAGGAACCTCATGGTATGATGGGAAATCAAGAAAGTAATGGATATATTGAAGATTGGTTTCACTCCATCACGTGTTTGCATCATCACTCCATACTTCAACAATTTTTGACAACATCTTTTCAAGGGAAGTTGGCTTCTCATACCCTAATTTTTATCAACATGCATTTTTCAAATTTGGGTATGTATATATTGGAAGCCTTATTTCTAAAATGGTTCCACTGGAAATACTCTTATACATAAACATATTCGATTCTCAAAGAAGAGTAGGATAGTGGAGAGAATAAAATAAAATAAAATAAGGACATAAATAAATGCATTTTGTTTTTTTTGTAAAAATAGTTGTTTTTTTTTTTGTTGCAACACGCTATCGAAATCAACATCGGTGATAAATATTTCAATTTATTTGTGTATGTAGATGAATTATATTGCAAATAACAATTCTATAAACACTTATATTCATTTTTTATCACCAATTTGAAAAAATGCTTGAATATCATTTTTTTGGCTTGCGGGCTTGATGAATTTTCTGGAAAAACAGTCGGGACAGTCATGTTTTGAGGGACCAAAAATGAATATTTTTAAAACCTGTTTTTACCCTAGGTAGCCCTTGATGTCTACTTTCTAACCCAATTTGAATCAGTCAATTTGGATTTGAAACGAAAAAGTTAGAACCAAAACATTGACCGGATGTCTAGCGGGAAGCTCAGGAACAGAGTTGGGACAGTCAGTTTTTGGAGGTCTAAATGAATGAATTTTTAAAACCTGTTTCTATGGTATATTCCCCCATGAATCTAGTTTACAATGCAATTGGAATCACTCATTTTCGATATCGTATGGGGAAGTTATGATCACAATACTGACTGTCTATCGTAAATCAGCACCCTTAAAACTCTGTTTTTCCGGATGTTCCTTACAGTGTTTGACTTATCAATTCTTCTTTTCTTCAAAACCTGTTTCTATTGGAGATAAATAAATGAATCTACTTTCATTTCCAATTTGAATCATTCGAATCCGACATCAAACGAAAAATTTACGCTTAAAACATTAACTGTTGATCTGAGCTGGGTAATTGAAAATGACTATGTTATGCAGGTTGTTCTAACTAAAATTGACATATCATATCATTGAATTTCTAAAACTTGTTGCTACTGGAGATAAAACTTTGAATTAGCTCTCATTTGGCTTTGGAATCACTCAATTTCGATGAAAAACAAAGAATTTGTGATTAAAACACTGCTGGATAGTATGGTCGACCACTGCTCTCCCGCAGGTGACAAATAAATTTTACTTTGTTATTTTCTCAATGGATTTGTTATATAGAGTAACTACTTGTTGTTTTTTCATAATTCTTGGATTAGGGGAGCCCGATCACCTCTCTTTCTCCATTATTTAATGTTTTATTGCAGGTAGATACTCGTTTTTTGCAGGTCCTAGGAGAAAAAGAAGGTCAATTTATGGACGAGTGATTCTTGAAACAAATTTTAATAAAACAAAGGAATTTCATCCAACTCATTACCCAACGGATTCATAATAGAAAAAATGAAGAATTGATTTCAATTTGAAGATTCATGTCTTATCCCTACTGCCAAAACATTTTTCAAAGAGATCATTTTTTTTGACATAACATCATAGCTGTTGTAACTTAATTTAGTTATTTACATATTGTTTTTAAATAAAATGTTGTTTCTTTTCTAATTTCTCTTATATTTTGTATTTCAGGTGTTGCTTCATTCAAAGTGTAACTCATCCTCAGCATCAATGCTGTGAACAGCGAATTTGTTTTTTTGCATGTTTGCATTTTATGATCGACATTTGCATTTTCACACTTTTTTTTTGTGTGTATTTTTGTTTTTTTTGTGTGCATTTCCTTTGAGGAACACCACTTTTTGAGTGTTTTTGCTGTTCATTCAAAAGAGCAACACTTTGGGATTATTTTTTAGAGCAACCTTTTCTTCCTCTTGTGGGACTATTCCTAGTTCATCTCAACCACATTTTACTGATTTCCCTTCATGGCATGAAGTACACTATTTTTACGAGGACAAGAATTATGGATTCTATTGAAGCGAGTTAATATCCTTCACGTTATGATCTTTAACATGACAGCTCCTTGATGATAGATTATTTTTAAAAAGGGACACAATTATTTATATACTACTTTACTGCATTGTTTTCTGTTGAACATGATATTGATTGATCATCTTAATACCATGCTGGTTCCACCCTTCTGGATTATAATCTTCTCTAATAAATGAGCTTATGGGTATATTTTTCTATTGACATGTTCAACTTCTTCCACCATCCCTGCTCTTAAGGAGTACTGAGCCTCCCTCTTTTTATCATAAAAATGTGTAATAATAACAAAATTTTGTTCACAGATGGAGGATAGGGGGTCTCATTACGAGCCAGCCTACCATGTTCAGAAGGTTGTAAGAAAGTGACATTCCCATTATGGCCACCACACCAGGGTTATGATCCATTGGATAGTCAAATTATCCTTGGAACAGGAGGTCTCATCACGAGCCGGCCTGATCACTTTTGCTACATCCTAGTGAATGGCAGTGTGGTTATCTGGTTACCACGCCAGCACACTGATCTCTTCTGTAGAACAACACTGTAACTCTCCATTTATAAATTGAGGATTCTGGCTCATATGGGTTAAAAGGCAACCCTGCCGAGGCTATGGACGCCTGCTGGCAGCAGCGGCTCTGCTTATGGTATTGAAGTTATATCTTATCGTCAATTATTATTATAATACCCTTTTCTTATCAGAGAAGTTATTTCCTTACTTTTTCCCTATTTTGAACCTTTATGCATGAGAAATTGTTTTATGATCAATCACATCATTTTCAGCTAGCATACTATCAGTAAAGCATCTTTTTGGCATATTGTTGTTCTTTTTCTCTTTTTCGTAACTTATCATCAATCCAAAGTGTCCTATCTCTTATTCATAACTATCTTTACACACTCTGCTCTCATTATAATCATAACCCTCGTTGTCCTATCATTGATATGTGTACTCTGCTTCATTCACTGCTATATTGTTCATTCCCTTGCCTTGCCATCAGCACAACACCTCTCATATGCTTTATGGTCATGGAATTCATTTTCCAATTGGAGGGGGAATGTATGCATTATGGGATTGCATGCGATATGATTACTGCACTCTGCCATCACTTGTTGATTTGCCAAAATATTAGTATTGCATGTATACATAAGTTTTTTTTATTGAAATTTTTGCATGCATCTTATCTATTGCTTACACTATGGATTCAAGAACATTCTATGCCAAATAGTGCTTTGTTTGCAGGAAAACAACAAGTATGGGCAGAATTCTATCCACAGCATGACCACACTATTGCACTTAAGAGGCTCGCGAACGTGAACAATTCTTCAGACTTGATGTGCTTACCTGGATTCCACCTTTTGCATCACTTTCAGCACCAACTCTGCCTTCATCAGCTTCCACAACTGCCAGTCCATATATGTCATTCCACATTTTTGGAGGTAAAACTTGAGGTAAAATAGCACAATTTTCTGATTTATTACGAATTTAGGAGAATTTCATGAAAATCCATTTTGAGCATTATTTATCATCCTTCATTCCACATCTTTACCACTTCCCCTTTTTCAGCGGCATATCATCTTTCAGTTTGGGGGAGTGTTCCTTTCATTCATTTCTTTCTTATGACCATGTCATCCATATTCTTTATCATCCATTGTTATTCTTATTCATTCTCAACACCTCCATTATTCCATGTTGTTTTACACCAAGCATAGAATTCAACAGCTGGTAGCAACCACCTCTATTTGTTTTCTAGCATCGCATGAGGGCATGCTAATTTTTGAGAGTGTGGGGGTATGAATTGATACGCATGATGGATGTTTTCTATTTTCTTTCTCATTTAAGGCATACAATTTCAGTGTAGAAATTGATTTCCATAATATTTTTTAAACTATGAACTCAATTCTTGTGATTTTTGGAAAACACAGACGTATCATTAATACAAACCCAGACAATTTCAAGATAAATTGGTTCATAAAATTTCGGAAATCGTGCACTCTCAGCTACAGTCATTTTGTTTATATCTCATGATCCATGCATCAAAACAGTCTGATTTTTGGATCATAAAGGCATTCATATATTATAAATTTATTTGCCAAATTTCACTGGAAGCCTGTTCAGAGTTTTGATGAAATGGTTAATGTCATTGCTACTTATATCATATTTGCTGAACCCATACATATTGTTGAACGCTTCAACAAAATCCTGTTATGCTCATCAAGATTGCTAAAAAATGAATATTCATGACTGAAGAAGTTAATTCATTTGTTCATCCATTTCATGAGTTTATTAAATATATTTTTTATTGCTTGGTTAACACATGGGTTTTTGTCTTTGGGTTGCATGAGGACATGCAATATATTCATTTTTCGTTGCATGAGGACATGCAACATATTGAGTGTGGGGGTATGTTGGGCCGTTAATATGCCATTATTATTATCACTTGTGAACGCTTATTCCACCCATTTCTACCATTCTTCATCACGTTATTTATTATAATTTATTATTTAAATCCATTTTATAAATGATTTATGCTCTTATGGATGAATATTATTTATCTTCCTTTATTTCTAATAAATTGATGATTATGTATGATTTTATCAATGATAGTTTTAATAAATCAGTTGTAACATTATTCACCATTTTTAGCCTCCAAGATAATTTTCAGATTGAAGATCTGATCATTAAAAGTGCCAACTCAGAAATTCGCTGGAATAAGAAGTGACGATTTTTCGGTTGAGATTCTGCGCAAATGAAGAAGAATCTGGAAAATCCGGAACATGGGTTTTGTCCATAACGGACCCAATTAACTTTACGAAAGAACGGTTTGCCAAAATTCGGCTTGTACTAAGAGAAATGCAGGGTTCTTTGAGCACGATTTTCTCAGATTTGTTGTTGCGGCCGTCCTCCAAATCTCAGCTGCAAAGCCAAATTCGCCTTGTTCTTGTTGATCAAATGGTTAGAAGCAAACCAATTTTGTAATAGAATCATGTTGTAATTATCTCTATTGTAACCACTCTCTGCCCTCTTTGTATTTAAATCAGAACAGAGATCAGAGAGGGAGAAGGACTTTGAGGATGATTCGGGATGGATTCGAATGATGGAATTGAGGATTCAGACTTAGAGATTCAAGAATGAAGATGGATTATTCATGATAGGATAGGGATTGTTGCATTGCCATTGTAATATTCAAATTTTTTGCTGTTGTAATGATTTCACAATTTGAGGATGAATAAATAAAAGGGTTGTTGTTCATTCACCTGATCTCAAGTAGCCCAGCAGCATCCGCTGGCGGCTAAGGGCCCAGCCTCTAGTGGAGTACGCTGTTGTTGTATCATATCTTTCCAATTTTCGCCGTGTGATGGTTTGATTTAGTTCCTGTTTCTTTGAATCGTAATGCTTTACAGTTTCATGTTCTTTACTTCGCTGTTTAGTTTGGTTGATTAATTGCAAGAGTTTGCTTTTTTCCTATTTTACTTTCAATGGCAGCTTTCCATTTCCTGTTATTTGCATTATCTTTGCTTTGGTGTGAAGAACGATCTGAAACTGTAGTGGGCATTGGCATTTGCTGTCTAGTCCCCAGATTAATGATATGTTCCTTGGTTACTTTTGGTTACATCAGTTTCCAAAGGGATGAGTTATTGTTAATGGACCCTTGACTGGTACATTGCTTATTTTTCCGAATGCATGATTTAAGTCTTAAAATGCTTTGTTGTAAGTAGATTTTATTTCCAGCTTTCATTTACTTTTGGATTTTAAGCACTATACTGCAAAACATTACTCTTGAGTAAATAGCCGCCTCAGACTGAGTACACTCTTGAAACAAAAAGTCGTCCGTGGGTTGACAATTAATGTGAGGTAATTAGGAGTTACAAAGACACCTTTTTATCGCTCCACATCATTAAGCCATTATTTCCAGCCATCCATTGCGGAATTTCACTCACTTGCCACCATTTTTACCATAATTATTCAAAATGTGCCTTTGTATTTCTAAGTGGTTAATTAACATCTATTTCCTTTATTTTTAGTAGCTTAAGGAATTTTTCATGGTTTTAACGATTGACAGTTCTTCAAGTTCAAGTGGGTGCAAATTTCTCAAGTTTTGTAGCTACCTCCATGGTTGAGGTAGTGACACCACTATAGAATGAAATTTGACACATGGACATTATTTCTATAAAATCCAATATGGATTGTATGTGGTAAAATTCTACCCAACTCGCACATTTGGACCTCCAGGTAAAGATCAAGAGAAAATCACAACAGTTTTGACCAATCAACTTCAAATTCGTTTTTTGAGTACATGAAAGAGAATCTCACAAAAAAAACATGGGTTTTGTTTAGCATGGGCCCAATTAATTTATCAATGAGCATTTTTTCCGAATTTGTTACCATTTGGGAGATATTTTAGGTTATTTGAAGCCCTATTTTTAAGTTGCATGAGAAAACATTTCACCCATGTGTTAATAAATTCCCAGTCTAGCAAACCGAAGTTGGAATGGATTATGCTTCATCAAATTCGTGGCAACTAGTTGTCCATTTAGTTTTGATCTTTAGCCATATGAATCTCCATGAAGTTACATTGTAACTCCTAAATAAACACTTCATTGAAATAAAGACGATAGGTTAATTTTATTAAGCATACAATGAACTGTTAAAACTTTGTTTTACATCCGTTATAATGGAAAAGTTATTTAAATATTTTATGCGTAGCTTACAGTTCGTGTGAATCTTTGATACCAAACTTTTTTTGAGGGCCCCTGAAAATAGTTGAGGTTATGCATTTTCTGTTTTTAATGTAGTTATTTTCATGCTTTCATTTTATGCTTTGATGTAGCTTAAGGTCGTGCTTTAATTTTGTCAATTATTGTAGTTTTTTTCATAATTATACATTACCATTTGAAGTTGAAATTTACGTAGTTTCCCTTTCTAATTGGATATAGATTCATTTCCCTATCAACTTGTTAAAATTACAGAGTAACTAATAAGCAACAATAGTTTGTTATAGAATAGTTCCTTACTTTCATGCATGATATATTTCAAGAAGCATTGAGAAGTTTACTTTCGATTTTGGAAAGCATGAGTGATTGATATTCAGTAATGAGTGAATGATTTTCTTGTAGCTTAAGAGTGACTTATTTTTCATTTCATGAGTGATTTATTTCGAAATCAATAATGATTTACTTATTTTCATTTCCAAAACATTTCATTTCAAAAACATAAAAACATATAAAGTTTCCTTTTCTAGAATTTGAATTTATCTTTATACACAAGAATGTTAGAATAAGAATTATTTTACAGACTAAAAAATAAACTAGTTCATATTTCTTCATAAGATAGAGAAAGATTTGTTTCATTTTTTTCATAATAGAAGCTTAATTGATTTTTAGAACTTAGTTGACTTTTGCAGATTTTTTTTTAGAACTCAGTTGTGGTTTATCAATTTCATTTGGATCATATAGAATACATACATACTTATAAGTAATCTCTCAAATACAATCATCACACAATACATTGAATTAAAAAATGGATTCTAACATATATTTTCCACTTGCACTTCATAGGTTTAACAACTCTGGTCGATAATTTATGTAATCAATTTAAGACAATTAAATTCATAAACATTTTGGTGCCATTTTCAGGGAATTTTGTAAAGGAATCCTTTTATTTTCATTAAAATAAAAAAATAAAAAAATTCCAATCACCTACCACCCCCACTATATCACGTGGTTCAGTAAGAACCACAAATCCCCCTCATGAATTCCTAGTTGTGCAGGTATAAGAAGAGGTGACAAAGGAGGTCAAAGAAATGGATGGAGATCATGATAATGAGGAAGATCGTTTTTTATTTCCCATTCAGGAAACTGATATCAACTTCAAATGAAGAACATACCTCAATCCACACATCCTAACTTGAAAGGTATGAGATCAGAAGATCCGGAAACCGTTATTTTTCAATTTGAAATAATTTGTATATCTTATGGCTACTCATTACAAATTCAAAAATTGAATTTGTTTCCAGCAACATTCAAGGATAGAGCTCTTAGATGGTTCATGACTTTAGGAACAAATTATATAAGTGGGATGATATGAAAATAGTATTTTTGGAAAAATATAAATATTATTGCATAAACCATGACCTTAGAAATGAAGTCTTTAAGATGAACCAAAAAGAGGATGAAATCATATAAGATTCAGTGGAGAGATTTACTTATAATTCCAAAATATCTAAATAGCATAATTTAGGATCAGACACATTAAAATCTCTCCTACTAAATGTTATAAGGGATTAATGGATCGATCTTCTTAACCTGGTGGGAAAAGATGATGTCTCTCAATTGTCATTTCAAGATATTTGTGAACTGTGCAAGTACATATCAAGAGGAAAATCCAAGTATGGAAGATCCCCTCAAGATCTAGTTGTGGCAAGAGTAAGTAAGTCGGCATCAAGATTGGTAAGTAATACCAAACTTAACAATTTGCAAGACATTTTTGGTAATTTAAATGAACAAATTGACATGCTAAGAATGCAAAACCAACAAAAAGTTGTGAATGCTACTTCATTTATATTTTTCCTTAAATGTAGAAAGAAACAGGATTTGCATGAATGTCCACTTGATAATATTAAAAGTTATCAAATATGTGTAGGGTCACATACCACTAAATATTTCCCATCATTACCAGGGTTAAAGGCAGTTTACCATGGAGCAAATCAAACACTGGAACAATCTTGTTATGTAGCTCCAAGAAGAACATGGAAGCCTCATCAACCTAGTATGATGCAAGATTAGGGTTATGCACAACAATCTCAAGGTAATTGGAAAACACCCTTTCCTTTTCAACCTTCGCCATCTCAATCCCAACCTCAAAACCAATTTTAGCAACAAGCTTTGCAAGGGCCTTACAGAAGAAATCCACTATATCCTAATTCATTTCCTCACTATCCTCAATAGCAATCTCAATATTATCCATGCCATTCACCTCCACCAAAATATAAAATTCAACCTCAATTCAACCTTTCCCATTACCATCCACATAAGTACCACAAAAATCCATACCCACTCCACTGCCTGCACAACCATTTTATATCCCCAAAATTAAAACACCTCAATCCACTTACAATGTTGAGGTATTGAAAAATGATTCACCAGTTGTCATTGAAAGAAAATAACCAAAAGAAGAAGATTCAGATGAGTTCCAATAATAATAAGTACTTGTCGATAAAGAGCAGTTGCTGGAACATGAGATTGAAAATTTTCTTGCATGCATATCACCAGATTATATGAATGGACATCACACTCTGAAGGCATGCATGGCATGATATCAGGAAGCCAAGGAAGAAAATATTAGATTGAATCTTTCTTCAAGATAGTCATTGGATCCCAATATTCAATTCTTCAGTATTTTCTGACATCATCTCAATCAAGACAATTGGTCTCTCATATACTAGTACATTTCAAAGTGTACATTTCAAACATGTATATGAGTTTATCTATCATATTGTTACACACATGGTTCCACTGGAATTATTCATATCCTTGAATGATATTTCTTTTTCAAGTAGATTAGGATATATAAAAAAAAGAAAAAAAAATTAAACAAAAAAAAAAGTCCTATTTTGAAACCAGCTTGTTGTCACAATTGGACATGAGCTTTGCTTGAAACTAGGCAACTTGCGAGCAAAGTTCACAATATGTTATGCAATTTCATGATTGTTTCAATATTTTATTATGGTTCTTAAAATCATTTTTGGTTGTATGCTCGAGTTGGTTGATGTGGGATTCCTTAAGGTCCAATTTCCAATAGATATTGTCACATCAAACTCAATACCTTATCTAAGATCAAGATCAAAGATTATTTGGAGTGCCTTGGAACTTACATATATTAATGGCAAGCCTCCTCATTGAAAAAAATGGGAATGCAACAATGTCTCTTGATTGTCATATCTTTCAGGTGACTCGACTTCAACACAGTCATTTTTCCATGTCAAGATGCAGTCAGGCACCTTGACACTCACTTACATTATTAGTGAGTTGTCTCACATTGGTTAATGATTTTCATCATTGATCGACAATCCAATGATTTCTTCCCATTCTCAACTTCGACACATTCATTCGCATGGTAAGAACTGTATCATGAATTTTGGTTTTGATGAAGACTAATGTTTTTCTGAAATCAACAACAACTTGCAACAATACATTTTATTGGTTTCTTGTAGTAGCATGTTCATCTTTTTGTCATTCAACAACAACATGATTGCACCATCACGACACTTTTTGATTCATTTTCATTTTCAAGAAAAATAATAAATTTGGGCCTATTTCAGTCAATATGCATTATGTTTCATGGTTTCCTTCAGCATGTAGTACATAATCCAAATCAATAGTTGAAACTCAGAGAAAACAATTTTTTGAAAAAATTGACATTTTTTGCAACAACTACAGAAAGTTACAGTTTCTACAGGTATTGTTGTAACAAGCTTGTTTTTGTTGTAGCAGCTTGTTCTAGCAGTAGTTTTGGCACAAATATTGCAAGAGATTGGAGAAGAAATAAAAAATTCCGAGCTTCAGGGTTTTCTCAGAATATGATAATTTGAGTAAGAAGTGAGCAGAATTAAAAACAAAAGTGCAATTTCAAAGATTTTTCAGCGAGTTTTAAAGGCGAATTTTCATTTTTCGTCATTGTGGATAGATTAGGCTAGATTTTGGTATTTTTTCACAGCAGCATATTTTCTTCATCAAAATGGGGTTTTGAAGGCATGTGGTTGTAAAAAGGTAAAACTGCACCATTTCTCTTTCGAAGCACTCAATTTGGCGTTAAAATGATTTTGTGGCATATTTTTTTGTGCAACATTGGATGACATGAAAACTAATTTTCATAAGTTTCAATAGTACAGATTCAACAATCTATTTTTTGGTAGAATGGTTTTATTTCAACATCTACAAAATCTACTTTAACATTTCAAGTTCCTCAAAAGCTAAAATTGAGTTAAAAAATTGCATAAGTTTTTTTTTAGTTTATTAAAGATTTAGGAAAATATGTAATAACTACTTTTTCATCAACCACTATTAGCCATCATATCATTCATTTTACAAAACCACCTCATACTATCAACCATATTTTCCATCATTGAACTAGATCTCATGCCAAATATATGCTTTGGACAATCTTTGAGAAGTAGCTTGGAAATTTGTTTTTCCATGATTGGTGCTTTGGAAAAGAAGAAAAAAATAAACTTGATCCTTGAGTACTAGAACTCCTGAAGATGATTTTAGTCTTGGAACACACAAGCGTAATGTGATTGAAATTAAGATTTTAGAAATTCCACTCAATAAGCCTAGTCTCTAATATTTTTGCAGCCATGAAATTAAAATCCTTTGATTTTAGCACTTTTTGTTGTCTTGTTATTTTCTTCAAAAAATTTATTTCGTGACACCTCCATTCAGGTTGAAATTTTTTCTCGACTTCAAAGGTCATATTTATCATCATTAATAAGGATATATTCATAGCTACATTTTGAAAATAATTATGGAGGAAAATTTAAGATGGAAATTACTATGTTTTTTTAAAGAAATACTTCAATATTGTTGCCTATGTTACGAAGAACATGGCTATGAGATAATAGTAAAAACAAAGTATAAGCATGCCATTGTCAAAATACAAAACCCCTTTTCTTTAGTTTCGTAAAATAAAATATTTAGAAGGGTAAGATGGCTATCATTTGTGTATAATTTGTGGGGCCTTAACTAAAAGGTAAAATATGTAATGAAACATGAAGAGCATGTGGATGAAGAACACATTGAAGAATCCCTTGGAGAAGAAATTAATCAAGCAATAACTCTTGAAGACAAAGTCTTGATCGAATCATTGTTTTAAAGACTTAATATATGGCATGATGGATTTCTTAGTCATATTGTAAGTCATTTCATGGGATATTGCATCGTTTGATAGAGTTATAAAATATTTTCATGCTTTTCATGAGGTTAACATAATTATTCTTACATTTACCTTTGAAGATGAGATATTGGAATGGTTTAAGAATCTTGGATAACTTCTATAGTGGGATGATCACTAAAATTGTTTCCTTTATTCCAAGATGATATTTCATTACACATTCTCTTGTTGATTTTTCAAGGAAGGATTGAAGCAAGACTACTTCAGCAGCTAAGAATAGTCTCATTCCTTCAAATCAGCCAATAACTGAGACATTATTCCTCTCAAAACAAACAATTGTTCAAAGAAAATCAAGTAATTCCCAAAGATACATTCTGGAGAAAATATGTTGATATTTTTTTGTTGGTTCCTTTCATTTTCATGAGGACATGCAAATATCTCAGTGTGGGGGAGATGTCGGGTCGTTGATTTGTCATGATTTTCACTTGTCTTTGTCATTCATTAAGCCATTATTTCAAGCCATCCATTGCACTATTTCACTCACTTTCCACCATTTTTGCCATAATTATTCAAAATGTCTCTCTATATCTCTAAGTGATTAATTACCATCACTTTCCTTAATTTGTAGTAGACTAAGAATAATTTTGCATGGTTTTAACTAATGATAGTTTAGCAAGTTCAAGTGGCTACAGATTTGTCAAGTTTCCGTAGCTACCTCCATTGTTGAGGTGGTAGAAACACTTTAGAATGAAATCCAACACATGGATATTGTTTCTAGAAAATTCAATATGGATTTTTGTTGGTAAAATTCCACCCATCTCACATATGTGGACCTCTAGGAAACGATCAAGGGAAAATCGCAACAATTTTGACTAGTCAAATTCAAATGTGTTTTCTGAGAAAAAAAAATTGAATCTTGCAAAAGAAAAACATGGGTTTTGTTTATCACGTGACCGATTAAAATATATGTAGGTATTTTTCAATAATTCATTACCATTTGGGGGATATTTCAGGTTCTTTGGAGCCCTATTTTGGAGTTACGTGAGAAAACAATGTGCCCTTGTATCAATAAATGCTCAGTCAAGAAAAAATTGGTTGGAATGGACTGTGCTTCATGAAATTCATGGCTACTAGGTGTCCATTTAGTTTTGATATTTATCCATATGAATCTCCATGAAGCTACATTGTAACCCCTATATAAACACTCCATTGAAACAAAGAGGAGAGGTTAATTTTCTGAAGCATACAATGAATTGTTAAATTTTTGTTTTACATCCTTTTTAATGAAGAATTACCTTGAAGATTTGATCGATAGTTGACCATTGATGTGAATATTTGATACCACTTGTTTGTGGAGGTCCCCTTCGAACAATGAAGGTTTTTCATTTTTTATTTTTAATGTAGTTGTTTTCATGCTTTCATTTTGTCATTTGATGTAGCTTAAGCTCTTGCTTTCATTTTATCCAATCGTTGTAGTTTTTTTCGAAAATCTACATTGCCATTTGAAGTAGAAACTTAAGTAGTTTACCTTTTTCATTATATGTAGATTCATTTCCCTTTCGAATTGTTAAAATTTTTGAGTAATTCGTAAACAACAGTAGTTTGTTATAGAATATTTCCTCAAGTGCATGCGTGATTTATTTCAAGAAGAATTGAGAAGTTTAATTTCCAGTTTGCAAAGCATGAGTGATTTTTGTTCCATAATGAGTGAATGATTTCCTTGTAGCTTAAGAGTGGCTTACTTTTCAGGTCATAAGTGATTTATTTCAAAAGAAATAGTGATTTACTTATTTTCATTTCGAGAAGATCTCATTTCAAAAACATAAAAACATATTAAGTTTCCTTTTCTAGAATTTGACTTTATCTTTATACACAAGGCTATTAGACTAAGAATTCTTTTAAAGACTAACAAGTAAACTAGTTCAGATTTCCTCATAATATAGAAAAATATTTGTTTCCGTTTCTGCATAATAGAAAATTAATTGATTTTTAGAACTTAGTTGTAATTTATCAATTTCATTAGGATCTTAAAGAATAAAAACGTCCTTAGAAGTAATCTCTTCAAATCCAATCATCACACTAATAAATAGAATTTAAAAAAGGCTTCTGGCATATATTTTTGACTTGCACTTCAAAAGTTTACCAACTCTGGTCAATAATATATGTAATCAATTTAGGACAATTAAATTGACAAATAGTCATCCTGTGACAAATTTTTTCCTATCGACTTCAGCTCACTATCTAGGAAGTTGATTTAGAAACCATTTTAAATACCTTGAGGCTTACATTCCGCTTGCATGCCCTAATGGCATGTTTCTCACTGTCGATGATAGGTTCCCATCATTCACCTTCAATCAAGCCATTTTTTGATTTTTTGACTAAAGATCACCTAATCACACTTCATATATTGTACTGAGAGTACCTTGAGATTCATTGTCAGTATTGGCAATTTCTCTTGCACTTGTTAATGGTTCACATCATTAACCGGTAATCAAGTTGTATCTTCCATTTTTTACTTCAACACATTTTTTCTCATATTTAGATTCGTACTATCGATTGAGAGATGTAGATAAAGACCATGGATCTAGTTTTATCAATCCAGGCTGCGAGGAATTATGTATTCATGATTATGTAGGCAAATTTTTGACAGATGGTTGTGTCAATATTGTGTCTACTATTGATATCATTCGAGGCTATTTTTGTACTCGTTCATTGAGTTATATTTACTCTGAGTATGGGAATTCCTACATCATTGATTATTATATATATTTGCATTGTAATCCTTCAATGTTTGTTGGAGGTTCCGACCATTGTCTCTGATCCAATATTTGGCTTGGTAAAGAACTTCAATCTTTTAATGACTTTTCAGACTTCCCACTTTAGGGGGAAATCTGCCACACATCATTTTGTCACCATGACACTTGATGGTTAAAAGGAATCTCTCACCATCCATACACATGTTTCAATGCACAACCTTGAAGGTCAAACATATAAAACCCTTGAAGAAATTATGAATTTTTGCTAACATTTCATTTTAACCTATTTAGTATGACCTACATGCTTTTCTTAGTCCTTTTCTACACGTGCATAATTTTTTCCATTGAAACCTACTCATAATTGCACTTTGTTTCCCACTGTAGACTGTGTACATGACACAATGAAAAATAAAAATTAAAAGTAATTTCTAGAACATTCTTGGGCGAACATATTCAAACTAGAAGATTCGTTATCATATCTATTTGAGCCTTATCCCTCACAACATGGAGCTAATTCCCTTTATTCAACGAACCGAAATCCCACTATTAATGGGCATCATCTCTCTTTTGTGGATCTGGAACTTCCTATAGTTGGCCTATAAATTGAGTAGAGGCTAGAGGGATAAGGGAGTTCAAAAAAGGTAGTCTTATGCTATTGAATTTATATTGGGAAGCTTATCATACAAGGAGAGGGTTGGAGGCATTTGGGTAGAACCTCATGATATCAAGGCGCATGTTGTAAGAATATTTTGTTATCTCTGAATTAATAAAAATGAACCCTTTTTTCCATTGTATTGTCTTACCTAAATGATGAATGATTTATGTTATTTACGTATTCATTAAGATGATATAAATTTCCAATCTCATTAATCATTATATTAATAGTGTTTGAATCATTATATTGGATATTTCTTTGATCTCTTTTATGTATGTGCTTGTATATCTTATCAAGCATTGAGGAGTAGCATCGGGATGGATCTCGGATCTCCATCAAGAATTTCGTAAATAGGTAAGGGAACCATTCTCCTTCTCTTGTTTTATTGATTTAAACAAAGTAGGCTTAGGGAAAGAGTTATTCAATTTTCTATTTGTTTCTATTTTTCCCTTAGGAATATAAGGAGATCGATCTTTTCCACAAGAGGGATTTGTTCGTGTAACAATTGTAGTCTAAATGATCTCACAAGTAACTAGTAGAAGTAAAAGGAAATATATTAATTGAGCTTAAATTTTAAGAAACTCGCTATTACTAATTCACCCACCCCCTCTTAGTAATTCCTTATTCCAATAATTGGTTTCAGATCCAAATTCCTTTAGGAATAGTTTAACTAATGAAAGGTAGATTGATAATGGATTATGTCAAGGAAAGAGTCTCATGATGCTTACTCAAGCAAGATACAAGTCTTCGATGGGACAAACTATGTCATTTGGAAGGTTACAATTAAATTATATATTATGTCCCTAAGAGTACATGTTTGGACCTATGTGTTGGTATATTATAATGTTCCTAATGTCCCTCCCATAGATGTAGACAATAAAAGAGTGTATAGAAATAATTTTAAAGAAAATAATTTCATTCTCTTTGGCCTTAGTTAATCCAAACTTGTAAAAATTATGCATTGTAAGTCTGTTAACGATTATGGTTCAATCGCAATTAGAGTATGAAGGAGATGATACTTTCAAGAAAGGAAAACATCAAACCTTAAGAATGAGGTTTAAAATATTAAGAAAGAGTGAAGAAGAAAGAATAGAAGAATAATTCCTCAAAGTTTATAAAGTAACCAATATGATTAAAGGACATAAGTAATATTTAAAATAAGATATAATTGTTCAAAAAGTCTTAATATATCTACCTATTATATTTAATGCGAAAATATTTTCCATTTAAGATATTTCTGATATGAAAAGTCTCACAATAGAGCAATTACTTGGTACTCTCACAACCCGTGAGTTGAGACTAGGAAAATAGAAGTTTGAAGCAAAGGAGGCATCTTTCAAAGTTTCCAAGAAGGCTAAGGATCCCAAAGATCATAAATATTTCTCAAGATATGAATATGATCAGAAGATAGCTCACTTCACGAGGAAATTGAAGTGTGGCTCAAGAAAGTATAAAGGGAAGTTTCCCTTCAAATGATTTGACTATGGAAGAGTTGGGCATTTTTTTTCCAAATTCCATTATAAAGAAAATACAAAAAAGTAAGTTTATTATAATTTCAGAGGAAAATCTCAAAAAAATCAAAATAATAGGCTCTCTAAATTGAAGGGGCTCTACTCGAAACAATATATCTTGGCACATGAGTCATATAGAAAAAATTTCTCAGAAGATGAGTCAAATGAGTGGTCACTCATGCAATTTGGAGCTGACTCGGAGAAAAAAAATATAAGAGACTGAATAAGAAGGAGTGGTTGACTTTGAAGGAGAAGTCATTAATTCTATTGATGATTTAAAGAAGGCCAATATAAAGAAAAAGCTACTAAAAGAGCGGTTGCGGTGTGTTGAAGAAGGTATGTATAACTCAAGAAGTGAGGAATTTTTTTTATCAAAAAGAAAAACTTGAAGAAGGCATTATAATTAAAGAAAAATTAGCTTTTTAACAACAAGAAAAACAAAAAACATGTGCAAAACCAGAAGAAAAGAAAAAAACATTTAAAGAAGGAGATCATAAAAGTAAATAAGGAGGTGATTTCAGAGACATGCAAAGTAGATGTTTTGTCCTTGAAAGTCAAATTAGAAGAATTGAAATGAAAGGAAGAATTTTTTAATAACACAATTCATGAATGGGAAGAAATTTGTGAAAGTATTCAGGAAAAAAATTCTCTCTCTGAGAAAAATGTTTGAGAGACTGGAGACTGAGAAGGGTGCAAATGAAAATTTTGCAGAAGGGACAAGAAAGCTAGATCATATTCTGAATAGTCAAAGGTCTCCAGAAAATAAGACAGGTTTAGGATATTCTAGATCGCACGAGTCTTATATGAGAAATATCAAGTCCGCGGGATGTAAGGAACCTCAGATCTATGAAAATTTTCTTCAAGAAAGAATCAATGAAGATAAAAGGTTAGTAATCGAGAGAGGAATCCATCTTTAGAACAGGAATTCCAACTTCTCAAAGGAGTCATACCAAAGGAGAATGAATCAATCATCAAGACAATAGAGGTACCTTCATGTAAAATCTCATGAACTTTCCAACTTTAGGTACTATAATTTATTTTATGGTCATAGTTATAAATGTCATATCTTTGGACATAAATTTTTAAAAGATTCAAAGTTGATAGAGATGAAAATTTTAGATGCAACAAGTATCAAATTTTAGATCTCAAAACTCTCTTCCCATAAATAAAAATCCCTTCTCTCCCCTGATGGATGATGTTGAATATTTAAATGTAATAATTTTGGTTACAAGGTGAGTGAATGCAGAAGCAAGTTTTTTTATTCATCTAAATCCCAAAATTCTTGGCATCTAGCCTTTCCAAAGGATAAGAAGAATCATAAACAAAAGTTTTGAAACAACATGGAATGTGCACTTTCTCTATTAGTACATGATCAAGAAAATATATGGTATGTGGATAGTGGTTCTTCCAATCATATGACTAGGGATAAAATTAAATTGTTTTCTATAAAAGAAAAGGATAAAGGGAACAATGTCACATTTGACAACAATACTCCAACAAAATTTAAGGGTAAGGGAATAATTAGTCTTGATGAAAAAAATAAAGTAAAAATGTACTATTAGTAGTGGGTTTCAAGTAAAAGTTGGTTAGTGTTATCCATATGCGTCATAATGGCTATAATGTGACCTTTTGATCTAAATATTATGAGATCCAAAATGAAAGAATGGAAAGTTTGTGGGAAAGGAAGTCAAAACTCACAATAATTTATATTTGTTTGATGACTCTAGAGTAAGTTTATACTTAGGGAAGCCAAATCAAACCTGGTTGTGGCATAAGAGACTTGCTTGATGTGAATTTTTTCATTATGATAAAAGTCCACAAGATAGTAGTTGTAAGAGGATTTCCAATATTGTCAAGGCCTCATAATTTAATATACAAGTATTGTCAGTGTGGTAAGAAAAATAGGACTCATTTCAGAATAAAGGAGTTATCTTCATATAAAACATTGGTGTTAATCCATACTGGTATCTACGTCCCAACTAAGGAAAAAAACCCAAGAGGAGAAAGGTATTTTATGTTTCTTATAGATGATTTTACCAGAGACACATGGATAATTCTCTTAAAAGAAAAATTATAAGATCTTAAACAGTTTAAGGCATTTAAACCTTAGCTAGAGAATGATAAATATTTAAATATCAAATGCTTAATATAAGAGATATGGGTAGAATATACTTTAAGAGATTTTGAAGAATATTTTGAAGAGCATGGCATAAAGAGGTAGTATTCTATGGCCATAATTGTACAAGCAAATGTAGTAGAGAGAAATTAAAGAAAAATTCAACATATGGCCAAAGTTATGATTGATGAAGTAGATGTACCTCACACCTTTTGGGGAGAATCATAAAAAATAGAAATGTACCTAGAAAATTGAACACAAACTAGGAATAATAGTGATAAGACTCCCTAGGAGTTATGGAAGAGGATACCTGCATTATTGAAACACTACAAGGTGTTTGGAAGCAAATGACTTATCAAAAGAAATTATAAAATCCTGGAAAGTTTGATTCTCATGGTGATGAGGGTGTATTTCTTAGGTACTTATCCCGGAGTAAAGAATACAAATGCTATAAAAAAGGATAAAGAGATTTGAGAACTACGTTGATTAAATAGTGGCTGAAATAATACCACAATCCAAGTCTTTCAAAGGAAACATGAAGTGAGATGGAGAAGAAATTTCACCCCCCAGGTTCTGAGATCATGCAAAAATAAAGGCAGATGATGAAGATGAAGAAATAAGTACAACACAAAGGTCAAACCTCCCTCAAAGTATGTTACACCATTTTTTGGTCATCTAACCATTTAAAATTAGATGGATCAAAGTACACCATGTAATACCAATTTTACCACAGTAAAATTTCTTTCACTATAAGAAACAATTTAATAAACCACATTTTATTAAGTTATTTATGGTTCAAACAGGAAACCCCATGAGGAATAATTAAATAAATCCTTATTTATCTGATTTTCCTCCAGGAATAATTAATTAAACCACTGTTAAAATAATATTCCTGGTCATATTTAACCAAATTAATGATAAATAATTATACAAATAATTATTTATCTTATTATTATGTAGGAATAATTAATTAAATCATTATTCAGTTAATATTCCTTGTTAATTTTGACTAAATCATTTGGGAATAATAAAATAAATCATTATTTGTTAAATTATTCATTAAATCCAGTCTTTAAATGATAAATGAATCATTTATTTGTTTATTATTTTTAAATAAATGGATTTAACCAATTTAAATTTCTTTTCCACAAAACAAAATATAATAAAATATTCCAAGCAATTAGATCTAGATCTTGGTTAATAATATTTTACTATGCACCATTATAAAGGATAAATCAATATTTTGTTATAAATAGGAGGGTTTCCCATTCATTATTTACCTTTGGTCCTTTTATTATGATCAGACTTTGATCTTTTTGTCATCATCATACTTTGATCATTTTCATTTTCGCACTCTGATCATTATCATTGTTGCTAATTTTTTCTTGCTTTTTGAGCTCCCATAGAGTTGAACATGTCTTGGGTTTTCTACACCATTGAGACAGAGAAAATTCTAGATCTAAAGCATTGAGGAAAGGCAAGAACCCATCCCATTGAGGGGGACTGGTAATTTTGTAGCTCCTAGAGAGAGCCTTGAGTTCCAAAAGACCAATGCCTAGGACATCTTAAAATCAGAGGTCAAATATGAACAATTATATAAATGCCTCTGACGGAATGTGGAATAAGAGAACAAAGGTTTTGGTGGTTCATGGACAGAGAACACTTTGGAGTCGATTCATGTGAATTCCCTATACTGTGAGAGGGATGAAGAGGTTGTGAGGCTTGATGGATTTTAATTGGCCAGCGTATAAAATAATGTGCAGAAACTTTAAAAAGATGTAGAGGCGGTGAGGAAGAATAGAGAATGAACCCACAGGAGATAGGATTAAGAGATTTAATAATATGTCCCCTAGTGACCTTAGAGGAAGTGGATATGAATGAGATATGGACAACAACAAAGGTTCGCAGAGCGCAAATTAAGGGAGTGTGGAAAGTTTAATACATGAGCATTAACACCTAAGCATTATGCAAACATGAATTCATGAATAGAATTGCAGACTACCAGCAACTACATTACATGGACCTTAAAAGCATCATAGTATGACGGATGATTATACATAAAGAGATATTACTGATAACAGAAGGAAAACAGTTGCATACTACTCATTGCTCCATCTAGAATCCAAATAGCAACGTTGTATTATATTGAGTTCAAAAAACTCTCCAAAATATGTATCTTAGAGCATATGGAGCACAATCATTCAAAACTACAGCAAAATTCTTCCAAAATTCGAGAACCCTTCTTTCATCTTAGAAATTACTATATATAGAGTTTCCCTGGAGGGTCTACGATACTTGATCATTTAAGATCCACCCATATCTATGAAATCAAAACATGCTACCTAACTTG
Organism: Pinus albicaulis; assembly: GCA_034641835.2. Taxonomy (NCBI): domain Eukaryota; kingdom Viridiplantae; phylum Streptophyta; class Pinopsida; order Pinales; family Pinaceae; genus Pinus; species Pinus albicaulis. The sequence continues at coordinate 257,576,800 of CM076575.1, forward strand.
CAGAGCGTACATTGAAGAATTAATTCATACTTAGAGAATTAAAAGAGGAATGGGGTAAAATTGAGATTTCACCAGCAAAATCATTATAATTAAACCAAAAACATAAAGGATATGGTCACCCATTGAGGCTAATAATGGGAGCCTTCAAGATGGCATGGCAAGTAGTGCTCATAGGTGTACAGGCTGACTGTCATTTTACGATTCCATCTATTTCCTGCAGACCTCCACTCCCTTAGTCTGGTGATTTCCATTTAATTCATTATGGAGAGGCCGTTCATACAGAGCACACCTGGTTATTTAACGGAGATCTCCTGAGTAGACAACATAATACACAACTGTATGTTCTGCTTCAAAATTCGATGTGGTGTCTTGAATTGCAAAAATGGGAACTAGATTCTGGAGGTGGTCTGAAGTGGTAAGCGGTATCGGAGAAGGGGGGGGTGCGAAATGATCAGATGAAGGGAGAATGGCGAAAGTGGGAGTGGGTTTAACAGAAGTTATTTATATTGAAATGGGTGAAAGACAGGCCACGAGGGGATATTTATGGCATGGCAAAGTGGTGGTACCCACGTCCACATATCTCATTTCACAAGATTAGCCGGAGCATTGGGTGGTAAAAGTTAAAAAGTTGCAGGGAGTGATGTGATATGGTGGGGAAGGTGACATGGGAGGGTAAAGTTGGGCCAAATGAATTGGCAGAGTTATAAAGTGGTGAATGGCTATGCGGTAAGTGTATGAGGCTTCATATTATACGAAAAGTATTACAAGGGGCCACAAGTGGGGGGCAGAGCTACCATGGTGGGCCGAATCGCATCACAACTTAAAAAATAATAATTTGCGGGCTCTTAAGCGGTAAGTTATAAAATGTGCAATATGTGACATGCGATGCATTAGACACTGCAAAGTGAAAAAAAAAAAAAGGTAAGGAAAATGTGGAATATAAGGGTTTGCATGCAAATTTGGGTAATGTGTCAAAGTTGGATGGGTCCCACCAAGTCGCATAGGCGGAAAGATAAGTTCCATTAAGTCTTAAGACATAAGTATTAAAACTTGTGGGGAGCACTGTTGCCAATGAGGAAATGAAACTGGAGACTTTAAGAAAGCGAAAGTGAACGGTAATAGAGGGTAAATGAAGGTAAAGAAGATAAATGAGATGAAGGATGGCAGAAATGAAGTTTGCTCACCATTGAACCTTATCAGTTACATTTTCCCCTTTATACTGAACTGAGATGCAGATTTATTCCTTTGAATCTCTTTGACAGTAGGGACTTGCCTTCCTTTCTCCTTCCCCCCTTTGTGTGTGGTCACAAGCCAACATTAGCTCCATCTAGGGACAATGTGTTGTTCTTCGGTGCATTGAGAGCCTGCTGACCTAAATGCCTATTCTTTTATTGGGTACATGGAGTCACAACTGCACATTGATTACATAATTTTTTATAGCAATGGTCAAGTGGACAAAAAATGGAAGGTGAAATGGGGGATGATATGGAAGATGAAATGGGAGAAATGAAAACAAAATGGAGTATAGTGGAATGATATATACAATGAGCTAGCTTAGCCCTCATCAATGATGAAAATAGAACTTGAGGAACTGCTCATTGACAAGCACCTCAAGTATATCTCTTTCTAAGTTCTCCAGGGAAAAACAATTGTTTCCTTTCACTTCTGCTACCCTGAAATGACCAAACTAGAGGGGATAGAACATCCCATGTTTTCCTTTTCCAGCTCTCTTGACATCCCATCGCAACACCAAATCCCCTACCTAGATTTCTCTATCTTTGGTTCTTTGGTCAAATAATCCTTTCATTTTTTCTTCATATTCTACCAATCTGAGGCTTACTTGCTCCCATGTTTCATTCAACTCCACCAACTGTTTCATTCTTTGGATAAGTTCATTTCACTCCTCTTGAATTTCTTGTAACAATTAGGCCACAGGAAATGCAAGGTAAATACGAAAAACTGCGGCTCTGCCATACAACAGTTCATAAGGGGGATTTCCTATGGATCTCTTCATGGTGATGTGATTTGACCAGAGTGAAAATTTGAGCTGGGAACCCCAGTTATTTTCATTTTCATTTATGGTCTTCTTCAAGATCCTCACTAGTGTCTTGTTAGATGATTATGCCAACCCATTCTCCTATGGGTAGTATGCAACGAAGTGGCCCAGCAGGATGTTGTAACGCTGACAAAAATTAACAAATTTGGTCGACTTGAAACCATGGGAATTATATGTAATGATTTTATCCAGGCATCCAAACATAGCTATTATATTCTCCTCCAGGAACTTGATCAGCACCGAATTTGTAGCATTTCTTGCAAGCACAGCCTCTACCCACTTGGTGAAGTAATATGTGGCAGTGAGGATCCATCAATGTTGATTTCTAGAGGCAGGGTGAATCTCTCCTATGAAGTCAATCCCCTGTTGTTTAAAAGGTTCCTCAACATGTACTAGAATTAATGGGAGAGGTGCATACCTTTTTTTTTCTTCGGGAAATTCCTGACACTTCGCGCAGGCCTGAACACGGCCATGTACGTTGCCAAACAACTTATGCCAAAAGAACCCTGCCTTCAGGATCTTCTATGTAGTGGACCACCAACTGTAATGCCTATCGGATGTCCCTTCATGGGACTCAGTCATCACATCATCAACTTCATGCTTTTCCAAACATAATAATAAGATTCCCACCTAGTGTCTCCAATATAGTCACACATTTTCCACAATGTATTTTTGAGACCTTAGTCTCAAAGTGGGATACTTGATCTTATCATTGCAAGGGGGGCACCTTAGCATTAAAAGATATTCTACTATGTCTTTATACCATGAGGATAGGAGGTACTTGACATGTGTTTTCTGAATCGAAGATTCTATGCCTTGGTGTGTGCATGTGTCCTCCTGTGCCTCTCCCACTGACATAGACAGATTTATTCCCAGAGCTTGACTGTTGGATTCAAACAAGATATTTTCCAGCCCCTGGCCTTTGATGAGTTTAGTAAGATTTATCTCCAGCTCGTACTCATGGATCTCGGCTATCCATTTTCCCCTCTTCCCTTCACTTTCACCCTGTACCAGAATATCCTTTATTGTTGCAGTGGGTACTAAGGTTGTTATGGTTGATTGTAACACGTACACCTAGAATGCCTTCAGCAATTTGCCCAAGGCATAAGCTTGCTTCTCCAGGATATCATATTTTAGCTCGGCGTCTCGCAAAACTTGACCGAAGAACACAATGTGCTGCTCATGCCCTTCAGATTTTTTCTATAAGAGTACTGTAGCTATAATGTGAGGAGAGGCGAAAGAGAAAATCATGAACGATTTCCCATAATCTGGACCAGCCAGCACTGGGGCTTCTGCAAAGGCATGTTTGATCCTTTTGAAGGAGTCCCTAGATTCACGGGTCCATCTAAATTCACTTTTCTTCTTCAACATCCAGTGATGTTTCAGACAATCTCAGCATAGCTGGGAATGAACCTTCCGAGGAAATTATTCTTCCTAGGAACACTTGTGCCTCCTTTTTGTTTCTTTGTATGGGAATTCCATCTATCACCTCTACCTACTTTGGGTCGATCTTTACTCCCTCCTTAGTTACTATGTGCCCCAACAACTTTCCTTCCTCCAACGAAAACATGGATTTTTTTAGATTTAGAGAGAGGCCATACATGCAACATTTATCAAAGGTTCGACAGAGGTGCTCTATATGTTCAACATCATCCTTTGAAGAGACGGTGATTTCATGCATTTAGATCACCACAAACTTGTCTTTCTCCCCTATGAAAGAAATTTCCATCGCACACTGGAATGTAGCACCAGCATTTATCAGGCCAAATGGAATTCAGGTGTACATGAAGGTCCCCCAACCCGTGGTGAATATCATATTCTTCTCATATTTAGGGAGTAATGTCACCTGATTATAACCTGAGAAGCCATCCATCATGGACATGTGGGAGTATCCCACCACCATTTGCAGGATTTGGTCCATCTTTGGGAGGGGATAGTTATCCTTGACTGAGGCTCTGTTTAGATTTCGAAAATCCACAGAGAGCTTGATTTTTCCATTCTTCTTTCTTACCAGCACCAAGTTCACCACCAATTCAGATTATCTTAAAGGGACAATGATCTTAGCTTGCAACAGATTATTTATTTCCTTCTCTATAGTTGGGAGGAGAAGGAGGTTGATATGTCTCAGTTTCTTGTTATGAGGCTTCACGTCTTCCTTTAGAGGGATATTGTGTTGTATATTGTCTACGTAAAAGGTATTTAGATCTTGGTATGAAAAGGAAAAGATGTATTTATATGATTGGAAAAGACTGAGATAGTGACCTTGGTATTCTTCAGGAATTCCTTTTTACAACTTCACCACCTTCGGATCTTCTTCTATCCCAATATTCACATCCCTGACGACCTCGTCTATGGTCATTTTGCTGGGGTTTACTTGGATCTTATTTTTGTAAAACAATCTCTCCTGTGGCAAAAGCCCCTGGGATGACATTTCCTTTTAATTGTAGAACATGGTTTCCAACCAGTGTCTCTTCCCACCTGGTTTTGATTCTTCTCTCTCATCCTTAGAGACTGAATCGATCACCATATTTTAAAATTCGCCTACCGTTTCCATGAAATTTTTGACCTGCTCTTCATCTTTTAAGACTCACCAATGATTTATGTTGTCCAAAATGGAAGGGTATTATTGCACTTCAACCTCATTTCTGAGCAAAGGGTTCTGCGGCGGGGGCTGGAAATTACTAGCAGCTACAACTAGGGAGTCTACCATTCTATTTCTATCACTTGGCATGAACTAAATATTAAATGAAGAAAACAATTTTTCAATTAAATCCCATACCTCATTCTCATAGGCTCTGAGCCACGGGTGTTTAGTTTGGCATTGGATCCTGACTTGCCTCACTACAAGATCTGAATCCCCAAACACCTTGAGGTTTTGTGTTTTCATATTCCGCGTTGTCTACAACCACAAAAATAGGACTTCATATTCAACCACATTATTTTTGTCTTGGAATTCCAGCTTAAAGGAGAGGGGAACCAAGCATCCTTCTGGTGATATCAAGAGTACCCCAACCCCATTCCCTTCTCATGAATTAGCTCCATCAAACTACAAGGTACATATCTTTCTTTCTTCTCTGCTCATAGTATTTTTCTATATTATAGGACAAATATCTGTCTTTTGCAGGAAATCTTCATCCTCCTCAAGCATAAGACAAGAGAATTCACCCTCAGTATAAACCAGAGAATTTGTGGAACCATTAGCTTTGGTGACCATCTTCGGGAATCTAGACGTGTTGATCAGCGGTTGTCATTGATGTCAACCCAAGCAGCACTAGGGGCTAACCCAATATTTCATGGGAATTTTGACCTACCAAATTAATATATTCTGGGCCAATAATGCTTTTTGATGGTTTCTACTTTTTGAGATTTTTCCGTTGATATATGGCACGCCATGTAATTCTTCATGGTTTGAGAGATATTCATGTTTGAAGTTTGTACCCCCAATTAGTGGGTTAAAACCCCATGGGGTTGGGGAATGGGTCATTGAAAAGTCATAATTAATATTTTTTAAGCTCCTAAAATCCCTCCCACGTTCACTTGTTGAAGCTCCTCTCATCTTAAGAATTTATATAAATTTTGATCTTCATTTCCTCCTTAGGCAAGGGATTCGGCCATCTGAAACATGTCATCATCGAATTTGCTGCTATCATTGTACAAACACTGATAATAATTTAATATTAACCAATTCTCTAATTGAAAGGAATACTGATTCACCCCCCCTCTTAGTATTTCCAACAATTGGTATAAGAGCTTGGTTCCTTCAATAACAGTTTAACAGCTGGAAGGAGGTCATGGAGCACACCAAGAATGGTGTACCTCTATTCAATGAAAATAATTGTGCACTCTGGAAAGGAAGAATGGAGGTCTATCTCTTAGCACAAGGTTATGAATTATGGGACACTGTTCAAAATGGATTTACATCAACTACGGATGAACAAGGTAAGAATAATTTGGTAAATGATGCAAAAGCAAAGAATATTATTATCAGTGGACTTATTGAATCTACTTATCATAAGGTGTTGGGTTGTAAAAATACAAAAAATATATGGGACAAGCTTGAGAATATATATGAAGGTGACTCAAATTTCATAGAAGCAAAGCTTCAAATCTATAGAGAAAAATTTGAGCAACTCAGAATAAAAGAAGATTGCAACATTGCTGCATACTTCCAATACGTTGATGAAGTAACCAATACTCTGGAAGGATTGGGAGAGTCTGTTGATGAGAATACTATTATACGGAATATTCTTAGAATGTTACCAGGGAGATTCAACCCAAAGGTATCAGTCTTAGAATACAGTGAAAATCTGGACAAACTCGGCAAGGAGGAATTACATGGAGTTCTCATAGCATATGAAATGAGACTTGATGAAGAAGAGGGTACTTCGGATCTAGAAACTGCGTTCGTTGCATCTAAGAAAACCAATAAGGATAAACAACCTTCAATTGAAAAGACATGCAACTACAAGTGTGAAGAAAAGGGAAACGATGAAGAAGGTCTTTCAGATGAAGAATATTCTTACTTCAAGAGAAAACTAAAAATTGGTAAGGGACAATTCAAAGGTAAAATTCCATTGATATGTTTTATCTCTAATGAGGTTGGGCATTTTGCAACATAATTTCCAAACAGAAGTAATGGCAACTCAAAAGGAAACAAAGGCTTTAAAAAATTCAACAAGCAAGGATACAAAAGGAACTTTCTCTCTAAAGAAGATAGCTCATCATCCGATGAAGACAATGACAATGAAGAAGAAGCCAATGAGAGAGTATTTTTTATGGCCAAGCATAATAAACAAGAGGTATCAAACAGCGAAGAAGAAGGATGGACCATAGAATAATTTTATGAGGAAGTAATCAAGCTTATAAAATATCTCAAGGCAGAGAACATCCGTTCCAATACTCTTGAAGAACAAGTTCAAGGTCTCAAAATTAAAGTTGAAGAACACAAATGCATTGAAGAGTCACTTCAAAAGAAGTTGGAAGAAAGCGACCAAGAAAGGGAAGAATTAGAAGCCAAAGTAGTCTCGCTGCGTGAGGAAGTGAAGAAAGGAAAAAGTATGCAAAACTATCCCAACAGCTCAAGGGAATTGGAAGAACTCATCAACAATGAACAATCTTACAATGAAAAAACTGGCATCGATTACAAAGAAGAAGAAGCAAGACCTTCTACAAAAAAATACAATGAACCTATGAGATCTGACATACATGTAGACTTCATTGGACAAGATTCACAAGAACAGCCTTGGAAGACAATTCCTCGACGAAAATTTCCATCCAGGTACCAACATATTTTATATGGATATTGTTATTCATGTGGAAAATTTGGTCATAAATATGTAGAATGTTGCACGTACCCTAGGAAAGAATAAAATTCCAGGAGATATGTCAAATATAAACCTCCCAGGGCTCAGAAAAACATCAATAGGTTTTAACATTTAATAAATAATATTGAATGTTACAAATGTCGAAACTTTGGACACATAGCCAAAGACTGCAGACTTGAAAATCCTCCAGAAGAATCTTCGAAGCCATAGAACGAACAAATATGGAAGAAGAAGAAGAATGATAATTGTGCTCTCGCTTTCAAGGCTGAAAAGAACAAAGATGTGTGGTATGTTGATAGCGGTTGCTCAAGGCATATGACTAGAGACATAAATAAATTTGTATCTCTGAAAGAGAAGAAGGATGGAACCGTGTCCTTTGGAAATGATGGATCTCCAAATGTTATAGGATTAGGTACTGTCACTCTCGAAAGAAAATATGCTCTAGCCAAGAATGTTCTATTGGTTGAAAACATGAATCACAATCTGCTCAGTGTCGGACAAATGTGTGATCAAGGACACACAATACTATTCAACTCCACGAAATGTGAAATCAGGAAAGGCGTGTATGGTGAAATTGTGGCTACAGCAATTCGAGCTCCAAACGACATATGTTATGGATGAAGTAACTAAATCATGTCTAATAGCTAAAGAGGATGATATAATAATTGGTAGCAATGATGATCGACTAAGTAAGAAGTTTGCTACAGAGGTGCAAAGTGATTTCGAGATGCCTTTACTTGGTGAGCCAACATACTTCTCAGGGCTTCAAATATCTTAGCAAGAGAAAGGAATATTTATATGTCAAGCCAAGTACATCGAGGAAATGATCAAGAAAATTAAAATGGGATATTGCAAACCCATCCTTACTCCAATGGTAACAAGTTTCAAATTGAGCATAAATGACTCATCTAAGGATGTGGATCAAAGGTTGTACAGATCTATGATTACTAATCTTCTATATGGAATAGCCTCCCGACCAGATGTTATGTAAGTAGTTGGACAAGTAGCAAGATTTAAAGAATCACCAAAAGAGTCACATATTAAATATTTTCCAGCATTGAAATATCTTCGCCGGAAGCTTGGGATTCTCCCAAGTTCTCATTAGATTTTGTTTTTTTTCAGAATATAAAGGGGGAGTGGAAGTAGATTACAGGTCTGCAGGACGGTTGTGTGTCAGGGGGAGTGGAAGTGTGTATAGGTTCGTAGGATGGTTGTGTCTCAGGGGAAGTTACCATTTGCCATTAATTTCAAAGGGGGAGAGAATTTTGTAGGAAGAGGTGTCATGATCGCAGGGGGAGTACTTGTTTTGCCATCAATGCCAAAGGGGGAGATTTTTTATTAGCGGTTGTCATTGATGTCAACCCAAGCAGCACCAGGGGCTAACCCAACATTCCATGGGAATTTTGACCTACCAAATTAATATATTCTGGGTCAATAATGCTTTTGATGGTTTCTAATTGTCTATATGTTTCTGTTGATATATGGCATGCCATGTAATTCTTCACGGTTTGAGAGATATTCATGTTTAAGGTTTGTACCTCCAGTTAGTGGGACAAAAACCCATGGGGTTGGGGCATGGGTCATTGAAAAGTCATAATTAATATTTTTTAAGCTCCTAAAATCCCTCCCACGTTCACTTGTTGAAGCCCCTCTCATCTTAAGAATTTATATAAATTGTGATCTTCATTTCCTCCTTAGGCAAGGGATTCGTCCATCTGAAACACGTCATCATGGAATTTTCTGCTACCATTGTACAAACACTGATAATAATTGAATATTAACTAATGCTCTAATTGAAAGGAATACTGATTCACCCTCCCCCCTCTCAGTATTTCCAACAAGACTCATGGTATAATCTCCTTTCCTCCCCATTGAATACTAGAATAATGGCATAGGTGAGGTCCAACTTTATGAATCCTCCGATCTCGGTACCCCAAGATCTGGACAACAACATTCCAAACTGAGATGGGATATCCACCACAACAATATTGATTACCACTCTTTTGGCCAGAATCTGGGCCAAATTTACTACCAAATATTTTATCATGCCCAAGAATTTCACCCTCTTGGAATCAAAATAATACAGATCTTTATATGGCCTAGTGATCTGTAACCCTATTTGCTCGATGACATACAATGACAAGAAATTATGTGAAGCCCCAGAATCTAGCATGCAGTTGTGCAATAAAAGGTCATGTATAACTAGAGTCACATAGAATGGAGGAGTGGTTGAATCCATTTCTTCTACATGAGGTCAAAAGAATACCATGGCTCTTTCTTCTTGGAGATTGAGGCTGTCAGGGAGAGGGCCTACACCCTAGGGTAGCATGAATTTAGAGACTTGGGCCTTGTATGAGGGTTTTTTTTGGTGCTCGATCAGGGGGACCAGGATCTTGACCTTTTCTAAATCTTTCTGGAGGCTAAGGGTCATGGGCCCATTTTCTGTGATAACTTATTTGAACTACTCTTTAGGAGGGTCGGGCACTTTCAATGGTGTAGCTGTGGATTTCTCATTTTGAGGAGGATTAGAGCCATGTTTTGAGGAGGTGGGCATAGACGCTTTAGTATGGGAAGACCCTTCTAGAGGATTTTCCCCCTTACTGGCCGAAATAGAAGGGGTCTGTGCTCTTGATGTTGAATCTTCATCTTTTTCCTGCACTCAGGTTCTCTTCTCAGAGGACCTGAGCTCATATTTCCAATGGAGTTGAGATTGCATGAAATCCACAAACTACCTAGAGTGATTGTCCATATCTCAATATTCTAGGGGGACTTCCTTATTTTCCGGCTCTTCTTGCAAAGTGAGTTCACCTTCTTCATCCTCTAAGTAAGCGAGGAATTTCTCTTCTTGACTGTTTGTGGCTTCCTCGACCTATCCCTCCATTTCCCCTTCTAGGTATAGAGGAGGTTGGATGTAATCTTGTTGCTCTTTCCTTTCTCACTGCAATAGCTATGGAGGGAGCTTCTGATACTAGGGATTAAACCCACAGTTTGGGATCATTTGGTTAGGACGAGGAGGGGAATTCTTGTCCTCCAATTCAAGCTTCAGTAGCTCATTTCAGAGGTTCTTGATCAACTTATTCATCTCTTCGATTCTATAGTCTTGTGACTCCCTTTATTGATTAGAGGTAGAAGCCTCTTCCCTACCCCTTCTTTTGGCTTCATGCTCTGTATTGCCTTTGAATTTACAAGTACAATAAAATTTTTATTCTACCTCCAATGCATCAATATGAATCTGATCCAGAGATGCAGACTTTCAGGTGAACCCAAACTCCGATTCAAGAGATCCTGCGAAGACCACCTTAGTAGCTGATTTGGGAGGATTTATTTCAAGAGGAATATTATTATAAATCTTATTTAACCTCTTTATAAATTTCGTTATATCCTCATTTTGTCTCTTTTTAAGTGCGTTGAACTCTGTGAGGACATATCCATGGTACCTCTTCTCTCCCCATTTTTGTGTGAAGAAATTCTCCATTTCTTCCCAAGTGGTGAAAACATTATTAGCAAGAGATTTGAACCAATTTTGAGCCTCTCTGTTTGGTCTCAATCTAGTCTCCTAAACTGAGCTCATTTAATTGTCAACCAGGATTTGTAAACTGCTGAAGTGAAGTGTACTGTATGTACCTAGGTGCTTGTTTTTTAATGCGTTGTGTGTAGTGTTTATGATGTTTTTGGTCTTTTGGTGGTTTTATATTTGCAGGAAAATGCCTAGAAAGCTAGTGGAAAGAAGCTGGTGATTAAAAACAGAGTTAAGCCTAATTGATGGAATGACAAATGGCAAATGCAATTGGGAACACTGAAGCAAAATTAAATCTAAACTATGACTAAATAAAAGCAAAGCTTGATAATGACTTTTAGACAAATGATTCAAAACACAAACTAAACTTGAGAAATGATCACTAAGTATGCAAATTTTATAAATAAACAATGAAACAACTAACTTACAATGATGCAATACTTTGTCCTTGATTAGAGATTTGAAACATAATTAGAATAAAGACATTGTTATCATCATAAGATCTTCTATTCTAGAACTAGCTCCTATCTCTATTCTGCAATTTAATTGAATGTCACAAAACCTTTACTCAAGAGTTATTGATTTCTTTTCAAAGTACGCTTTTGAGGGAGGAACTCTGTTTATAAAAGAACAACAGAAACTGCAGTATGACTTTGGGCCTTGAAATATGATGCTTGATTCATATAGTTGCAAATCATTTAAATGAAAAGTAAGAGGGGTTTGAATATTAAAGAAAATTTACCTTGTTAATCCTAACAATTTAGTAATCTATTGTGCAATGGATAAGCAATTTGAATATGTAGATGCAAATGCAATGAGTTAATCTAGATGAACCTAAGATGCCACTAATACGGAACAATGTTGAACTATAAGTCATCATCAAAATTGAAACAAAGTAATTGAACATGGGTTAAATGCAATGAAACTCCGGAGCATTCTAACTATGCTAACATGCATTATTCTATGAAGTTACACAATCTGTTTGTTCATCATTAGTGATATTTTGGAAGAGTTCCTTCTTTTGGAAGAGGTAGAACAATTCTGACTGTGTAATTGAGTGCAATTGTAAGAAAATAGACTGAAAGCGAATGAAAAACTAAGATATCATATCTATACCCTACTCGTCATTATGATGTCTTGGGCAAGCGTTTAAGAGCAAGAACAGAGATGATACTTAGTACAAACACACAACTAAATCATTCATTATCACGGTCATGTCTTGAACTTCTTAAGAATTTCTTGGAAGAGTTTCTTCTTGTGGAAGAGTGATTAGAACAAGTGTAATTGTGATAGTGAACAGCAAAAACTACAACTAAATCCTACAGTACCATAGCTATTCATCATTCATCATTATAATCTTTTGGAAGAGTGTCTTCTTGTGGAAGAGTTAGAATGAATATAACTACAGTAGCTAGTTAAAACAATTATAAATTCAACTCCTAATCCTACAATACTATAGTCATTCAACATTCATCATTATAGTCTTTTGCAAGAGCATCTTCTTGTGGAAGAATTAGAATGAGTACGACTACAGTAGCTAATTAAAACAACTATTAATTCAAATGCAAAACATAAAGGCAGCTAGGAAACTTATCTAATTTACGCAAAATAAATCCGTGCAAGAGGCAGGGGCCCTCTACCACCTGACGGAATTCAACTCCAATTAAATCACGCTTCAGAACAACACAGTCTGCTCCATTAAAGATGAAATAGTTTGAACATAACACTCTGCGTCTTCAGAAATGTAGCACAGAGTTTAAACAAAATCTAGCAGCAAATCTAACATCAAATCTCTAACCTAGCTCTCGGTCTCCCAAGCGTTTATAAAGCAAATGCACATAACAATAATTGCAATAATTCAGGAACACTGTCTTTCCTTATTGGAATCACGTTAGGACTCTTTGAAGTGGCTGCGTGAAGAGGAAAAGACATCTGGACTGAGACAATCCTAATAGAAGTCTTCCTTCCTAAATGTGTTCCCACGTTCAAAACCATACCCAGAATTCGTTTCTTCCTCCATGATGAGCAACGAACCATGTAGACATGACGTGGATCATGCCCATATGTGGTTTTTCTCAAGAGGCCACCTGGAACATACTCAAACATGAAGGCAGCTGCAGAATCGCCGGTTAGCTACGGAATGTCTGCATTCTGCAGCTAGTTCCGGTCAAAATGCTTTACGATGGCAAAAATCACAAAACTTAGCAAGTCAGTCATGTAAATCATTCTAGAAGTAATTTTAACTATATTTATTGATCAATTGGATCTAAGATAGCAATGGACAAGGGAAAATGAGGTAAAATGAAGTGAAGGAAAGCACAATTTTGAGGCTCAACATACCCCCACTGTTGTCTCTTTGCATGTCCTCATGCAAATTATCCTATGAATTCAGAGGCTTCTGCAAGGACATCTAGTCCTCTCCTTGTCCTTTGTCTGGAAGCTAGAGATCTTCTGGGTTTTCTGATAACAAGTTTGAACCTTAGGTTGGTGAGTGCCATAATTAGCTTTTTGTTCCTTTTCTTCAACTTCTCATTGGTCCTCTCCACTTTGTCTATATGCAGGGATAAGGTTGAGTTCATTTCAGTTTTGAGCTTGACTTGATCTTTGAGAATTTCATTCTCATTTTTTATGTGTCTATTTAGTAATTCCAACTCATACCTATCCCTTCTTAATATATCTATTTCAGACAGTGGAGGACTGGGGGTTCTCTCTCTGCTTTCTGAAGCTCTCCTCTCTAAAGTTTCCACATAGTCATAAATTTCCTATTGAGCAGGGTCAATTTCAGGGGTTCCTTCATAAAATTCTTCTTCAATATCTTCTTCCATGGATGTTTCCTCGTCTTCTATATCAATCACCCTTGTTTGTTTGATTAGTGTTTTCTTCAGTTTCCCTTTGAGTCTGTGGCTTCTCCTAGGCTGAGAAGATCCTTCTCCTTTCTCCATGGCAGATTTCTTGATTACCTTTCCTTCCTTAAGTTGCCTCTTGATTTGGGTCAACTTCTCCAAAATGATTTCCTCACTGCTCTCTTGGACTGGTTTGTCAATTTCAACTTTTGAAGCCCTCCATTTCCTACTTCTCTTTGTAGGCTGTGATTCAGGTCATGGTTCTTTTTCTTCTTCAAAATGATTTCTTATTAAGAAATCGTCCCATGTATCATTTGTTTTAGCTAGATGATGCTCAATCAAAATTTTGACCAAACCATGATGATATAGGGTTGTCTCTAAAAATTGAACTCTTCTCTGAACACAGGAAGCCATCTTCTTCAGACTTTGAAGCAAGAAATATGGTAGGTTTAAGTCTTCCCCCAGGAAATGCATCATTAGTCTAATGTGGTAGACATAAAATGTCTCCTATCTACCCTCACATGTAACAAATTTTTGCAAAAGAAGTAGTATGTTTCTCCATTTGTTTTTCAATGCAGAACTGGGAATTCCTTTCTTGAATACACTGACATCCATATTTGGTGATTTTAAAATTTGTTTCCAGGAGTCATTGTGGAATTCTCTATTTTTAAACCAATTTTCTCCAGTTCTGAGTAATCCTGTAGCCTCTGCAATGAAAACTTCAGTGACAGTAAATTTTACATCTCCTACTTCAACTTCGGTTCCTTGAAATGATCTTGCAAATGCTTTAGTGACTTCCTTGTGGAAGCCATTAAATTTCCCCAAAAATTGAAGCCATCCTATTTGTTGTAACATTTCTTTGCATTGTGGGTAGCCTTCTAAATATTTTGAACCCACTGGTTCAGTCCTTACGATGAAACCCATGATTTTTTCTTCAATGTTCAAATTAACACTCTTCTACCCACAAAACAATGACTTTCACTTTCGGATTGAAATGGCTTTAAGTTCTGAATGGAAATGGTTTCAATTTTGGAATAACATACCTCTGATTTATAGTGGCAACAGCTTCAAAACCTCGGGCTGATATGCCTCTGTTGACAATTGAACTTTGGATTGACAGTTACAACTGGCTTCAACTTCTTCACTTCAATACTTTTGGCTCTTGGTAGCAAATGGTTTCGAATTCAACACTGCAACACCTCTGTCTTTGGTAGCCAATGGTTTCAATTTCAATCACTACAACACCTGTATCTCTGGTAGCCAATGGTTTCGATTTCAACACTACAACACCTCTGTCTCCTAGTGACAAAAGACTTCAAACTCCACAATGCTACACTTCTGTGTTTATAGTAAGAATGCTCAAACTCTGCCCACAGTGATACTTTGTATACCCACATAATCAAATGGCTTCAAATTCTCACGCTGTTATGCTTTCAAATTTACCCTTTTTCTCTGCTCTGAGTTTACAATGCTCAACGCTATTCAAACTGATATCCTTTGGCTCTGCTCTCGGTGATAATAATATCTCTGTCTTCGGAATGGAATGCCAGCTACAAAATGAAGTTATGGAAGTGGTCAGGGAATGAAGTAGTGGAGTGAGGTGGAGGGAATGTATTAATGATTGAAGAGACGACGGAGGATTTTACGACGGCAGAGGAAATCATCATTGAATGATTTGGTTAAGAGAAGTAGAGAATTCAAATACCTCGGCCATTTTTAACCACTTAAATGATATCAGATATGAAATTTGAAATGGAAGATTTTAATCCAAAGTCTGTAGAGGGTTTTTTGGTGTTGATCAATAAAAACAATTAAAACAACCTTTTCGAACAATCCATAACTAAACTATGCTAAACTTTTATGAAATGCCATTATAATTTAAACTTGTTACCTCTGCCTTTCATTTGATTTTTTTTTTTTTTAGCCTTTGTCTTCTTGTTCACCTTTGGAGGAGTCTTCATAATTTTCTTGATGCTTTTGATTCATGGATACACTGGGTCACTTTGTTGCAATTATGATGTCTGCTGGTTGATGCCTTCAGGATTTGTAGCTGCGGAAAGACTGTCTGGCTGCAGAAAGGCTGATCAGCTGCAGAATGTCTACTGAGCTGCAGAATGTTCCTGTAGAGCACTTTAATCATGGAAATGGAGTGTTTTTGGAATATGGGTGAAATGTTATGTGGTATGAATGAAAATGGATGATGGATTATGATATGTATGAAGTGGATGATGAAATGGAATGGATTCAGTTCATGAAATGGAGGGAAAGAACATAAGAACTGTACTGCAATTCATGACATGTTTTATTCACTTACAGCAAGATATCAAATTTTGTATTTTGACATGAAAATGAAATGGATGGAAGATGGAATGAGATGAATGAAATGTGGAATGGAGTGAAATATGAATGATGGATGAGATGGAGTGTGGATGAATAAGTGGATGGAGTGAAATGAAATGAAATGAATCATAAGCACTATGGAACTGAACTTATGATTTTTGTAACAACTGCTTGTAAAAACAAATATGGGAAAAGTTAGAGTGTCAGAGAGACTCTGATTTTCACCCTATATTTTCTGTATAAACATGCCAATCAATGATTGGTTTTCATGTTTATACCTTTATTTATTTATTTTATTTTTTATTTATTTATTTTTATTTTTTTCAGAAAGAACTGCTTCAGAAAATTTAATCAAGTTGATGAAGAAGAGGGACTCTTCTTCATTAACTTCACATCATTACTTCCTTGGAACTTCTTGACAAACTCTTCCCTTGAGAGTGGCTTGTGGTAAAGCTTCAGTCTATGACCATTCACAAGAAAAGTGACCTTTTCTTCATCTATAGTTCTGATTTTGACTGCCCCATTATCAAAAATTTCAATAATTTCATATGGCCCAAGCCAATGTGTCTGAAATTTACCTTGAAAATCCTTGAATTTTGAATCAAACAAGAGAGCCCAGTCACCCTCTTTGAATTTCTTCTCTTTGATGTACTTTTCATGCCATCTAGCCCTTTGTTGTTGGACTAGACTTGTTTTCTGAACTGCATCTTGTCTGATCTCATCCAATTCATTAATCTGCTCCAGTCTATGCTTTTGTGCCTCCGTTAGATCAAGTCCTAGCTGAACTGCCATTTTGAAAGTTTGAATCTGGAACTCTATGGGAAACAAACTTGCTTTCCATAAACAAGTTCATAAGGAGTACGGCCTGTTGTGTTTCTCCATGTAGTTCTATAGGCCCACAAGGCTTCAGGAAGCCTATCTACCCAATCTCTTCTATGTAAATGAACAGTCTTTGTTAGGATTCCTTCAATGACTTTATTAGTAGATTCCACTTGACCATTTGCTTGTGGATGATAAGGAGTAGATGTTCTATGTCTGATTTTGTACTTCTCCATCATTTGCTCCACTAGCCTTGATGTAAATTGAACTCCTTGATCTGTAACAATTTCCCTTGGGACACCAAAACGAGTAAAAATATCCTAAAAAAGAAAAGTAACTACGGATGATTCATTAGCAACAAGTAATGGTTTAGCTTCTACCCACTTAGTAACATAATCAGTGCAAACTAATATATATTTCTTTTGTCTTGATGGAGGACTAATAGGTCCTACAAAATCCAAAGCCCATTTTTCAAAAGGTTCAATCTGTACCTGAGGTTGTAATAACATCTCACCTGAAGGAGAAGGTTTCCCTACCCTTTGGCAAGTGTCACACCTTTTTACATACTCCCTTGCATCTTTAAACAAAGATGGCCAATAATATCCTAAATTAAGGATCTTATAGGCTGTCCTCTTATCTGCAAAGTGTCCGCCACAAGGTTCGTCATGACATGCCTTGAGAATTTCAGGCATCTGATCTTCACGAACACACCTTCTAATAATCAAATCTGGACCTGTCTTGTACAACTCATTAGCAACCCATGAATATCTTGCACTATCATTAATGATTTTTCTTTTATCCCTTGCATTCATAATTGAAGGAAATTTTCCTGAAACTAAATAATTGGCAATATCAGCAAACCATGGAGTTTGAGTAGAGATTGCAAAAAGATATTCATCGGGAAATTGATCTTCAATCGGAGTGTCATCTTTGATATTTTGGATTCTAGACAGGAAATCAGCCACAGTGTTTTGTTTTCCAGGCCTATCTAGAATAGTAATGTTGAATTCTTGCAATAGTAACAACCATCTTATAACTCTGCCATTAGTGATTGATTTATTCATTAAGTATCTAATGGAAGAATGATCAGTGTGAAAAAAAGTTTCATAGCCTGTTATATAGTGTCTAAACTTGTTTATGGCATGAACAACAGCTAAAAACTCTTTTTCAGTTACAGTATAGTTTAACTCTGCAAGAGTCAAATTTTTACTGGTATAATAGATGGCATAGGGAATTAAATCTTTCTGTCCCAATACTGCTCCTAGAGCTGTATCGGAAGCATCTGTCGAGATATGAAAAGGTAACTTCGAGTTAGGTCCCCTTAATATAGGTGCTTCAGAAATTTTGGTTTTCAGGGTTTCAAAAGCTAACTGGCAATCAGAAGTCCACTTAAATTCACAATCTTTGGTAAGTAATTTGAAGAGTGGAGATGCTATTTTGGTGAAGTTTTCTATAAATCTTCGATAATACCCTGTAAATCCTAGAAAAATTCTAACATCTCTTTGACAACTTGGAATGGATAGGTTAGAAATAACTTCAACTTTCACCTCATCAACTTTAATCCCATCCCCTGAAATGTGGTGCCCTAAAACAATACCTTCAGTGAACATCATAAAACATTTTTCATGACTAAGAGAAAGGTTTGCTTCTTGACATCTTTTTAAGACTTTTTTCAAGTTTTCTAAAGCCTCTTCAAATGTATCCCCATAAACTGTAAAATCATCCATGTACACCTCTACACAGTCATGTATCAGATCAGAAAAAATTCCTAATACTGCCCTTTGGAATGTTGCAGGTGCATTGCATAACCCAAATGGCAATACTCGGTAGGCATAGGTACCCCAAGGACAAGTAAATGTGGTTTTATCTTGGTCTTCAAGTGCTACTTGGATTTGATTGTAACCACTAAACCCGTCTAGGAATGAAAAGTACTTTTTACCTGCTAATGTATCTAATACTTGATCTATGAAAGGTAAGGGAAAATGGTCTTTAAGAGTAGCTTTATTCAGTTCTCGGTAGTCAACACACACCCTCCATTTTCCATTTTTATTAGGCACAATCACTAAAGGAGAAACCCACTGACTATCTGAAATAGGATAGATGAAATTAACATTTAACAATTTTTGTAATTCTTCCTTGACAATTTCCCTAAGATTTGGATTCATCCGTCTTTGAGGCTGTCTGATTGGTTTACAATTTGCCTCTATATAGATGTGATGAGTACAAGTCTTAGGACTTATCCCTTTCATGTCAGTGTATTCCTATGCATATGCAGAAGAATGTCTCTGTAATACTTTGACTAACTCTTCTTGTTGAGATTTTTCTAGGTTTTTGTTTATGTTCAAGGTTTTGCCTGGAAAAATTTCACTTGTAGAGCTGCCAAATTTGTCCATAGAATGAAGAGGCATCTTCCTAGATGACAAAAACTCGATATTGGATCCCTCTTGAAATGATTCATGTTTGTGTTCTAGAGAGGATTCAAAATTTTCTAGAGTATTCAGAATTTGATTATCTTCACTAATTTCTGAAATTTTGAAGAGTGGTTGTAAATATTCTTCATCCTCTATCCATTGAGTGTCATCTAGATCTGTAATTGTCCTAGCTGGAGGATATAAAGTGAATTTCTTAGTTGAACTACCATCAGAAATATACATATCACAGGACCTACAACTAATAAAAGCATCAGCTGTAGCCAACCAAGGTCTTCCTAATATAACAGGATGGCCTCCTAGATTATTCTTAGGAGTTAGGATCATGAAATCCACAGGGTATTCCCAAGAATCTAGGGACACTGGAATATCTTCTATTACCCCATCTGGTTTGATCACCGATCTATCTGCTAATTGTAACAGTGTGGGTGTAAAGAGAAGATTAGGAAGTTTCAGTTTGTCCATGATTTGTCTACTCATGATGTTTATTGTTGCTCCTAAGTCAATGAGTGTGTTTTGAATTTCAATTCCATTGATGTGAATTTTGACAACTGGATTTCCTGGGTCAAGATACTTTGGAATAGTAATCTTGCCCATCATAATGTCTGCTATTTGCCCTACCAGTTGAATTTTCTTGGTTTCTCTTATTCTTTTTCTTGTTGTCTTCATACTCAACTCCTTTATTGTTTTGGCTAAAATTGGGATTTCCTTGATGGCTTGCAATAATGGAATTTTAATGCGAACATTTCTCAATTCATCTAAGAAATCATAAATAGGCACCATGATTTGTTTTTCTACACCTTTATCAATTTGTAATCTTTCCAGAAAGGGAGGTATAAAAGTAGATGTGGATGGTTGCTCTAATACTGGAGTTGGATTTATTGGATCTTTTTGTTTCAGTTTTTCAATGTTTTGATCTTGAAAGGATGTATCTTCCTCAAGACTTTTATTAACCCGTAGGGAGTCTTCCTCAGAATTATCTTGTTCTTGTATGATCACAGAAGGTTTCCTCTTCTCAAGTATCGTTCCAGACCTAAGTTGAACATCACTAAGGTCTAGAGGAGTAATTAAATAAGTTGGAAATTGTTGACCTTCTATCATGTATGTATTCTGAGGGTTCTTATTATTGGGGTTTGGTATGGGCTGAGCTGGAAATTGATTGGATTTTTGAGGAAATGGTAATGGAAGTGGTTGATTTTGATGTGGTTGGTTCTGATGATGTTGTTGAGGATTTTGTTGAAAATTTTGTTGAAGATTTTGAGGGAAATTTTGTTGAGGATTTTGAGGATAAAAATGTGGATATGGTGGATATATCGAAGCAACGGATTGATGCAAGGAGCACGCGGAGCACGAAAACCCTGCAGCGCTGCGGCTACCACTGGCCCGTTGATCACGAGGCAACGGCTTTCCTCCAAGCGCTTGAGCTTGGGCAACGGCCATGGCAACAAGCTCAAGGGGGAGGGCGGCCGGCCCCCACACCAAACAATGATTCTTCACGCGCAAGTCTGACCTTACCAATACTAATGCCCCAGCAGCAGCATAAAAACGACAGAACCCCAAGCGACTTTTTCACAGGCACAACAGGACAAGGCGGTCCCCTCTTCTTCCACCTGCAAACCTATTGCGCCAGAAAGGCCTAAGATTGATCTGCCCAGTCACCACATCAATGCACGCATCCAATATATGAGAGACCATACCCTCATCGGCAAATTTATCGGCTTTTGGCCCACGGAAAAGGCCCTACAAGGATGGATCGCTTCGAAATGGAAGCCTAAAGGACACGTAACTCTACAGCTTGGACCGAAAGGGTTCTTCACGGCGATCTTCATTTGCCTTGAGGATCGCAATAGAGTCATGGATGAAGGGCCATACTTCTTCAACTCGGCTGGACTATACCTCAGAAACTGGGTGGAAAGATTCAACCCAGATAAGGAAAATTTCAACTGGGCTCCAGTCTGGATACGTTTATATTCGTTGCCGCTTGAATATTGGGATGAAGATACACTTCAGGAGATAGGCAAGGGTCTAGGGCAGTTTATCAAAATCGCAAAAGAGACCAAGCTTCGTCGCTACACTTCTTATGCGCGGATCTGCGTCTATATGCATCTGGACAATGCCCTACCTGATGTAGTAAGCATCTACCATGATGATTTTGAGTGGATCCAACCATTGGATTATGAGCATGTTCCGTTCAGGTGTCGCCGTTGTCATTCCCATGGGCATCTTTTCAGATATTTCCCCCTCAATGCATCACCTCAGAACAAAGAAGCTGATACCCAACCAGAAGCAGATGGTTTCACCAAAGTCCCTCCTCGCAGACGGCACAACAAGAAATCTTCGACGGCAGGTAAGAAACCCTCTCCTTCCTCCAGTGTTCCTACTACCAGTAATAGTTTCGCCATCCTATCCAATACGGATCACTTGCCCGAATCGAGCCAAGCGCCTCCACAATCTCACCAGATCCCCAACACTTCCACCCCGCTTCCTGGTCCTATGAACCCTTCCCCCCCAGCAAGAGACAACCGCCCCAGCAAACCCTACTTCCACTCCTCCCATTGGAACAAAGCTCTTAACTTGGAATTCGGAAACCATGGATCTGGATGATCTTAAATCTGGATCTATCACTTCCGAAGGAGAAAAAGGCACTCAAGGCACTCTTAATCCAATGGAAGAAGATTCTGAGAGTCTAGAGCTTGGGGATCTTGACATCATTGGCTTGGAGGATGCATGCAAGCGCCAAGAATTTGACAAAATCAAGCCCCATCAAATAGATACTCTGGCAAAGGTCCTATCCAAAGCCCAGTAGCAGGCAAAACTTGGTGTTCAGTCAGGAAGTCATTGGGATAGCCTCAAAGTAGCTAAATAATCCAAAAAGAGAGGCAGAAAGCTAGATTGGCAGCGCACAATCACTATTGGGGAAATGCTAGTCAACTCTGGGCGATACCCCAAGCTAACGCGGTTCTTCCCGGCCCTGCCAAATAGTTCCTCATGAAATTGATATCATAGAATATCAGAGGGCTCAACAGCCCAGGTAAGCACAAAATGATAAAAAATATGTTACAAAAGAAAAATCAAACATTCTCTTTCTTCAAGAGACTAAATGTAACAGTGAAGCTTTAGGTACATTTTTGTCAAAAGTCTGGCCTAACAGCAGTTCTGCAGCAGTAGATGCCTCTGGCTCTTCTGGAGGGCTTGCCATAGTATGGGATACTCAATCCATAGTCATATCTGATCTGCATGCGGCACACAATATCATTCAAGCCATTTTTCACCCCATTGGTACAAATATCTATGGGCATCTCTCAAACGTTTATTTCTCGCAGGACCTTAACAGAAAGATCAGCCTCTTGAATACAATGGAAGTGCTTAACTCTCACAGAACTCATCCTCTTTGGATAGCAGCAGGGGATTTCAATATGATAACTAGGATGGAAGAGCGAACAGGGGGCAGAACCAGACCGGATCCTGAAAGTGCTCACTTCAAAGACTTCATAACCAACAGCTGGCTGATAGACCTCCCATTCACCAATGGAACGTTCACCTGGAGCAACAAAAGATCAGGGGCCCATCATGTTACTTCCAGGCTTGATCAATTCCTCATCTCTGACAATGCTATACATCTGGGGGGCGATATAGAGGCTTCAATTCTTCCTTTTGCAGGATCGGACCACTGGCCCATTGCACTTCAATGGCACAATTTCGGCCCCCAGCTTAAAAATCCCTTCAAATTCGAAGCCTTCTGGCTTTCACATCCCTCTTTCAAAGAAATGGTCACCTCGGCATGGCACAATTTCATTCCTCCCCAAGGCTGTAGAATGTACCAATTTCAGCAAAAGCTCAAATATCTCAAGGCGCTCATCAAGAATTGGAATATAACAGTCTTTGGCAACATCTTTCAGGAAATCAAATCCCTCGAAAGACAAATGGAGGAAGTACAACAAAAAATCATAGTAGAAGGTAGATCAGAGGATACCAACACCCAAGAACAGCAGATCCAGAAGCAGCTTGAAGAGCGGCAAAGACAAGAAGAAATTCTGTGGAGACAAAAATCCTGAATAAATTGGTTAAAGGAAGGGGAAAGGAATACACGATTCTTCCATCGCTCCATTATTCAGAGACGAATGCAAAATCGCATCCACCATATCACTAATCAGCACGGGGAACAAGTCGAGCAACACGAAGAAATTGAACAAGTTCTTTCGAACTATTTCAAAACCACTCTCCAAGAGGACAGCACCATAGACAGACAGCCAGCCATTGATGCAATTTCTCAGCTCATTCCCAAACTCATCTCTGAAGAACATAACAAGATGCTTCTGCGCCGTATCTCCTTACAAGAAGTTAAAATAGCGATGGCACAGACCAAAGATGGGAAGGCGCCAGGGCTTGATGGATTCACTGCAAACTTCTTCCATCACTTTTGGGAGCTCATTAAAATAGAAGTATGGGAAATGGTGGAAGAATCAAGAGTTACCCATTGGCTCCTCCCCTCTTTAAACGCCACCTTCATAGCTCTGGTGCCTAAAGAAGAACAACCAAGCACTCCAGAAAAGTATCGTCCCATTGCTCTCTGCAACGTGATCTATAAGATCATCTCCAAGGTCATTTCTAACAGATTAAAGCCTCTACTGCCGCTCCTCATTTCGCCAGAACAAATAGGCTACGTGGAAGGCCGCCAAATAATGGATGGTATCATCATGACTCATGAAGTCATCCATTCTCTCAAGAGCACTAAAAAACCAGGTATGCTTCTTAAAATCGATCTCTCCAAATCTTTTGACAAACTTTGCTGGCGCTACATTCAGAGCATGTTCAAAGCCTTTGGTTTTGACTAGATGTGGATACGTTGGATCATGAGTCTCATCTCTACCCCTCTCTATTCCATCCTTGTTAACGAATCCCCATCCAACCCTTTTGTTTCATCCAGAGGCATTCGATAGGGTGACCCTCTTTCTCCCTTCATTTTTGTCCTTATGTCTGAGGGTCTCAGCAGGCTCATTCATCATGCTGTCCAAGACGGGCATTTATGTGGCATTTCCCTTCATGGCTCTCCCGCTTCTACTCACCAGCAATTTGTTGACGACACCATGCTCTTTGTCTTCCCTTCAGCCCAAGAAGCTAGGTCTTTCAAACGCATTCTGCACCTTTTCTCTCTCGCTTCTGGCATGACTGTCAATGTTACCAAATCTCAACTCTTATTTTTTAACACCCCTCCTCTAATCCAATCTTGTGTAGCCCGTATTCTTGGTTTTGCGCTTGCCCGTCTCCCCACTAAATACCTTGGTGCCCCCCTCATTGACTCTGCTCTCAAGCATTCAGCCTGGACCGTTCTCCTTGATAAACTTGAAGCTCGCCTCTCCTTATGGACTTTCAGAGCTCTCAACCTGGCCAGCAGACTAGTCCTCATCAAAGCGGTTCTGCAATCAATGCCTCTCTACCTCTTTTCTGTGCTTGCAGCTCCCAAATGGGTGCTCAATCAAATCAGGAATCTTCAGCGTCGCTTCCTTTGGGGTTCCTCAACTCACACTCGAAAATGGGCTTTGGTCAACTGGAATACTGTCTGTACTCCTAAAGAAGCTGGTGGGCTAGGTCTCAGGAATCCCCTTCAAAGCAATGAAGTCATGGGTGCACGACTTTGGTGGAAATGGCTTACGAGCCCTCACACTCCTTGGGCTAAGTTGTGGGCAGCCAAGTATGCCAACAATAGACCGCCGAATGACTTAATCAGACTCAAACCTGAGACAGCTGGTTCCCTCATCTGGAACTCTGCCAAGCAACATCATGCCCTCATCCAACAACACATCTTTTGGGAAGTTCGGAATGGACAGAATGGCTGATTCTGGGTGGACTCCTGGGAACAGAGGCCGAAGCTCATTGACATTCTAAATCTGCCCAACGCTGAGAGATATAATGGGCCAGAAGAGTTGAAGGTAAGTCAGTGTTGGATAACCAATTCTAGCAGTAACTATCAACATTGGAAACACCCGTCTCTCCTCCAGCCTACTATTCCCAGCAATATGTGGGAAACACTCCAGGAGGAACTCCAACGCTGCAGAATTCGATGCTCGAATGACCCAGATATCCTTAGATGGGGCTATTCGCCCAAAGGCATATTTACCACTAAAGAGGCCTTCAGCTTAATGTATCCTACTCCTCACCCGAAAGACAGACTCTAGCAATTTGTTTGGGCTAAGGGGATCTGGCCTAAAGTCTCCACTTTTCTTTGGCTCCTCAGCCACAAAAGAATTCTTACCTGGGACAATCTGCTTAAGCGTGGATTCTGTGGCCCCTCACAATGTCCTAATTGCAAACAAAATACTGAAACCATTCAGCACCTCACGCTAACTTGTCAGTTAGCTAGCTAGCTCTAGAACAAAATTTTCTTTAGAAGCCAACGAAGCAAACCACAAGGGGATATCACCAGTATTCTGCGCCACTGGCCCCAGCGCCCTTACAATAGCCCCATTCTCAACTTTCTCTAGCAAATCATTCCAGGTCTCCTTTTCTGGGCGCTATGGAAAGAAAGAAACAAAAGAGTCTTCAAGCATCAAACCACTCCCATGGACATTCTCTGGAAAAATTTCCACAGCAACTTACAGGAGTCTCTTTCTCTTCCAACCTGGCAGGAGGAGGATCTTCCCAATCATCCTCGAGAGCTCAGCATATGGCACAATTGGCAATTTACCATCTCCTCCATTCCCAAAATCAACAAGCAGAACCCTTCAGAATCCCTCTCCTGGATTCCTCCTCCTCCAGGAATACTCAAATTGAACTTTGACGGGGCTTCCAAAGGGAATCCAGGCCCGGCAGGATATGGAGGTATCTTCAGAAATTCCCAAGGCGAAATCTAGGCTATCTTCTACGGATCCATTGGCTGGGACACCAACAACTCAGCTGAGTTGGAAGGTCTATGGCAAGGACTCAATTTAGCACACATCTACAACTTCTTGCCCCTTATCGTGGAAGGTGATTCTCAAATTCTGATCAGCATGGAAAATCAGTTGCTCCAAGGAACCAGCTCAGCCAAGGTAGCCACCAGTTGGCGTTTAGCCTCCAGAATTGACGAACTCAGCAATTGGGTAAAAGAAAATCAAGCTATCTCTTTTACTCATACCAAGAGAGATGGCAACAAGGTTGCGGATCTCCTAGCCAATTTAGGAGTTGATAGTCTGGACTTTCTCAAACACGGCTCTCTCCAGATCATAAATGACAGAAACTCCACTCAGGAATGCATCAAGCTGGTGCAAATGGATCAGCCAATTCCGGATGCGGATGATACTTTGGGTTAAGAGGCCTCAAGGCCTGGTTCAGGTCCCAAGGCAGTTCACCTGGGGTGGCCACATGGCCCCCTATGGTGCCATTAATGCAACGCTCATTAAACCTCGGCGTTGGACATTTATTCCTCCTCGCCGTCACTCGCTCTGTCCTGCTCGGCGCATCAGACATCAAATGGAGCACCACTGCTCGAAGTTTCCTGATTGTTTTGGTTCTGCTCACCGCCCTTTGTCGCCTCTGCGCTCTCACTGCCCGGGCGGTTGTGCTACAGGTGGGGATCGCACTGCTACAGGACGTAGGTGCTCTCTGCACTGCTGTTTGGATACAATTCCCGGCTACCATTTCTCAAATAGTAATTTCTGCCCTGTTATGTTCAATTCTCATACTTCTCCTGTTATTTTTGGTCAAATTAACTCTACTCCTGCAGCTCCTTCTGGTGACTGGTCGGATTCTTCTCAGAATTCGAGTATGCCCAGGCTCAGGCAAAGAATGTCCTATAGGAGAGGGGCCTCTCGAGGCAGATCCATGAGTGAGCGCCCCTCTAGCTCTAATGTCGACTTCTCCATGGAGCCTTCTGAAAGGCGTCCCGCTCCTTTCTATATTGATCCTGCTGGTCGTCTCCATGAGCGCGTTGCCCTGGCGCCTCCTCAGTCCATGCCTCCGCCTCGCGCTCCTGCTTTGTCTCCTCTGTCTCCACCCCCTCTCCGGGCTTCCGCCTCCCCTTCTCGCCCTGGCAGTCATTATCTCAGGCAATCCACGCAACACGCTGAGCTGCGTTTCGATTGCGCCTTCAATCGGCCTTCCATCAATGCCCTTATCACGATTTCCCTTCGCGAAGAGACCACCCTCCCTCTTGTCCAGCCGCTTGACCCTTTGCCGACTCCTTCATTGCCTAACTTCGAGCCCCCCTCTGGTCCTGAACCCGGTCCATTTGTGCACTCTCTCAGAGTTCCATTTGTCCCTGTCCCTGCTCCTCCGGGACCGTCTCACTTGCAGATGGAAGCTGGTCTTTCAAGCGAAGACGATGACAAGAATGCTGAAGCGGATTCGGAAGAACACTATGGCTGCAGAATTGTGGAAGAGAAACCTGTTTCAGACTAAGTGCTCTCCCTCCTCCAAGATCAGTTCTCAGTATGATATATGCTCTAGAATTTTTGAAAAATTTATGTTTTTAATGATCACTCATAGCAAACACAGCTGCATGTATCTTTTGTCTCTTTTTAGTTTCGTTAATCTGTATGTAAATGACTCTTCGCCGGTTTCCCAGTTCCTGGGCGGTGTCATCACTGTTAAAAGAACTGGTTTCCCGCTAATGGGCAGTTCTATAGTTAGACAGAACGTGGATATCAAGCCCGGTCTCAGGCTTCCTCAGCTGAGTTGTGGCAGTTTTGTAATATTATGTTCATAATAGAAATAGCGTAATTTAGAAAGAAAAAAAAATGTGGATATGGTGGATAGGATGGTCGATACTGATAATATGGAGAGTATCTTCCATAGGGACTTTGTGTTCCTTGTGCCCAAGATTGCGATTGATTTTGAAATTGGGGCCAAGGTTGCTGCCAAGAATTCCAAGGTGGAGGTTGATTATACATTTGATCATGGAATCCTTGTGTCTGAGATCCCTGCCAAGGTCTTCTAGATACAAAATTAAGAGACTCTGTGGAATCCGTAGGAATTTCTTCCTGAAAAACAGCCTTGAGACCAGGAAGAGAAGGACAATTCTTGGTCTCATGCTTCTCAGAACAAATGACACAGGTTTCTACAACTTTTACATCCAAAGGACATTCTCTTAAGGCATGTTTCTTTCTACATTTGGGACAAAAGATTGCCAAGGCATCAGATTCAGCCTTTTGTTTGTTTTGTATCTTGAGGGTGTCTATTTTTTCACTAAGACTCCCTAAGATGTCAGACTTAAAATCATCAAGCATGTGTCCTATTTCTGATCTACTTACTGTCCCAGAAGCAGATTTACTTGCCCTTGCAAGAGCAGGATCTCTTGGACCTTTGACAGTTTTGGATTTCCCTCTGGAAAGGTTGATACATAACTCAGATATTTTAGGTAATGTAAGTTGTGATATATCCCCTTTTCCCATCATATTTAGGATATCCAACCATTCATCCCTAATTGTTTTCAACAAAAAGAGCTTTTAAGGTGTCTTGATCTAGATTTTCCATTTTTGCCCTTTTTATGTTGTAATTAAATCTTTCCAACAAATCTTCTAAGTTTTCATATTCTTTTTGTAACATCTTGAACACTTCTTCCTTATGATTAACCGACATACAATAATCCAAGTATCTCTCTAGAAATGCTTGTTTCATGTCTTCCCATGTTCTAATAGAGCTACTGATTAGACTCATAAACCACTTCAATGCTGCTCCCTTCAGAGTTGAAGGAAATAATTTCAATTTTTGAGCATCTTGTAGGTAGTCATAAGTCCTACACAACACTTCAAATTCGAATAAGAAAGTTTCAGGATCTTCAGTTTTAAGTCCATAGAAGTTTGGAAGGACATAGGGTGAAATGTTTTTCATGGTTGTATTGGTTTCTTCATCAAGTATAGGGAACCCAAAAGAGCTTCCTATTCTACCTCTTCCTCCATCTGCACCTCTACCTCCTTCTCCTCTTCCTCCTTCCCCTCTTCCTCTACCTCTACCTCCTCCTCCAAATAATGTGTGTTCTCCATTAAAAACTCCTCCCCCTCCTTCTTCTGCCATGGTTGACTCTCCTATGGAAGTAGAAAGGTTTGTGTTCCTAACAGGAGTTTTTAAATCTTCTTCTATGGCAGTTTCAGTGGATGAAGTGGAAGGTTTCTCTAATGGAATAGGTGACCTTAGATCTTCTAGAAGTCCAGGATTAGTAAAGGATGGAAGATTGGTTTGAGTTGAAGGTGTACTAGCTCTGGATCTAGATGAAACAAGTGGTGTTCTAGAAATCAAACTTCTGCCTCTGCTGCTTATAAATATTCCCCTTGAATCTCTCTCCCTATGCATAAAATTGTTTTTGGATGCTAAGAAACAAAGGTTACCTAGTTTTCACTTCCCCGGCAACGGCGCCAAAATGTTGGGTCTCAATCTAGTCTCCTAAACTGAGCTCATTTAATTGTCAACCAGGATTTGTAAACTGCTGAAGTGAAGTGTATTGTATGTACCTAGGTGCTTGTTTCCTAATGCGTTGTGTGTAGTGTTTATGATGTTTTTGGTCTTTTGTGATGATTTATGATGTTTTTGGTCTTTTGGTGGTTTTATGTTTGTAGGAAAATGCCTAGAAAGCTAGTGGAAAGAAGCTGGTGATTAAAAACAGAGTTAAGCATAATTGATGGAATGACAAATGGCAAATGCAATTGGAAACACTGAAGTTGAATCTAAACTATGACTAAATAAAAGCAAAGCTTGATAATGACTTTCAAACAAATGATTCAAAACACAAACTAAACTTGAGAAATGATCACTAAGTATGCAAATCCTTTAAATAAACAGTGAAATAACTAACTTACAATGGTGCAATATTTTGTCCTTGAATAGAGATTTGAAACATATTTAGAGGAAAAACATTGTTATCATCATAAGATCTTCTATTCTAGAACTAGTTCCTATCTTTATTCTGCAATTTAATTGAATGTCACAAAACCTTTACTCAAGAGTTATTGATTTCTTTCCAAAGTAGTCTTTTGAGGAAGAGCTCTGTTTATAAAATGATGAGGAAATTGCAGAGGTACTTCAGGCCTTAGAATGATGTTGTCTTCTGTTCATATGGTGATAGATCAATTAGGGATTTTAGAACAAGAAGAGGTTTGTGAATAATGAAGGTTGTCTTGTTAATCCTAACAACTGAAGTAATCTATTGTGCAATGGGTGACAATTTGAATATGAAGTGCAAGTGCAATGAGTTAATCTAAGAATGAACCTAAGATGCCACTAATCTAGAACAATGCTGAACTATAAGTCATCATCAAACTTGAAACAAAGTAATTGAACATGAGTTAAATGCAATGAAACTCCGGAGTATTCTAGCTATGCTAACATGCATTATTCTATGAAGTTACACAATCTGTTTGTTCATCATTAGTGATATTTTGGAAGAGTTCCTTCTTTTGGAAGAGGTAGAACAATTCTGACTGTGTAATTGAGTGCAATTGTAAGCAAATAGACTGAAAGCAAATGAAAAACTAAGATATCATATTCATATCCTACTCGTCATTATGATGTCTTGGGCAAGCGTTTAAGAGCAAGAACAGAGATGATACTTAGTACAAACACACAACTAAATCATTCATTATCACGGTCATGTCTTGAACTTCTTAAGAATTTCTTGGAAGAGTTTCTTCTTGTGGAAGAGTGATTAGAACAAGTGTAACTGTGATAGTGAACAAAAAAAACTACAACTAAATCCTACAATACTATAGCCATTCATCATTCATCATTATAATATTTTGGAAGAATTTCTTCTTGTGGAAGAGTTAGAATGAATATAACTACAGTAGCTAATTAAAAACAACTATGAATTCAACTCCTAATCCTACAATACTATAGTCATTTCCCATTCATAATTATAGTCTTTTGGAAGAGCTTCTTCTTGTGGAAGAGTTAGAATGAGTACAACTACAGTAGCTAATTAAAACAACTATTAATTCAAATGCAAAACGTAAAGGCAGCTAGAAGACTTATCTAATTTATGCAAAATAAATCCGTGCAAGAGGCAGGGGCCCTCTACCACCTGACGGAATTCAACTCCAAATTAAATCACGCTTTCAAAACAACACGATCTGCTCCATTAAAGATGAAATAGTTTGAACATAACACTCTGCGTCTTCAGAAATGTAGCACATAATCTAAACAAAATCTAGCATAAAATCTAACATCAAATCTAACCTAGCTCTCGGTTTCCCAAGTGTTTATAAAGAAAATGCACATAACAAGACTTGCAACAATTCAGGAACACTGTCTTTCCTTATCGGAATCACATTAGAACTCTTGAAGTGGCTGCGTGAAGAGGAAAAAGACATCTGGACTGAGACAGTCCTAATAGAAGTCTGCTTCCCTAAACGTGTTCCCACGTTCCACAACCATACCCAGAATTCGTTTCTTCCTCCATAATGAGCAACGAACCATGTAGGCATGACGTGGATTCTGCCCATATGCGGTTTTTCTCAAGAAGCCACCTGGAACATACTCAAACATGAAGGCAGCTGCAGAATCGCCGGTTAGCTACGGAATGTCTGCATTCTGCAGCTAGTTCCGGTCAAAATGCTTTACAATGGAAAAAATCACAAAACTTAGCAATTCAGTCATGTAAATCATTCTAGAAGTAATTTTAACTATATTTATTGATCAATTGGATCTAAGATAGCAATGGACAAGGGAAAATGAGGTAAAATGAAGTGAAGGAAAGCACAATTTTGAGGCTCAACACTCTCCATCCAAGGATTGGATGAAAACCTCAACACCACATGTATGTGCTCCACATTCACATTATTCGCAAACTTGCATAAGTCTTCAATATGTTTTTGCACAGAAGTGTTATCTTCCCCGGTGAACCGAAGCAAGAGATTTAGGTAATCTTGAGGCATTTCATGAAATACTTTAGGTAAAACCAATGGAGCATATTTTTTTAGGAGGAAGCAAGGTACAACCATTAGGGGTGGTGGTGGTAAGTTTTGAGGATGATTTGGCTCTGGTACAACATGTATATGCTGAGTAGAGGTTTGGATATTTGTCTATAATGAGCTTTGAAGTGTTGTAACCTCTTTGACTTCTTTAGCCTTTGGAGTAGGGTGTAAGGGGGGTAAATAGGTATCAGTGGATTCAGCTTCATTTCTTATGTCTCAAATGGCTAAACCAAAGGTTTCTGGAGGGTAATCGAGTACACAGGCTGTGGAGCCAAGACCATAGATATCAGCTCTTTGAGAAGAGGAAGGTGAATCTTCTAGAGAAAATGAGGGTGGGTCAACCTGGATGGGATGCTTCTCCTTCCAGACTCTATTAAATATAATATTTTCAGCATCAGATACAGGAGACGTCTTCTACTGAGAAGTATTCGATCAGGTATGGGACCTGGTGTAAGCTAGGATTACACTTGATTTGAACTTTAATAATAGTGGAGTCGCTAAGGTGAGGGGTATGCAACTCTCAACCCTTTGTGCTCACCTGATTGAAGGGTGAAGATAATGTCATATCCCAGGGAAATTTTTTTCTAATTTTTATCCTTGGCAACGACACCAAAAATATGTTGTAGCTCCTAGAGATAGCCTTGAGTTGCAAAAGAACAGTTCCTAGGACATCTTTAAATCAAAGGTTAAATGTGAATTTTTTTATAAATGCCTCTAACAGAATGTGGAATAAGAGAACAAAGGTTTTGGTGGTTCATGGACAAAGAAGACTTTGGAGTTGATTCATGTGAATTCCCTATACTATAAGAGGGCTCAAGAGGCTGTGAGGCTTGATGGCTTTTAATTGGGCCAACTATAAAACAATGAGCAAAGACTTTTAAAATATGCAGAGGTGGTGAGGAGGAATAGAGAATGAACCCACAAGAGACTGGCTTAAGAGATTTAAGAATCTATCCCCTAGTGACCTTAGAGGAAGCAAATATGAATGAGCTATGGGCAACAACAGAGGTTTTCATAGTGAGAAATAACAGAGTGCGACAAGCTTAGTACATGAGCGTTAACACTTGAGAATTATGCAAAGACAAATTCATGAATAAAATTGCAGACTACTAGTAGCTTCATTACATGGACCTTCAAAGCAACATAGTATGAATGATGACTATACATAAAGAGACATTACTGATAATAGAAGGAAAATAGATACATACTAATCATTGCTCCATCTACAATCCAAATAATAGGATTGTATTATGTTGAGTTCAAACAACTCTCCCAAATATGTATCTTAGAGCACACGGAGCACAATCATACAAAACTACAACAAAATTCCTCCAAAATTCCATAACCCTTCTTTCATCTTAGGACTTAATATATATAGAGTTTCCCTAGAGGGTCTACGATACTTGATCATTTATGATCAACCCATATCTATGAAATCAAAGCATGCTCCCTAACTTGCAGATCATACATTGAGGAATTACTTCTATACTGAGAGAATTAAAACAAGAATGGGGTGAAATTAAGATTTCACCAGCAAATTCATCACAATTAAAACAAAAACAGAAAGGACACGGTCGCCCATTAAGGCTAATAATGGGATCCTTCAAGACGACATGGTGAGGAGCGGTCTTAGGTGTACAAGCCGACTATGATTTTACGATTCCATCTATTGCATGCATACCTCCACTCCCTCAGTCTGGTGGTTTCCATTTAATTCATTACGGAGAGGTCGTTCGTATCGAGCGCACCTAGTTCTTTAGCAGAGATTTCTTGAGCAGACCACATAAGCCAAAACTGTATGTTCTACTTCAAAAGCCCATGTGGTGTCTTCAATTGCAAAATGGGAACTAGATTCCGAAGGGGGTCTCAAGTGGTAAGCAGTATCAGAGGGGGGGGGGTGCGAAATGATGAGAGGAATGTAGAATGGAAGAAGTGAGAATGGGTTTAACGGAAGTTATTTATATTGAAATGGGAAAAAAACAGACCGTGAGGGGCTATTGATGGCATGGAAAAGTGGTGGGACCCGCACCCGCAAATTTCATGTCGTAAGATTTAGCTAGGAGCAGTGAGTGGTAAAAGTTAAAAGCTGCGGGGAGCAATGTGCGATGGTGGGGAAGGTGACGTGGCAAGGTAAAGTGGGGCCAACTGCATTGACAGAGTTATAAAATGGTGAATGGTTATGTGGTAAGTGTATGAGGCTTTATATTATAGGAAAAGTATTACAAGCATCTAGAAGTGGGAGGCAGAGCTACTATTGGGATCACAACTTAAACAAAATACTTTGCGGACGCTTAAGCGGTACGTTATAAAATGTGTGATATGAAACATGCTTAAAAGTGAGAAAAGGTGAGAGGTAAAGAAAATGTGGAATACAAGGGTTTGCATGCGAATTTGGGTGATGTAACAAGGTTGGATGGTTCCCACCAAGTCGCATCGACGATAAGATAAGTTTCGGTAAGTCTTAAGATGTAAATATTAAAACTTGCGGGGAGTGGTGTTTCCAATGAATAAATGCAACC
Organism: Pinus albicaulis; assembly: GCA_034641835.2. Lineage (NCBI taxonomy): Eukaryota > Viridiplantae > Streptophyta > Pinopsida > Pinales > Pinaceae > Pinus > Pinus albicaulis. The sequence goes on from CM076575.1 coordinate 257,611,528, forward strand.
CGAGACATTAAAAAAGGGAAAGTGAAGGGTAAGAGAGGGTAAATGAAGGTAAAGAGGATAAATGCGATGAAGGAGAGCAGAAATGAAGTTTTCTCACCATTGAACCTTATCAACTACATTTTCCCCTTTCTACTAAATTGAGATGCAAATTGAAGCTCTTCGACAGTCAGGACTTGCTTTCCTTTCTCCTTCTCCCCGTTGCACGCGGTCACGAGCGAATAGGCAACGCCATTTTTTGTTCCCTCCCCAGGTGTTAATACATATAAAATTGTTTATATATGTTGTCTTGTCCATTGGATATCTAGAGATACTCTTATTCATTTTTATTGTTTAACTACTTTTACTGCATAAATATGGGTTTTTGCTACATTTGTTTCAACTATCTATTACAGATCTAAGGAAGTTAAGAAGCCATATTTGTTGTTAGGGTTTTTTGTCACGCACATCTAAAGTGATCTCTTTTCGTACACTTGCATTAAAAATTCATTCTAACAATTGGCGACTCCAATGATTTTTATTCAAATTCATACGTGACAAGCTGCATCAGTAACTAGGATTTTTCCTCTATTATTTCTAGTCTCTTAATGTTTTTTTTACATTTTATGCCCTAAAACAGAAATTTTCTTAGCTTCCTTGGTGTTTCTGGGTGTTTTCTAACGGTAACAATGTATCAACCATGAAAGAGACAACAATTTTTTCTACAAACTACCACTCAAGGATCCCAGAACTGCAGCTCACACTTTTCAGCCCAGAACTTGCGAGTTCAAGCTCAGGTCACACCTATTTTGCCAGAAACCGTGATTTCAACAACTAGCAAATCAGTACCTATGAGCTGCAACATTTTGCAGGATCTTTTCTATGACTGTTAGGGTTTTCCGCAAGCACTGTTCAAGGTTGTCTGACCTCTGTCTTTGCCCATATTTGGCCTAGATGTTCTCATTTTTTCTCCTTGAAGTAGGACCAAGCCCCTTAGATTTTCACTATGCTTCCACCTTTTTAATAGGGGTTTAGATGAGTAGGTAGATTGATATTTTGTAGTGCTTTCAGCCATTGTTATGTTCTGATCTATCCTTCTTTCAGATCCTTTTGGATCGGTTATTATTCCATCCAAAACTCCCTTTTGAGTGTTGTTTAGTCTCTCCCTTAGGATTCCCCTTGTTTCCCTTATGGTTCTAACCTTTCGCCTCCCATTTTGTAGTAGATTTCTTGTTGGAATCATGATTATTATTAGACAAAAACCCATAGACATTAGTCTCTACTACAATTTCCAGAGTTAGGATCCACGAGAGCTAGTTATTCCATGTTTTGAAACACACAGGGAGTGTTGAACCCAATGTCCAACAATCTCCCCTCAAACGCGAGTCGGGTGAGTTTCGAACTTGAGACCTATCGCTCTGATACCACTTGTTGCAATCACGATTTCCATTATACTAAAATCAGAAGGCATTATTCTCTTCTACAATTGCCATAGTTAGGATCCACGAGAGGTGGTTAATCCATGTCATGAAACACACAGGGAGCGTTGAACCCAATGTCCAACATTTCCTTCTTCTTTATTTTTGTTTTTCTGCACCTTTTTTTAGCAGATCTGAGTCATTAGATCCATGTCCCTTAGACTTTCGATATTTTGGCCATATTATGAGTTTTGAGTCAATTTTTCCCGCCTCTTGGAATATTTGTTTGGGAAGCCTTTTTTTGGGTTGAATTTATGCATCTTTACCTATCGTTTCAGTTTTATTAATAGTTATTCAACATTTTTTTATTTTTATTTATAAAAAATCATCTGGGCTTAATTAAAATTAACACACAGTTGGCACACATGCACACCTAAAGCAAATAACACTTGGTTTACACCTCCAAGCCAAGACATAAACATCATAATTAATTTATTTTCCCCTCTGAGCCTTTGTTTATCACTCTTCCATATTTTTGGGTTATATGTGTCTTGCCATCATTTCTCCCCCAAGGTTCTTATCCCGTAGACATCTAGGCCTTCATCATTAGTTTCCTTAGGAGGACATACTCCAAAGTGTAGAGTCCAAGTTATTCCTCCATCGAGTGCCCATAGCAACTCTGATTCTATTTCATCAGGTCCTTCCCCTGATTCCACACTTGCTTCTCCTCCACCTCATTCAGTCACCATGTCAGGCACCAATGCAGGAGTTGATCCTCAAGCTGGCAGTAGTCCCGACCCTAATTCTAGAGCTGCTATTAGTGGAACCACTGCAAAAACTGTTCTGTCTACTACTTTTCTACCTTTTATGGCATGATTAAGCCTTCTTGATTTCAGCCAGTTAATTAATGACCCTATACTCCAAAATCAAATTTGATCTATTATGCCAACTAAGCTTCCCTCACACATCCATAATTTTAAAGGAAACACTCGAGAGGACCCTACTAATCATGTCCGCTCCTTTCACATATAGTGTTCATCGAATTCTATCACTGATGACTCCATTCATCTTTGGTTATTCCAATGTACGCTCACTACAAAAGCTGCAAAGTGGTATGTCGACGAAATCGTTGCCTCACATTCCACTTTTGCGACTCTTGCTAATGCATTTCTATCCTATTTCTAGCTACCTCTCTAATGTGATACCAGTACCGAGTTGTTGAATTTATTCCGTCAAACTTCTGTCACCCACCTTTCTGACCATGTCGAAGAATGGCATATAAGGAGGAGCTTATGTTGAGATCCTAAATTCGATGACCATGTATATATGGATTGGTTTCTAAAAAATATTTTTCCTTCTATTGGTAAATATGTCGTGTCTCATTTTCATCAGATTGAGGAAGAAGCTCTCCAAGTCGCATTGAAATATGACTTGATCTACGCCCAATCTGGTTATGTTTATACCATTTTACTAGATCTTCCTAGACCTGGTGGTGCCAACGCACTGGGAGAATCCCACGTCACTAAAGGTATCATTGGATCTCCTCCACATCCTTATACTCATCCTCCCATGGGTTATGGTTTTTCTCAGGGAGGGGCCAACTTCTCTAGCACTTATTCCCCTCCTGGCAGCATGTATCCAGGACAAAGCACAACTTGCACATTTTCCCCATTTCATCAGCCGATGCCAGGGATAGCTATTTCTCAACATGTTTACCCCAATGTTTCTCAACCTCCTTTCTATCCTACCCACAGCCCGGTGCTCCAACCCCACCAGCATCAACACCCTAGCCTCCCGTGCCTTCTCAACCTTCGCTGTAGCAGGCACCTCCCCCTCAGAGTCAAGTATATATGCAACGGAGTGAAACTAATCCTCCTAATTCCAAGAAAAAGAGGAAGGGAAACCAAACCAAACCAGTGCATGTTAATCTAGGGTGCCAAGGAAACCAACAAAACACACCCGAAGGGAACCATCCTAACACTAACAACCAGCAAGAGGGCGATCAAGCCTCTTCGTATGAACAAGCCTTATTCTTTTTGTGGTGTCCATGGCCATTATACTCATGATTGTCCCTTGTTACCCAAAATGCACCAGTTGTGGGAAGCGCAAGGAACATGTAGAGGACACCAAGCCACTACCTGAGCTCCTCCAAATAATGCGCCAGTTCAACCGATTGTTTTATCTAATCCTTTCCCTCAGTAAGGATATGTGGCTGCCCTACCTCCTCAAGATCAAGCCACCCCTCAACCTTCACAGTCTGGTACCCCTACATACTAGATTGTCCTGATGAATTCTGAAGAGGTTAATACTGTTGATGTAAACATTCAGTCCTAGTCACACCAATATGGAAAGCCACCTTCTTCGTTTGTAACTGAGTCCCAAACCAAATTTTCCACAAAGTCCATTTCAACATCCAATGCTCCCTTGTAGATCCCTCATCCACGGGTCGAGGTTATTCCCACGATCCCCAAGGGGCCATTACACAGAAATTTTGCTTCTGCCAAGGCCTTCCACACTTACAACATATTATATAACTTGGCACAATCTCATGCTGCCATGTCAACGTTGGAAGTCCTCCAGTCGTGCCCTTCATAATGTAAAGCTCTATCATATTCTCTGACAATGTGGATCCTTCAGATGATCGTTTGATCATCTTTGATGTTGAAAAGTCATAACATCTCCCCTTACCTTCATCTTTCGCCTTCAAAATACCAGTCAAGATTCGTAATGCCAATGTCTCATGATGTATCGTTGACAAGGGCGCATCCACTAGCGTGATGTCTGTCTCTGTTTGGAATAAATTCAAATGACCCGACTCAGCCCCATCCACCATAACTTTGCATGTACCACAATTTTCCTATCACTCTTGTGGGAAAGACTGTTTATATTGATATTGAAGTCATTGATGCCCCGTTGGATTACAATATCCTCTTGGGTTGTCGCTATACCTATGCGATGTCTTCTATCTCATTTTTGGTTCATCGTAAGATGTGATTTACTCACAATGGAAAGATCAACACCATCGATCAGTTGACATATTACGAACCAAACTCCCAGACCGCCCCCGATTCTATCATATCATTGGTGGCCGATAAGCAATCAATCACACCTTTCACTAGTGTTTCACCTAGAGTTTATAAATATTCCACCTTACTTTGGTGCATTGTCTTGTCTCCACCTTCTTATTGTTGAACCCAACTCGTCGAATTTTTGCACTATGCAATCGTTATGGATTAGCCACAAGCGGTCCAGCTCAACTAGGGAGTAACCTATGCCTCTGCAGCCTGCTTGTGGTCATTCGACTGAGCCTTAGGACCTTCTGCCTCTTTTGGTATCTCTTCCACCTATTTCCAACTAGGAATGGTTCCCCTAGCCTTAACCATTTTGGAGCCATTTCTCTAGGCCATTACCCTTCCAGTCAGAACGATTTTAGCTCCCCCCTCTGGAGTATTTTCGGTGCCTATTATAGCTATGTTGAGCCTTCCCAATTTTACCCTCTGGATCCCAATATTATACATTGATCCCCCTGCTAACTCCCCGCTTGGTCAACTCAAACCTTATACCGCTTTGACCCTAGTCCAGTTGGTCTCTATGACCTCTTCCTTTGCTTCTGTGCCTTAGTCACCTCAACATGAATCTACTCCTGTTGCGAAAGCATCTAGTGAGGGGGGAAAAGCTAAAAAGAGGGAACCTAAGGAAAAAACTCCCCAAATAACTCCTGCACCTGATAAGCCTCCAAATAAATCACCTCCATGCGCTTTGTGTCATGTTGTTAAGAATGCTACCCATAATTTTCATGAGCTTCCTCATCTCAAAATTTGTAATATCCCAAAATGGGATCTTCTACAGGATTTGAAACCAATACCTAGATCCCTTATATAAATGTATCTAATACTGAAATCCAAGAGGAGGCTCAAAATAAACCCCTCTACGTGGGCTAAATAGGTCTCCCACACCTAGTTGTCTTGAAAAAGTGCCCGATAAAGGGACTGCACCAATGTATGAACATACAATGGAATAACAGTGTCATATTGATGCAAAAGATGTCAAAATATCTCAATAGCCATCACATTGAATATAGCAGCAAAATTGTATACAAGATCTTGAGGCAAGAGTCACTCAAGATTGGCAATACGAGCCTCAGTAGATCATGTACATGAAGTGTGAGATATACTGCTACACTAAGAATGCCCTACGCTATGACTGCACAGTTTATAAGAGGCAATGCTACGGAATTACTGTCAATACAAATACATAACAATTTATATCTCAAGAAATGTGGGGGAGCAAGCTCTCAACCCCATAAAACAATAATACAACAATCCTTAGAAGGATTGGCTGAAATATACAAAAATGGAAAAATGGCGGAGTTGCAGGGTAGCAACTGCAACTCATGAACTGGAAATGGAAGGATAAGGATGAAGATGTTGCAATAGATGAATAAACCTCCTCCAATGGATCTCTCAAGTGAAAGGTTGATCCTAACACTGAAGATCTGACCCTCCAAACCAATACTGCAACCCTCACTGCAGATAATCAATGGAAATAATGCAGTCAATGAGACGAATTGCACTATAGGTGATGAAAAATTGTTGGCCTGATGCTAAAGATGATTGAAATTAGCTTAAATTCTCCCTCACTGATCCTCCAAAGCTAATGAGACTCCCTCCTCTGAAAAATAGCTCTGGAAATGGTGTTGTAGAACCTCCACTATAACACCTTCCAACACAACCCAGCTCCCAACAGAAACTATGTTATAGCTGAAGGAGGATGCTTGGCCTCAAGCCTAAATGTGGAGAAAATGAAGAGAAACTCCCTCAAGAGGCCTCTCTTGGAAGGATAAGGAATTCCTAAATAGGAATGCCTTGTGCTAAGCAGCACTGCAACTCTACTGAACAACAAGAGAATGCACAAAGTCTAAACAGATAAGAAATCAATAATCATATGCATGAATTACAATGGTTTCCTTGCCCTCCTTTTAAACAAGTGATATCCCTCTCACCATGGGTCCCACTCATTAGGGTTTCCTTCACTAAAGAAACCTCTTCCTATTCTTACTGCGTTGTTTCTCTAAGTGTTCTCCACCTCCTATCCCAGTGCTGTTGACTTGGTCAAACTTGACCTTGTCCACCTACAAATGATCCTGTTCATACATGAGGGTGTGAAATCTAGTTCCAATGATGATCCCATTTCATACTATGAGGGATTTTATTTAGATTTTTATTATGCATGGGCCTCCTTTCCCATTTATTCTCCTCCTAAGTGAAATCAACAAAAATTAATATTCCAATTTGCTACATGCAAATTTTGGAATATTACAGTCGTCCCCTCCCAAATGTTGCTTGTCCTCAAGAAAATACAAGGATAGAAATGAAAATTTTCCTCCCAAGTCATGGAGACTAAAAATTATTTGGAAAACATCTTCCCCAAGTGGATCCTCCATCCCCAAGAAATCATCCATACAAAATGAGTCACCTGCCAGCATGGAAACTCCTGAAAATGCTCCTCCGCCTTGAGCTTAAGCAATGTAGGTGGGTTGAAAATCTGAACATGGTAGACATAGAAGCCTACTCCGTGATTTCCCCATCTCCACTTATGATAAGTGTCGAGAAAATGCTGATCCTGGGCTACAAAATAATTTCCCTCAAGTGGCAATATGAAGACTAGATCCCCAAATATCTCTCCTCCACCGCTGTGATTCAAGCTGGCCCAAATCAACCCATATGTGATGGATATGGAAACATCACCATATGGAATCCCAACAAACACATGGTCCACCTCAACAAAAGGGAACAAGTTTGCAGCAGTGATGGCCATATCTCCTCTCATGCTCCCATTAGAACATGCAATGCAAAAAGTGTGGGAATCCTCTCCCCCAAATGACACATCCAACTCATGTGTCTATCTCCCAATCATGATTCTATTACAAATAAGATCAATATTATCAAGTGAAGTCATGAACATCATCAAAATGAGGAAAATTATAAATTTTTCATGTAGTACAAGACGGTACCAATATTTTTCCCAATAGTGATAGCGCAGTTCTCCAAACTGCTGCTTCAGAAAATTACATGGAAAGTTGTTTTTTGTTACATGGATAATTATGTATGTCATGAAATCTATTGATAAATAGAAAATTTCTAGGTACATCAACTGAACATACATGAAAGAAAAAACTTTCCCAAGGACATATAATATATGGTTGTCTCCATCATACAATTTTGCTCAATGTTGACCATGTAGCTCAATGAAAAGCTTGCCCTCTTGTGGAGCAATGCACTAAATATGAATGGTAAGAGTATCCAAATATTGTGTTAGATAATCCATGGATGCAAAAATAATATTATTACCATGTTTTAAGAGCAATATGATGTAGATGCATATGAATGATTCCTCCATAGTGGTATGACACACTCCCATGAAGAGGAACGAGCCATGTGCTGCATGAAGATCACCCTCCTTATACTTGGAAATCTAAGTTAAGAAGTTCATATCTCTGTAATATATGTTCTCATCCACAACTCCATCTCTCTTACTCCCTCCTTGTTCACCAAGTGCATCAATTGTAAAGTGATCCTCGGGACACTCCATCAATAACCCCAAGCTCCCAAATGAAAACGTTGTTGGCCCATGCAAATAAGCTCCTGCCATCTCATAGCTCCATTCTTTGACATGCTCCTTGTCAAAGACATATCCCATAATGCTGCTACACATAAGAAGTTCCTCCCAAGGTGGAAGTACCTCTTGATCATCTAAGGCCAAGGAGTAGCCCCTTTGCACCATGATAGCACCATCTCCTACTCCTGTAACATTATGCAAAGTGAAAATCTTCCCTTGCTCTCCCAAGAACAACCAAAGAAAAAAATATTTTTCTACCTCCTCATACTTTCATCATACAAATCATGTGATGAAAACATAATGAATGATATGAAGTTCACATCAACATCATCCATCCATACTCTTTGATTCTCAATGATGCAAGCATCCTGCCACATCTCCTCCATCCTCATACTCTTAAGAAGAGTGTATGCCAAGTGATGGCCAAAATATTTCAAGAGTAACTAGTGCAACCAAGCCTCATGCTGCCTGTTGTCATAGATCTGTAATTGTCTTACTAGCCTCTTGCTCCTCATTCACATCCACTCAATAATTTCTGGATGTCTCCTCCCATCCTCCATCTTGGCATTCCTCTCATGAGGGCTACCACCATCCCAAATCAGATTTTTGTCTTTGAATTTCATGGGATTTTGAAATGCAATCTTCCCAAGGATCACTTTGATCCCATAAGAACCAAAATAGGTGGTAGGAAAAAACCTCAAATCATGATGTGTATGGCTCAAGAAGTGTCCACTACAATCATGAGAGATGTTATCCATCCGAAGATATCCTCCATCATCTATCTACTCCTCCTTGAATCCATGAAGATTTAAGTGTGAGAAGGGAAGAACCTCCTCAAACTGTTGAAGAATCTTGCACCCCATGATGTGTGGGAGTGTACCTCCACTCAAAATCTCTCCATGAGATCTCCTCCTCATGCATGGCCTTCCAAAACCAAAGAGGCCTTGGATCTGCTACAAGTAGACGTCTCTCTTTGAGCTGCAGCATGCTCATTAATAGAATGTCATCTAGAGAGGAGAAAGAGTTTCTTATCTCCAGATGTCTACTGCTCCTTATTTCTTCCTTCATGGAGCTGCGATTTGAATTCTCACATGAGGAATGGTTCCTCTTTTCTCCATCACTTCCCTTGTAGAGTGCAGTGTAATTACGCTACTCTAAGTCAACAGTATGCAGTGATGTGGACCCATCCCTAGTGTTTGTTGAAATGAAAGGAGATGGACTTTTAAGCATACCTTGGTGAAATTTGGAAGCTCCTTGCAGGGCTACAAGAGTTTCCTCCTCATATGTGTTGGCTTCCAAAACTGTTGAAGATGAAAGCTTCTCCTCCATGGTATCAACAGTGCTAGTACAAGTCTCCTCCCTTAATGGTGTGGGATTTTCCTCCTATGATCTCTTTTTTTCAAAGGCTCTGATCAACCTTTGAGTGAACTCAACAAAATAAGTCACCCTTGCATGGCTTAAGTAACTAAACCACCAAACATTGGCTTCACCATCTAGGTGCAGCGCTGCAACTTCTGCCTCCCTCTCTACCACTAGATGTAGTAGGAAGAATGCCTCAAGATTCTTTGCCCAACCTCTTGTTGTAGATGACCCATAAAATGTAGAAAATAGGAATCTATTGCCTTTGATCTCCCTTTTGTTGTAGGGCCTTCTCTGTTCTTTCAGCTTTAAAAAATGTGGTAAAGCTAGAGTCTCTTTGAAGGCTCTAGGTTTAGCTCAGTATTCAGCAAGGTAATCACTTAGAATTTTTAATTCCAAGTGTTCTTCATGCTTCATGTCTTCTCCTCTTTGAGAATAGGAAGTGCATGGTCCTTCCTCTTCTCCTTCTTCCATCTTCTTGACCTCCTTGGAGAGGTCCTTTCTGGATCTGAAAACTGATGAGAGTAAGCTCATCTTCTTCATCATTCTGATCTTCTTCTCTCTTCTTAGGTTGAAACTCACATGCTGAGCCAAGAAAGCTACTTTGATACCACTGTAATATCCAAAATTGGAATATGCTAGCAAGGCATGACTGGAAAATGCATTTTCCAGGAATGGCTCCTACAGAATTTCAAACCAAGACCTGGATCCCCTAGATCAATGTATCTAGACCAAAATCCAAGAGGAGGCTCAAAATAAATCCATTTAGGTGGGTTAAACAGGTCTCCCACACTTGGTTGTCTTGAAAAAGTGCCCGATGAAGGGACTGCAGCAATGTATGAACATACAATGGAATAAAAGCATTATATTGTTGCACAAGATGTCAAAATATCTCAATAGCCATCGCATTGAATATAGCAGAAAAATTGTATACAAGATCTTGAGGAAAGAGTTACTCAAGATTGGAAATACCAGCCTTAATAGATCATGTACATGAAATGTGAGATATACTGCTACACTGAGAATGCCCTAGGCTATGACTGTGTAGTTTATAAGAGGCACTGCTACAGAATGACTGTCAATACAAATATATAATAATTTATAGCTCAAGAAATGTGGGGGAGCAAGCTCTCAACCCCAGAAAACAATAATACAACAATCCTTATAAGGATTGGCTAAAATATACAAAAATGGAAAAATGGCGGAGTTGCAGGGTAGCAGCGGCAACTCAAGAACTAGAAATGGAAGGATAAGGATGAAGATGCTGCAACAAATGAATAAACCTCCTCCAATGGATCTCTCAAGTGAAAGGCTTATCCTAACACTAAAGATCTGACCCTCCAATCCAATACTGCAACCCTCACTACAGATACTCAATGGAAATAACGCAGTCAATGAGAGGGACTGCACTGTAGGTGATGAAAAATGGTTGGCCTGATGCCAAAGATGATGTAAATTAGCTCAAATTATCCCTCACTAATCCTCCAAACGTGAGGAGACTCCATCCTATGAAAAATATCTCGAGAAGTGGTGTTGTTGAACCTCCACTGCAACACCCTACAACACAACCCAACTCTCAACAGAAACTATGCTATAGCTAAAGGAGGATGCTTGGCCTCAAGCCTGAATGTGGATAAAATGAAGAGAAACTCCCTCAAGAGGCCTCTCTTGGAAGGAGAAGGAATTCCTAAATAGGAATTCCTTGTGCTAAGTAGCACTGCAACTCTACTGAACAACAGGAGAATGTACAAAATCTAAACAGACAAGAAATCAATAATCATATGCATGAATTGAAATGGCTGCCTTGCCCTCCTTTTAAAAAAGTGAGATCCATCTCATGATGGGTCCTACTAATTAGGGTTTCCTTCATGAAAGAAACCTCTTTCCATTCATACTGCGTTGTTTCTCTAAGTGTTATCCACCTCCTATCCCAACACTGTTGACTTGGTCAAACTTGACCTTGTCCACCTGCAAATGATCCTATTCACACATGAGGGTCTGAAATCTAGTTCCAATGATGATCCCATTTCATAATATGAGGTATTTTATTTATATTTTTATTATGCATGGGATTCCTTACCCATTTATTCTCCTCCTAAGTGAAATTAAAAAAAATTAATATTCCAAATTGCTGCATGCAAATTTTGGAATATTACAAAATTGTGGTCAAGGAGGAGTTTCCTAAATCTGATATCCTAGAGAACCATGTTACCCTACACGATTCAGCTAAGAAACTCAAATATTTGTGCACAAATCACCCTTGTGAATTCTGTGATATTTATGGCCACTATTCTCACCTTTTTCCGCATTTCGATGACTTTGGCGACACCCTTGAGGCTGTTCGCCAAATCGAGGTCGAACAAAGTGCATCCTATACTTGCAAGTTTTTCTTCTACAAAATTGGAGGACATTTCTGGACCCATTTTGATACCTCCCCCAGATGTTGAGATGATGGAAACTTTAGACAGTATCCTCTATCTGTTATCATTCATGAGATCCATGGTGGAAAACCCCTCCAAGGCATTCCCTTCTGTTTCGACTAAATCTCCTTTGACGATCACCTTGGGCTCAACATCGGTAGATGTTTCATCTATGATCTCTTTGTCTACGCTACATATCGATGCGTATGTGAACCATATCTCTCATGATGATGCATCAGGTAGCCCTGCCACATTATGTGGTATTTCTTCTGCTAGTCCATCCACCATTCATTAAGATGAAGACATTATGGAAGGCATGACCACCCTTGATTTTCTTTGGGATGATATGCACGATCGTGCTAATTCCTTCCACAACAGAGCCATGACCAACATGTTGTGGATTCCAAAGACTTCATCCATAGTGAAGTCGATTGGTTATATAAACCCTTACTTCGATCCCATGCATTTGAACCACATACACCTTGTGTTCATTACATTGACACCCAATGTTTGGGTAAGGGGCACCCATATTTGAGAGTCCAGGAGAAGCAATTCTCTGAAACCCTCCTAGTGGATCTAGTAGTGACCACTCTAGTACCATTATTATTCCCCATTTATAAGAACCTCTAGGGTCTCATATCACTTCAGAAGACTCTAGGGATGATTCACTTACTCATTCCTTCATCTTACATCAATAACCCATTCCCTTAGACATTGTTGTAGACCAACCTCTATGTTTTCTGGGTGAGGACTAGTTCATTAAATGCAAAGCCACTTTTTGGGATAGTGACACCATGTATGTGAGCCGAAAAATTTAGTCCATTTTCTTCATATATGCTGTACCAAACGAGATTGGTAATCCACCATTTCCTTTCTCTAACTATATCTATCTATTCTTCCCATAGAAGATAACCATAACATAAAAAAATCGTGAACCACATCATACAAATATGTTTAGAGTTAATTATTCTAAATAAATTTGGCATGTCCATAGCATGCTTGGGGGTAGTTATTCCCCTACATATTCTTACCATCCTCTTGAGGGTTTAGTTCCTATGAAACTGAATGCTTGAATCCATTATTTTAGGACTTGGACAACCATGGCACTCCAAAAACTCCTCTAGCTAGAGGAATCATTGCCACCTTAGCATATCAGATCATTTTTCTCCACCACATATGCTAGGGGATAGTATCCCATGCTTGGGGGCATGATGGTACTCTAGGCCACCTTATCACTTGATTAACAAAAGTCTCAGCATAGACCCCATCGATATAGGTATGTTCAATTATCCTCCCATTCCTTGGATAGTTTGTCCTACCGGCCTCTCCGGCGAGCCATATATCGTACATTCTTGATACCATATAATAAAATATTCAAATTTATGTGATACCACACTTACCACTTGATCCCCATGTTTGACTTGGTGGGTGGGTATGATTCTAGAACTTCTCTTGTAGTTCATTCCTGTATTCCTTTCTTACCTTGATTCTTCACCAGGAACCATCCTTCCAAGAAGAATTAAGGCCCTCTTTATATAAGTAAGGCCATCTAACTGAAATTTGTCACTCTCGATTCCAATGGTCTGTTTGTTTGCTACGATCGCCGCAAGATTTAAGGCCTTCTCCTCCTCTTAAAATTCTTGACAACTCCACTAGAAAACGAATCACATTGGAGGGAAATCGCCCTATTAAAAGGAAAACATTAAATTTTCTTTCGCCAAGTGTGAAAAAACCATAGCTTGGTTTGATGAACCATCAACACCATTGGAAATATCTCACAGAACTCTAAAATGGGTATCCTTTGGTTTTTTGTGATTTGATACTTCACTGGGAAGCCATTTTTCCAAGAAGGATCACTTCACTGCCTCTCAAAATCTAATTTCTTCACTTACACTGCTCATACTTGGGTCACCAGTTTTCCTTCATACATTTCAATGGATGTGTCTATTTTCTTCATGAATACCCATCTTTTACTCATGCTTTTATGGTCCTCACCGGGCCTACGCTGTGTGGCAGCATCATTAAGTCACCCTTGATCATAGCATCCGATTTGAGTCATCATCGCATTCATGGTGTCTATCCTGAGTCCCTTTGTCTCCTGTTATAGTATTCCATCCATTCGTGCCTTCTCCCTCTCTTGTGTAGCCCATTCTTTCCTCCAGTCACATTGTCCCCCATCCCCTCAGGAGTCGAGTTAGTCGCTACCATGTCATCCATGCTTTATATGCTTTGACAAGGGAATTCATTTATTTTATACTCAGTATCCCCCATTCCATCATCGTCCCTGGTGTCAGTCCATCAATCACTCTACTATGATCCCTCATGCCTTAGTTGAGGACGCTCTTTGCCTCAACTATGGCAGACCTCCTTCTGTCGACATCAACACATTCATTCCAGAGGACAGTTCTAGAGGGCGGTGTACCTTAGTTTCAATGTCCATTATTGTTCGATGCCTCAGATCAGGAAAATTGACTCCTCATTTTCCTTTGACTTGGTTGTTTCTCATCCTCTCCACTTTAGCATGATCAAGATTCGTATACTTGATAGTTTGGTGTTGCAGCATATTACTCCATTGATTCTCGAGTGTGTATGAGATGTTTTAGACTTCATGAGAGGGTGCCCCTTCAGGTAGCCCCCCACATGCCCGGATGACCTCATTTTATTCTATAACCTCAGATGTAGCTCCCTATATTTGATGGGTTCGGTTTCAGCTGCTTGAAGCGCCTATAGCATGCATGTATCACTCAAATGATCCATTCATATTTTCAGAGCCCTTTCCTATTTATCAAGGCTTCTTTAGTTGTTATTATATCTCATGTACTGAGATATTATTGTATTTAGTCCTAGCTATTGTCCCAAGTGCATTATGTATGTGGGATCCATTATATTTTTATCTGGTCCGTTTTATGCCAGCATGTCATGTACAATTTATCTTGTAATTTATATCTCAGTCCCATTTTGTTGGGCATACCATTATTCTTTGTACTTTGTCATCTCAGTGGGCATAGGTATGCCTCCCCCGCCTTATTGAGAACTCGTACCCAAATATTAAAGGAGAATTATATCATTTGAAGGTATCGCCCCCTCATGTTATTTTCCACTCTTGCTTCACTCCATCTATGTATCTCTCTCTCTCTGACTCCCCTTCGATGTCCAGTGATTGTGTTCTTACAACGTACTTCGGTCATACTATTAGCTCCTAAGGCTCGCATGTTGAGGGGTAATATGTTACACAAATTTTTGGTCATATAACCATTTACAAATAGATGGATCGAATCACACCATGTAATACCAATCTTACCATAGTAAAATTGCATTCACTATAAGAAATAATTTAATAAACCATATTTTATTAAGTTATTTCTGGTTCAAATAGGGAACCCCTTGAGGAATAATTAAATAAATCCTTATTAATCTGATTTTCCTATAGGAATAATTAATTAAACCACTGTTTAAATAATATTACTGGTCATGTTTAACCCAATTAATGAGAAATAATTATTTATCTTATTATTCTATAAGAATAATTTATTAAATCATTTTTTTATTAATATTCCTTGTTAAATTTGTCTAAATCATTTAGGAATAATAAAATTAATGATTATTTGTTATATTATTCCTTAACGCCATTCCTGAAATGATAAATAATTCATTTATTTTATTATTATTTCTAAATAAAGGGATTTAACCAATTTAAATTCCTTTTCCGTCCAACAAAATATAATAAAATATTCCAAGCTTTATATCCAGATCTTGGTTAATAATATTTTATTATGCACTATTATCAAGGATAAATAAATATTTTGTTATAAATAGGAGGGTTTTCCATTCATTATTTACCTTTGATCCTTTTATCATGGTCGGACTTTGATCCTTTTGTCATCATCATACTTTGATCACTTTCATTGCGTACGATGATCATTATCATCGCTGCTAATATTTTCTTATTTCTTGAGCTCCCATAGAGTTCAACACATCTTGTGTTTTCTACACCATTGAGAGAGACAAAATTTTGGATCTGAAGCGTTAAGGATAGCCAAGAAGCTATCCCATTGAGGGGGACTGGTAACATCATTCTTTGTTCCCTTCCCATGTGTTAATACATGTAAAATTATTTTTATATCTTGTCTTGTCCATTGGATATTTGGAAAACTTCTTATTTCTTTTTAGTGTTTAATTGATTTTGCTGCATAGATCTGGGTTTTTGCTACATTTTTTCTGACTATTGCCCATCTAAGGAAGGTAAGCATCCATATTTGTTGTTAGGGTTGTCTGTCACACAAATCTAAAGTGATCTCTTTTAGTACACTTGAGTTAAGAATTCATTCTAACAAAGCATGTACAAAAAAAACATCTAGAAATCCTAATTATTAATGATCAAAGACTTCGGGTTTAAACTAGGAGGAAATTTCTTGGAAGCTAAATTTGTGCAAACCTTTCTCTTTTATCTCAAATTGAGCCCAAAATTTTTAGTAAGGAAAGTGCAGATAAGTCCTACATAAAGGAAATGAATGAAGAGCTAGATCAAATTGAGAATAATGACACCTAGGATCTTGTTACAAGACCCAAAGAGAAAAATTCCATAGACACCAAATGGATCTTCAAAAATAAGCTAAATGAGCAAGGCCAGGTGATTAGGAACAAGGTTCACTTAGTATGAAAAGGATATGCCCAAATAGATAGAATATATTTTGAAGATACCTTTACACTTCTAATAGGATTAGAAGCTATCAGAATGTTTCTTTCTTTTTACAGTCATAAAAAAATCAAGGTGTATGAGATGGATGTGAAGTCAACATTTATCAATGGAGATATATAAGAATAAGTATATATTGAGCAACTGGGATTCATGCTCACATAATATGAATGGTTTGAGTGAAAACTAAAAAAGGCCTTATATGTACTCAAACAAGCCCTCGCATATTGGTATGCAAGATTGGATAGATACATTAAACAAAAAATATTTAAGAGGGGCACTATAGATAAAAATATTGATATAAAATCTAAAGATGACCATGTATTGATTATGGCAGTGTATGTAGGTGACATAATATTTGGAAATTTTATGGAGTGGTTGGGACATCAATTTGAATATTGTATGGAGGAAATTTCTCCATGATAGGAGAGTTGTCCTTTTTGTTAGGACTAAAAATTTCTCAATCAAAGGATGGTGTTTTCATCTTCCAATCCAAATATTTCCTAGAAAATCTGAAGAAATTTGGATTGGAATAGTGCAAGTTGGTTAGAAACCCCATTGTTACAAGTTGTAATTTATGCAGAGAATATGAGACACCTCGAGTAAATCAGACCGTACATAGATCAATGATAGGAAGCTTATTGTATCTCACAACCTCTAGAACAGACATCATGAAAGGAATAGTTTTGGTGGCCAAATTTCAAGCATGCTCCCGTGAACATATAAGACTATGGGTTATGGTATGCTAGAAGAATATAGTTTAAATTAAAGGCTTATAATATGGTTATTTGGAAAGTAGAATTGATGACATGAAGAGAACCTATGGTGAAACATTCTTTCTAGGAGATTCTTATTCTCTTGATTTATAAAGGAATAATACTCCATCTCTCTATCAACCATGGAAGAAAAGCATATTGAAGTTGCCACTTGCTGCTCACAAATTATCTATATGAAGCACACCTTGAAGGACATTAAGGTAGAGTTAACTGGTTCAATTCTAATCATGTGTGACAACACTAGTTCTATGAAAATTTCTAGGAATATTGTCATTCATTCAAAGATCAAGCACATTCGTATCAAGTTTAATTTATTAGAGAACAATTTGTTGCTAGTGTTGTTTGACTTGAATATGTGGCCACTAAAGAAAAACTTGCAAACATATTCACTAAACCACTTGAAAAAGAGACCTTTATCTATCTTTGGTAGAAGATAGGAGTCATGACTCCTCCCAAATGAATCAATTACAATGAATCGTGGTAGCTACTTAGATTTAAGGATCAATTGAAGAGTAGGTTGTAGTAGGTGAGCCCATGATTTTTTTTTGTAGATGTTCCATGTGTTTTGGTGCACAAAGTCCTTCAAGTTCCGGATAAAGAAAAACATTGCGGGGAAATAATTTGAAAGGCTTTAAGCCAAATACAAAGAAGAGGGTGACAAGACCATGTACACACAATATTTAGTGCACCATGGTGGGAGAGTGACTAGGATCCTGGAAGCCCATAAGTCTTGTGAAATGACATTTAAATAAAATTTATGAGTACCAGGGCATATGGGATCTGTCTCAGCAACATTCTATACTATGATATGAATGAGATGACAACTCTTTGGCCCATGTGCCATACATAGAAATGCATCACATTCACGGATGATTCAATAGCTCTAGGCCACAGTATATAGAGGATGAATGAGTCATAAACTGAAATAAATGTGCACAGAGAGGCTGGTGCCATTGTATTAATGGTGACTACTGAAACAAGCCTCCCTTGTTCTCACTTGCATTCCACGAGGAATTAATTGAGGAATATGTCTCAAGAACACAATACCAGTGAATTTAAGCGCTATGATTTCATACTGAAGAAAAAACAAGAATGAGATACATGCAAGTATTACGAGTTGAGATTTGTGGGAATTTAAGGGGGATGGGGGACCATGTTATTTGCATAGGAAGAATTCAATAAGGTTACTTATTGAGTGTGCAGTGTCGAATGAGATTTATTTCTCGGTATTAGGAGAAAATCAAACGCCAACTCTAATTTTAATGAAATTATTATGGTTAAGTAAATATAGTCCATTTTCAGAGCAATATGCAATTGTATAGGTTTTGAACTTTGTGATATTCCCAATCTGGACTGCTCAGCAAAACAGGCCTGAAAAACACATTTTTCAGGGATTTGTGCCTCTGAAACCAATAAAAGCCCTTGGACCCATTATATAAAAGTATCTAATACCTAAATCCAAGAGGAGGCTCAAAATAAATCACTCTAGGTGGGTTAAATAGGTCTCCCACACCTAGTTGTCTTCAGAAAGTTGCTTAATGAAGGGCTTCAGCAGTATAAAACACAACAATAGATTATCAGTGAGATAATAGCTCTGAAATGTGTTTATAGAAACCTCAGCAGAAATTTCATGTATAGCATCAAGAATAATATTAACTCTACCGACAAAAGATGGGGGGAAAGCGGTGATTTTCGCCCTAAAATGAGTGTATTCAGAAATATGTGTACGATTAAAAGAAATGGCAGGATTTTATTTCATATTAAGTTATGAGGGAGATATGGTATGAATTTAAGCTCAAAAAAATAATTCTATCTCAGTTAAACAATTCCTCCTTCCCCAACTAGGCTCTAAAACCCTGATTTCCCAGGACTTAGATTATGCAGAATTTTCTGAAGCTTATGCAGCGTGGATTTCTGAAGGTGAAATGTGTAATATGATCTGAAAATTAATAAATCAGCTTAGGCTCATGTCTTATACAAAATATATGAAAATTACAGGAGATTTCCACGAATAAACCCTCAGTTTGAGGTGCAGCAACACATGGGATTAACTAGGAAACTCTTCAGCATAATTTTCAGGGGCTAAAGCTTCATTTGATTATAAATAAGATCTAAAATATATCCTTGTATGAAAACATAGATCTAAAATAGATCTGGAAGCCAAAGAGGCTCTTTATTACACTCCCCTTGGGGATCTCAGCAAATGATGGACAATAGTGAGTAGATCTGAGATCTAAGTCATAGTTATGCAGCAGTATTCAAAAATTCTGCAGTAAATACATCAGAAAATGAATCATATATGAAGGGTACATGGATTGGTTGGCCAATCCATGGATCACCACAATGAAATGAAGGATCCTTTCCACTAGATATCTCTCCTTGAGGAGAACTCCAAAACATCTGCAACTCTTCTCTTCAGAAATTACGTAGATCAGGGAGAGAAACTGTGTTTTCTATGATAATATGCAATTTGGCCTAATGCCAAGATCTGAAACTGAGCTCAATATGATACTACACTCTTCCAGGAGGATGAATGACTCACTCACTAAGAAGAGATGATAGTAAGATCTAGATCTGAGTAGATATAGATTCCACTTACTGCAGCTCACTTAGATAGGGAAGCCCTCACTAGATTTACACTGTCAAAGAGAGATGGAGCTTGGCCATATGCTATATAGTGGAGAAGAAGCAAAAAATCCTCCAAGAGCTACTCAATGGAAGGATGGAGAACCCCCACAGGAGATCCTCTCTAGTCTCTTGCTAAAAGGCCTAGAGAACTAGAATTTGTCTAAGCAGACAAATTCTCCAAAATCATAATACATTCAACAACCTTTTCTTGAGCCTTCTCCTTTCTTTTATAAGATGAGGATGTGAAAAACCCTAAACCACCTCTAATGAATTAACCCCTTTCACATGGGATCCTCCTTCTAGAACTACCCTAGGTCTTCAAAGTGGTTCAATGTATCTGTTCTGCCTAGAGATTTGGTCCTGTTGTGATCCAGGTGGATATTGGTGGTCACCCATCTATTCCACTTGGGGCCCCACTATTTCCTCTTTCAGCTTTTTAGTTTCGGCACAACTTATTATTTTTAGTAGTTTTTCGAGTCCTGAACTTCTGGAGCCGTTTTGAGGCCCTAAAGGACGTTTTTTGGAAAAACAGAGAGAAACATGGGTACATGGATCAATGTTTCTCATTCAAAATTTGTATTCCTCGGATAGATATTTCTAACAAGGTATGGTACGTGTCAAACGGAGATCGTATGCCAAAGATACGCCCCTGGGAAGTTGAAACACCAGTTTACCCAAATGGGGCCCATAGTTTTGGCGCTTCATCTCCTAGGGTTAAGGTTTTGGATGTTTAGGATTTCCCATTGTTTCTAAATAATAAATAGGCCCTAGAGCCTCATTGTAACTCAGTTCAGAGGCCTGTAGCCACCACATCTCTTCTCAGAGATAGCTACCAGCGCCCTAGCTAGTTTTATTTCCATTTTGTCTGTAAGCAAATTTAAGTTCTTTGATATTAATGAAATGAAGTGTTATTTCAACTGCATATTTGTATTTGTGGTTATGTGTTTATTCTGTTGCATTCTTGCATAAATCCGGATCAGTGGTAGTAGAGCAGTCTGCTTTTTCTTGATCCTTCTTTGCATCTCCCCAACGAGGTCGAGGTATAAGGAGTTAGGGCTCGATCTGGTGGAACCTTTGCAAGATCAGCCTCACAAACCCCGACGGATGCCCATGGGGGACGAAAAGAAAGATGAGGGAGTAGGATATCCTATTAAAATATTGCTCAAGGAGGCCCTCGAAAAAAAAAGGAACATGATGATGGATAACTTTGCCCAGATCCTTCAACGACTGCCCACCGGTGGCTCATCTGCATCCAGCAGCCACTCAGGAGGTGCGAATCCTTTTAAGGTACAAATAAATTTTGACATTCCCATATTTGAGGTTCAAATAGATTCAGATGCCATAGATAGATGGTTCAATCTATTAGAAGGATATTTCTCGGTTCATGACTTTTCCGACAGGGAGAAGATTATTTTTTCACTCCTCAAAGCTGCCCCCCATGTCAAGGACTGGTGGGAAACCCAGTGTGAGAAAAAGGATTAGATAGAACACTCTCTATTCTCGGCCGTGCCAACTTGGAATTATTTCTGAGATGCCATCAAGGAACAATACTATCCCATGGGGAGCTATGAGGACAAATACATACAATGGACCACGCTGCGACAACAAAGGGATCAAGATGTGCATGAGCTGACGAATCTGTTCCATACCTTGCGCACCAAGTTGGGTATCAAAGATTCAGAGAAACATCTGGTGCTAAAGTATCTCAGTTTCCTGCACAAATACATTCAAGAGGAAATGGAGTTCCTCGACATCTCCTCGTTTGGTACAACATATTGGTATGCTGCTAAGATTGAGCAAAAATTCAAACAGAAGAAGTGAGACTTTGGATCTGCGAATCAAAAGCAAGGGAAAGGTGCTCCCAAACTGAAAAACAAAGGATAGAGCCAAGGCATGGTGACTCAAGACAACCTGTCAAAGCCACAAGCAAAGAAAAACACCACAAAGCCAAAGAAGGACACGAGAAAGTGGTGTGAGTTCCATAAGAGCTCCACTCACAACACAAGTCAGTGTCAGGCCATGCAGTGGCTGGTGGCCGAGATGCGGGCTTCTGAGTCAGATGCATGCTCCGACTCTGAATCAGAACCTGACAAGGGAATGACAAAGGGAAACATATTATTGATGTGGAGCCCAATGCCACTATTGCTACTACGAAGATCTAGAAGGAGGAACAAGAAGATCTAGAGGAGGAGGAACGTCTCTTCCACTCCCAGATGTGGCTAAAGCGCTCCCCGGTACAGTTCATTGTCAACAATGGGAGCCAAAAGAACCTCATTTTAGTAGACGCCGTGAAGCGGTTGGGATTTCCGACCACATCTCACCTCCATACACCATCAGGTGGCTTCACCGAGGAAGAGATCTCTGCGTCAGCCAGCAGTGTCGCCTTCCTTATAGCATCAAGCCCTGCACGGATGAGGTATTATGTGACGTTTCTCCTATTGATGTTTCTAATGTATTATTAGGAAAACCATACTTGTGGAAGTGTCATGCTTTGTATGAGTCTCGGCCTCGCGATGTTATTGTTACTTTAGGAAATAAGTTGTACAAGATACTAAAGGTACCACCTCCTACCACTATCTCTTTGGTTACTGCAAAACAATGTAGTAAGCTCATTTCCCAAACCAGGAAATTCATTTTCATGATGATCCACCGCTAGGGAAAGACGAATACTATGGCCACGACCTCCAGATAGGGCTCCTCTGCACGACAACAACAAATGGATAAGGTTGTGGAGGATTATGGGGACATCTTCACCTCACCCACAGGGGTTCCTTTGCACTGTCAGGTCAAGCACCCGATTGATCTAACCCCAGGTGCACTGCTACCCAATGGACTGATCTATCAGCGCTCTGTTCTGGAGAATGATGAAATCAAGAGGTAGATTCAAGAGCTACTGCAGAAAGGTCACATCCAACCAAGTTCATCGCCCTCTGGGAGCCTGATCGTGTTGGTACAAAA
The DNA here is from genome assembly GCA_034641835.2 of Pinus albicaulis. Taxonomy (NCBI): domain Eukaryota; kingdom Viridiplantae; phylum Streptophyta; class Pinopsida; order Pinales; family Pinaceae; genus Pinus; species Pinus albicaulis. Next base: position 257,634,377 of record CM076575.1, read on the forward strand.
GAAGGATGGGACGTGGAGACTCTGTGTCGACTATCGGGTGCTGAAAAAGATCACTGTCCAGAATAGGTACCCGATCCCATGGATTGATGACCTTCTAGATCAACTCAAAGGTGCAAAATATTTCAGCAAGATTGACTTGAAGTCCGGGTATCACCAGGTACCAATTGAACCCTCCGATGTGTGGAATACTGCCTTCAAAGCCAAGGAAGGCCTTTTCGAATGGCTGGTCAAGCCTTTCAGGTTGACGAATTCTCCCGCAACCTTCATGAGGATGATGGACGACATCTTGCGGCCATTCACCAACTCATTTGTAGTGGTGTACTTAGATGACATTCTGATCTTCAGCTAGACTTGGGAAGAGCACCTTCACCACATCCGAAAAGTCCTCCAAACACTGCGGAAACACAAGTTGTGTGCCAATTTGTAGAAGTGCACTATTGGCATGACCCAGGTTCAATATCTGGGATACATTATTGATGAAAGGGGGGTGCATGTGGATCCAGCCAAGATACAAGTCATTCAGGATTGGCCAGCCCCAACCACTATAACAGAACTTCACATCTTTCTGGGTCTTGCTAATTTCTATCGGAGGTTCGTGTTGGGATTCTCTCATATCACTTGGCCCTTGAGTCAAGTCATCAAGGGAGGAGCGAGAGAAATTTTTTTTTGGTCGCAACCTCAACAAAAGAAGTTCACAGAATTGAAAAATCGCCTATGTTCTGCCCTAGTGTTCACTTTAGTAGACCTGCAATAGCCATTTGAGATCGAGATAGATGCCTCTGACTATGCTATTAGGGTATTTCTTACTCAACAGGGACATCCAGTGGCATATCATAGTGAGACATTGTCTGACACAGTTCGCAAGTATCCCACTTATGACAAAGAAATGTATTCCATTCTGCAAGCTTGTCGACAATGGAAGCATTACATCTTGGGGAAGGAAAAAATCATCCACACAGGCCACCGGCCCCTGCAGTTCATACAAACACAATGGAAGTTGTAGAATGATCGCCATCAGAAGTGGTCCACATATCTGCAACAGTTTCATTTGAACATCAAGTACAAGAAGGGCAACACCAATAATGTTACAGACTACCTCAGTCGACCACTGATCGTGGTGGTCACCACCGTGCTCAACTCTTGTAGGCATGAGACTTCCGATTGGCTGCTTCTCTATGAGAGTGACCCAGAATTTGGCCACACTTACAAGGCACTCTTGGGGGGTATGCAAGTTCCAAATTTTCACCTCCAAGATGCACTTTTATGTCACCTGGGACACCTTTGTGTTCCTTCAAGCGAGCGTGCCAAGATGATATGGGTAGCACACTACAGTCGAGTCACTGGGCATTTCAGGGTTGAGAAAATAGTAGAAATCTTGTAGAATTATTTCTATTTGCCGAACCTTCGAAAGGATGTTGAGAAGCACATAATATACTGAACTGCTTGTGCCATTGCCAAATCGACCATCAAGAAGCAAGGCCTATATACTCCTCTACCTACCCCTAGTTGACCTTGGGAATCCATCTCCATGGATTACATGTCGAGCCTGCCTTCTAATAAGCATGGAAATGACTGTGATTTCCTGGTCATCGACAGATTCTCAAAGATGGCCATTATGGTGGCCTGTAAAAAGAATATCACAACAGAAGCCACTCCTAAAATATTCTTTGAACAAGTGTGGGTGCACTTTGGGATCCCATAGTCTATCATATCAGATCGGGATACCAGGTTCCTCAGCATATTTTGGTCGAGCCTCTAGTCAATGTTGGATACCAAGCTCACCAAGTCCGCAACTTTCCATCCCCAAACAGATGGCCAGACAGAGGTCGTCAACAGAATGATTATACACATTCTGCGTATGTACAATTCAAATCATCCATGCACATGGGACGAGAGCCTCCCCTACGTACAACATAGTTATAATCGGGCTCTCCATAGTTCAATCAGCCATAGCCCCTTTCAGGTGGGCTTGGGATTCCAGCCACTATGTCCCATTGACGTAGCCATGCCATTTGTAGCTGCTCAGGCTGATTCAGCTCATGTGCAGTCTGAAGTTGACAAAGCAAACAACTTCATCAAGCGCATTCAACAGATCCACCAACAGGTTCATGATATATTGGACAGAGCCAATGCCAAGTACAAGCAATGCCATCATCAACACCGGGTGCCACACAAATTCCAGGTGGGCGACAAAGTATGGCTACATTTGTAGAAGGAGCGCCTCACTAGATCCCACTGCAAGCCTTGTCTGCTCCGATACGGGCCATACACCATCACCAAGGATATAGGGAACAATGCCTTTGAGCTCAGTATTCCACCAATCCTTGGTGTGCACCCAGTCTTCAATGTGGATAGCCTTCGTCCTTACTTCCCACCTCCACCAGACACCTCGGACATTGCAGAACAAATCACACCAATAGAGTTAAACCCAGACTGCATAGAACAAGCCACCACAGATTGTATCATGGACATTCAAATCAGGAACACTTAGCAATATAAGATCCAACTATATTTGGTTTTCAAAGTTGGCCAACTCCTGCACCAAGGAAAGTGGTTCACTAGGGACCAATTTCAGCAGAAATTCCCTCATCTCATGGAGGAACTTAATGCAATGGGGACCATTTATTCCTAAGGGGGGAGGAATGATCTAGGTGTATATTGGTGGTCACCCACCTATTCCACTTGGGGCCCCACCATTGTCTCTTTCAGTTTTTTAGTTTCGGCACAACTTACTATTTTTAGCAGTTTTTCGGGTCGTGAACTTCTGGAGCCTTTCTGAGGCCCTAAACGACGTTTTTTGGGAAAATGGAGAGCAACATGGGTCCATGGACCGATGTTGATTGTTAAAAATTTGTAGTCCTTGGATAGATATTTTGAACGAGGTATGGTACATGTCAAACAGAGATCGTATGCCAAAGTTACGCCCCTAGGAAGTTGAAACACCAATTTACCCAAACGGGGCCCATAGTTTTGGTGCCATCTCCTAGGGTTAGGATTTTGGCTGTTTAGGATTTACCATTGTTTCTAAATAATAAATAGGCCCTCGAGCCTCATTTTAACTCAGTTCAAATGCCTATAGCCGCCACATCTCTTCTCAGAGATAGCTACTAACGCCCTAGCTAGTTTTATTTCCATTCTGTCTGTAAGCAAATTTCAGTTCTTTGATATTAATGAAATGAAGTGTTATTTTTGTTGCATCTTTGTATTTGTGGTTATCTGTTTATTCTGTTGTGTTCCTGCATAAATCTGGATCATGTTGACCCAGTCAAGTGGCTCCATCCTGTTCACGCACAAGTGCCTTTTATTAAGAAAGCCCTGATTTGACTATGTTCACATTGGGCATTGATTTATTTTTATGTTTTAGGAGTTTTTCATGTCCTCATTTACATTTTATTCATCAATAAATAAAATTAAAAATAGAATGAAATATTCCTATTAGCTTGGGCTAATTAGGAATATTACAGTCCTCCCCTCCAAAATGTTGCTTGTCCTCAAGCAACTGTAAGGATAGAACTGAAGTGCCTCTCTTCTTCTCCTTGTAGCATCTCCAAATGATATGTTCCTCCAAAGGAAAAGATGCCTTCTCAAAAATATTCCCTCAACTTGTTCCTCCCATTTGTATAAGCATGCCTTTTGTAAAATTCCCCAATGGCTCTCATCATGAAAAGTAGAACATACATGGAAAAAACAATATGGGATCTAGAGGCCTTCTTGAGGCATGGAATTAGAAATATGTTGGGAATCATCATCTCCATGTGAAAGCTCCATCCCCAAGCTATCATCCACAAAAAGTGAGTTACCCTCCAACATAGTAACTCATGAAACATCTCTTCCACCTTAAGCTCCTACAAAGAAGGTGGGCTGCATGGCTGAACTTGTGGGATCAAACTGTCCATCCCACTTTGCCTCTCTCTCCACTTATGATATGTGTGGAGCTGATGCTGACCTTGGGCTGAAATATAACGGTCCTCAAAGATGACCCAAGTTACTCCATCAAATAAATCACCCATGAGGTGCCTCCTCAAATAACTCTAGATCTCCTGATGGTTCCTCCCATAAGAAGATAAGAGGTGTAGCATGGAAATAATGGTCTTCCCATTGTTTCTCCTGAAATATGAAACATTTGAAGTATGGAGAATTACACTCCCAATGGTCACCTTCATCTCTTGTGCCACTCCCCCAATAGAGCTCCCCATCATCATAAGAAAATCATTAGTATATGGAAGCATGAACAAATGAAAACAAGTTGCCAAGTGACAACCAGGGGATGGAATCTTGTTCCATATGTGGAACCAGCGCAGTGCATCCCTTGCTACCTCACATCATAGTGCAACAAGTATACTTTCAGCCACTTGTTTGGTGCCACATTCATCTTACAAGATGAGATCATGAAAGTACACTTTGATGCCAATGTTGCACACCATAAATCATATGGCATTCTCCCACAATCCACAAATAAAATGGCGAACATCAATGCTGCAAATGGCCTCAAGTACATCATAATACAATAAACAAGAAGGAAATACACTCCTTGGTAAAATATGCTGCAAAAAAAGATAAAGGAGTAGGAATCATAAAGCAAAAATATACATCCTTCATCATGTACTTTGGTCATTGAACTAAAATGGTTCAATTGCAAGTTCTCCCTCACTTCAAATAAGTAGGGAGGTGGTTGTGCCAACCTCTTCATCATCTCCCAAGCTATGAATCTCCCCATATAATGATATACATCTAGTTGGATTCCCTCCCAAGTGAACTAATCCAATAAATAATGGTATGCATTAGAACACATGGAAACAAAGCTCACCAATGTTGTATGTGGATCCCTCTCCTGATGCTTGAAAATCCAAGTTAGGAAAATCATAGCAAATAAGATCATAATAATGTAGTAGATGTCTCCATCCAACACTCCATCATACTCCTCTCCTACATGCCTCCATAGTGCATCATATGTGAAGTGATCCTAGGAACAGTCCATCAAACAGTCCAAGCTCCCAAGTGACAGCGTTATTGGCTCTTTCATTGAAGATTCTGTCATCTCATAGCTTCTCCTTTTGACATCCCACATGTCAAATTCATCATCAAGAATAATGCTATTGTATGTGAGAGATCCCCTCCAAGGTGTAAGTACCTCCTTATCCTTCAAAGCCAAAGAGTAGCCCCTTTGCACCACGATAGTTCTATCTCCTACTCTTGCAACGTCATGCAAAGTATGGAATGAGATCAGCCCATACTTCCTCAATAAAAACCCAAGCAACAACAGCCCTAGTTTCCTCCTCACACCATAATCATATATATCATGGAGTAACAACATAGTAAAATATATGAAAGTGATCACATCACTCAAATATACCAAAACTCCTTGCTGCCATATGATGTAAGGGTCCTACCACATGCCCTTAGAAAGAGGATGATGACCAAACTCCTTCAAGAGTAACCAACACAGTCTTGCATCCTGCTGTCGAGTATCATAGATCTGCAAGTAGCTCTCCAGCTTCTTTCTCTCCATCCACATCCACTCAACCAATTGTGGATGTCTCCTTCCACCCTCCATCCTGTACTCCTCCCATGAGGGCTACCATCATCCCAAATTAAATTTCTGCATTTCATGGGATCTTGAATTGCAATCTTTCCGAGGATCAATTTGACCCTATGAGGATCCAAATAGGTGGTAGGAAAAAACCTCCCATCATGATGTTCATGGCTCAAGGGATGTCCAACACAGTCATGAGAGATGTTATCCATCCGAAGATGTCCTCCATCTACTATCTGTTCTTGTGAGAAGGGAAGATCCTCCTGAAATTGTTGAAGAACTTTGCACCCCATGATGTGCTGAAGTGCAACTCCAATGAATTCTTCCCATGAGATCTTCTCCTCATGCATGGCCTTCCCAAACCAAAGGGGCCTTGGATTTGCTGCAAGTTGAATTTTCTCTTTGAGCAGGGGTGTGCTCATTGAGAAAGGGTCATCTAGAGGGGAAAAAGGGTTTCTCACTTAAAGATTTCTACTATCTACCATTCCTTCCCATTTTTCTTAATGAATGAAGTTGTCATGTGAATTCTCCCATAAGGAATGGGTCCTATTTTCTTCATTACTGCCTTTGCACAGTGTAGTGAAACTCTGTTTCTCTAGATCAACAACATGCAAAGATGTAGTTCCCTCTTCCTCTAGCTGAATGAACTGAGATAAAGCTAGAGTCTCCTTGGAGGCTATAGATTTAGCTCTGTATTCACTTATAATATCAGATTCCAAGTGTCCTCTATGTCTCTTGTCTTCTCCTCTTTGAGAACAGGAAGTGCATGGCTCTTCCTTTTCTTGAAACCCTCTAGGAGTTTCACTACAACTCTTCATCTACTTAACCTGCTGGGGGAGGTCCTTTATGGATCTGAAAAATGAGGAGAGAAAGCTCATATTCTTCATCATTCCAATACTATTTTGTCTTCTTGGGATAAAACTCACACTGTAATGTTCCCTTTTTAGGAATATCGGAATTCTATTCCAGAGATTGACTACAGGGGCATTTACTGGATATGTCACCTTTGAAAAAAGGATGAGATACAAAGGCTACCTGGCCATATTCAGAATCTTTCTATAGAACTTTAAATATTCCTCCTTTAGGTATTTATCACTTTGGCTTGAAGCCACAGGTTGAGCCAAATATCTTGCTCCGATACCGCTGTGATATTCCCAATCTGGACTGCTCAACAAAACAGGCCTGAAAAATGCATTTTTCAGGGATGTGTGTTTCTTAAACCAGTACTATACATTTTTTACCTTATACCAGAGTGTCTAGGACCTAGATCCAAGAGTATACTAAAAATAAATGACTCTAGGTGGGTTAAACAGGTCTCCCACACCTAGTTGTCTTTAGAAAGTTGCCCAATGAGGGGGCTTCAGTAGTATAAAACAAAAAAATATATTATCATCGAGCTAATAACTCTAAACTATGTTTATGGACACCTCAGAAAAATTTTCATGTACAGAAGCAAGAATAATATTAACTCTACCGACAAAATATGGGGGAAAAGCAGTGATTTTGGCCCTAAAATGAGTGTATTCTGTAATTTGCATAAAATTAAGGGAAATGGCGGAATTTTTTTTTCATATTAGGTTATGAGGGACCTATTTTCCAAATTTCAGCTCAAAAAAATAATTATAGCTCGGCTAAACAGTTCCTCCTTCCCCAACTAGGCTTTAAAACCCTGATTTCCCAAGACTTAGATTATGTAGAATTTTTTGAAGCTTATGCAGCATGGAATTATGAAGGTGAAATGTGTAATATGATCTTAAAATTAATAAATCATCTTAGGTTCATGTCTTATGCAAAATATATGACAAATACAAGAGATTTCCATGAATAAACCCTTAGTTTGAGCTGCAGCAACACATGGGATTAACCAGGAAACTCTTCAGTGTAATTTTCAGGGGCCGAAGCTTAATTTTATTATAAATCAGATCTACAACAGATCCTTTCATGAAAATAGAGATCTACAATAGATCTGGAAGCCAAGGAGGCTCTTTATTACAATCCCCATGGGGATCTCAGCAAATGATGGACAACAGTGAGTAGATCTGAGATCTAAGTCACATTTATGCAGCAGTATTTAGAAATTATATAGTAAATAAATTAGAAAATAAATCATATCTTAAGGGTACATGGATTGGTTGGAGAATCCATGGATCACCACAGTGAAAGGATCCTTTCCACTAGAGATCTCTCCTCTAGGAGAAATCCAAAACACCTGCAACTCTGCTCTTCAGAAATTACGCAGATCAAGGAGAGAAACTACACTTTATATGATAATATAAACTTTGGCCTAATGCCAAGATCTGAAACTGAGCTCAAGATGATACTACCCTCTTCCAGGAGGATAAATGAATCACTCACTGAGAAGAGATGATAGTAAGATCTAGATCTGAGTAGATCTAGATTCCACTTGCTGCAGCTCACTTGGATAGGGAAGCCCTCACTAGATTTACACTGTCAAAGAGAGATGGAGCTTGGAAATATGCCAGATAGTGGAGAAGAAGCACAAAATCCTCCGAGAGCTACTCAATGGAAGGATGAAGAACCCCCACAGGAGATCCTCTCTATTCTCTTGCTAAAAATCCCAAAGTACTAGAATTTTTCTAAGCAGACAAATTCTCCACAATCCTAATACATTCAACAACCTTTTCTTCAGCCTTCTCCTTCCTTTTATAAGATGAGGATGTGCAAACCCTAAACCGCCTCAAATGAATTAACCTCTTTCACATGGGATCCTCCTTCTAGAACTGCGCTGGGTTTTCAAAATGGTTCAATGTATCTATTCTACTTAGAGATTTGGTCTTGTTGACTTGGTCAAGTGGCTCCATCCTGTTCACACACAAGTGGCTTTTATTAAGAAAGCTGTGATTTGACTCTGTTCAGGTGGGGCACTGATTTATTTTTATGTTTTAGGAGTTTTTGATGTCCTCCTTTACATTTTATTCATCAATAAATAAAATTAAATATAGAATGAAATATTCCTATTAGCTTGGGCTAATTAGGAATATTACAAACTTTGATGGAACAATAACGTGGAGGGCCATGCATAAGCACGATTTTCGGCAATGTGCGGAAGTGATAGAAAGGACACCAAAGACAACATAGACCATTGTGTATAAGAGGGACGAACCTAGGATTTCCATTGCGCATATGGGGGGAACACAACATTGGAGTGTGTTGAAGTCTGGAGAGAAATTTGTAGAGAGAGTGAGGAGTAGGAAGTTAAGTGGCAAGAGTTAACTAGTTTTACAGGGTAGCTGAGGGCCAATGAAGAAGCTTGTAGAGTAGTAAAGAAAGAAATTAAAGTGGAACTGCAAAGCATAAGAAAAGGATTTTATTTGATAGTACTCATGTATATATTTATGAGCATTTATAGTGGAATTTGTTTTCATTTTGAAAATTGTATAAAATTTAGAAAATGGAAAAAGTAATGCAGTGTCTTGCATTCACAAGAGGTTGATGGCTCTTAGAAAGTGGTGGCTTACTATCTAAATGGGGTTGGGGCCTCCTTTTAGTAAGTTCTCACAAAAACCTTTATTTAATTAAGTGGGTGCTTAATTTACATCATAATAAAAAAACTATTGGTGGTTTTCACCCTTTGGGTTTCTACATAAAAATACATGTGTGAATATGTGTGTGTTCCTCAATTAATGTATTTTTTGTTCATGTGAATGGTTTAATTTACTATATATATATATATATATATATATATATATATAGATATATATATAGTATTATGAGTGCTCTCACAAAAAACTGAAAGAAGTAAAAGGAAATATAAGAATTTAGCTTAAAATCAAGGAACCTAACTATTATTGATTCATCCCCTGATTAATCTGTTATTCCAATAGCAAAGAGTGCATCTCGAGATAAATTTTAGTATGATGATGAGATGAAATTTATTATCAATATGGAATTTAATAGAATTTTCTATTGAAACATCAAGTATTTATCACATGGTACACCAAAATGTGATATAGAATTCAATAGTAAATCAACCTATTGACCACTTATCTAAAACATATGTACATCATCAATAAAGTGTCCATGCATTAAAAAAATATAAGTTGTTGATTTATCCTTAGTTCTCATCACCTGAGTAAAAGATAAATATATATATATATATATATATATATATATATATATATATATATATATATATATATATATATATATGTTATGTGTGCATGAACGAAGAGAAATTGACAATATTATGCTTATGGTGTGATATTATTTTATGTAGCAATAAGTAAAATAAAATCATTGAATTGCATAATAGATATATATATTTAAGTACCTTGCACAACTTATCATATTTTCCGAAAAAAAAACCTATATCAGAAATATATATGTAAATCCAACTTTTCATAGTTATTCATGTTGGAAATTTGTTTTGGATTTAAATTTTATTTGAGTGAAAGTAGTATCTAATATTTCGTGTGGATAATCCACCCATAGTCAGGGAAAAAGAAGATAAAAATATATATCAAGGGAGTGCTATTAATGGGAATAAATAGATACATATATACAACCATTGAGGGATATTTAAAGAAAAATTAATAACTTAATTAAAGTTAAAGGAAAATAAAGAGTTTTACCATTGGAATAAAATGTGAATAAATTAAATAAAAAGAGATGAATGATCTAAGGATCAAAAAATAGAAGCAAAGGATCAAAACTTAAGAAGAAATAGAAGGGATAGAGAAGCTAAAGAATTGTAATAAGAGAAAGAAGGAAATGAGATTAAAATAAGATATAGACAATTAGGGATAATATAAGAAAAATTAATAAGAAAAAACTTAATAAATTAAATATAAAGATAATAGGTACTGAACATTGGCTCAGTATGATGATCTTGTGTCATGGAATTTCCTCACCTACAACTTTCAAAGTGTTTTTGAAGAGAATAATTTTCATATTGCTAGAGAGCTTTGATTTGCAAAGCTAACATATTTCCCTCTAAATATAATTCGGAACTTCCTTTCCCTTAGGAATAAGTCTTTTTGCATGAATATTTTTGGTAAATCATAACTCGAGATGGATCAACCCACCATTTTGTAATAAATCGGTACTTTTCAAGAGGTCTCTCCCTCTGACAAGTTTATCTTTCTCCCTTCTCAGTTTTTTCCTTATATTTTTTCTAAAGGGGTTATTTCCTTGTTTTTCAATCCTCGCAACTTTCTAGTCTTGTAACTCTTGTTGGATCCAATATTGTTGTAGCATTTTGTTAATCACTCTCCCTTGTGGCTCCAAATACCTTGATACACTCCCTGAGGTTGGCACTCTCCTTTGCTTTCCCTCCCTTAGTCCATCCATATTGTTGCTAACCTATTTCATCTATCTGGGTCACATATATGGCTTTTTATTTCTCACCTAGAACCTTATATTGTGCACCTATGTCTACTTCCTAACACACTCTCTCGTGGCCCTTGGAATTTTATCCACACTTGTACATCCACCATGCCACGTTAGTGAATTAGGGCCCATACAGGTGTAACATATTATGAGGAATGGGTTATCCAAGGTAATACATGTACTCAGCATATATTGGAGGAAACAATTGCTCAATTTTATGATGTTACCCTAGGTCCCATTCAAGAAGAGTTCACTTGTGTTGAGTGTGAAGGGACCTCCAAGAGACACCACCTCTCAAACATTTATGCACTAGATGAATATGCAAATAGGGTGTGAGATATTTAGCACACACATGGATGCTTGAAGCAATACATGAACACGATGAACCTATATTTTCATATGAAATTCCTCTTATGTAGGGTTCTCTTTGATTGACATGAGCATAAAGATGAACTACTCCTCTCCATGGATCAATTTCATAGGAACATCATAAAATTAGATCAATGACTAGAGTGCATCAAGAAGAACCTTGGAATCCCTCCTGCTATTGGTGGCTTTCTTAGAATAAATAGGTAACCAATCAAGGTTGTAGCTATTAATTCAAACCCCTCCTCAAAGTCTGTTGTTTCGTCTCTTGTTTCTAAATTTCCTATTTATTTGGTTTTATTTCATGGCCATGAAGGCCCATATTTTAGCTTATGTATTCTAAACTTAGAAATCCTAGGTATCTTGTTTTTTTATACCTATTGGAGGAGAAATATGTTTTGGATATGGTTGGGTTACCCTACTGATGATTTTTCTAAAACTTTCATTATTTTTAGGTACTTTCTTATTTCAAAAGAAATACAAAATCTGATTCCATGAAATAAAAAGATAAATATGAATATGAATATTTAAAGGTGGAACAATATGGGAATAAATTAAACTAAAAGATATTAAAGTAACCAATGGATGAAAAAATTATGAAACAAATCAAAAATTAAGGAAGGAGGGAATAGAGAAGGGGGTGGTGGGAAGGTGGGGAATGTAGAGGAAAAAATAAATTGGAAGAGAGGAGATAAGGGGAAAACATATATTAAGAGATGAAAGGGTAAAAGAGGAGGATGAGTAAAAATGTAGAAATATTTAAATATATTTAACCGATCTTGTAATGTACTGAAACAAAATATTGAATTAATTCTACAAATTGTGGAAACCAATTATGATCGCACAATCACTAGAACAATAAAGGGAAAGAATTATCAATCACAAAATAGAAGATGTGTCTAGGGAAAAACTCAGTTAAAAACCCCGCTATATGCATATTAAATTAAGTGAAGAACATGAAACAATAAAATTAAATTTCCCTTTATGAGAAACCTCTGCACTCTGCTAATTGTCACAGTCTGATCTAAGAAAGTTTGTTCCAATATTTGACCACTTCCTTGCCTCTTCTTGACCAGACTTTCTCACACATTCATGGGCTAATTGAGCCCCTATTAATTATGAAATTCTCATAAATATATTACAAAATACATCCAAGGCATCATGATTACCTCATGCATGACATATATAATTTTCTAATTATACAAATGATATTTATCTTCCCTTTTAACTCTAATCTCATTTGGGCCTTCGTTAGAACTGACATGCAATAGATATTTATAGCGAATGATCAGTTATCTGATTTTATCATTACATGTGAATTAAATCAGATTTAATTCATTGGACCCCCTCAGATAGAACTAGTTAAATTGATTTTAACTCAAATAATTGAGTTAACTAATTAAAACTCAAAATAAACTGCAACTAGACCCCCTAAAACTTAGAGTGACCTCTACATGCCTCCAGTTTTCCCTCAAACTGAATTGATTGAGCTAATTAAGTCTTCCAAAATTAGTTAACACTCACAAGTTGTCATGTGAAGTGGAATTGCAATTTACTTCTAATTTAATTAAGGGAAAATTAAATTAGAAGCCCCCTTGGGGTTCCATTATTGTTGCCAATTTAAATACTCCCTTTCAACAAGAAAGGTATTTTATCCTACCCTGATCCTATCTCTATGGAGCTTGAATTTTCTTTTTTAAAGTTCCTTCGTCAAGATGCCTCCATACTACTCTTATGTGGGAATGTACTCTAATGACATAATCCACCTTTGCACACAATCTCGAAGATGGTGCTACTGGATATTAATATGCTTGGACCTGTCATGAAAAAATTAATTAACTGAGAGCTTGATGCAAATCTGGTTATTACAATAAATTACCATCAGATCCATATGTTGACCAAACAAACCAAAAAGTATATTTCTCATCCAGATGGCCTCACATGCTGACAGATTGACCGCCATGTACTCTTCCTCTACTTAACTGAGTGCAACTGATCTCTATTTCCTATTATACTAGGAGTTTTTTTTTGATCCTATGTTTAAGATGACCCTTGATGTGCTCTTCCTGTCGAATGGACTTCCTACCCAATCTACATCGGTGAAGCCTTGAAGCTTCACTCCCTCTGTCCGTCTATACCATAGTCTAAACTCAGTAGTGAATATGAGGTATCTTAGCACATGATTTCCTACCTTCCAAAAGAGCTTGGTAGGATTAACCATAACTTGAACAATATTTCCCCATATCTTTTCCATATTTACAATCCCAGAATATAGTGCAAGAGTCCCATGTCCTTCATCTCAAATTATGGACAAAGTATAATGATCAAAAGCTTACCTTCTACCACAATATGGTAATGGTTTGCATCTGCTTCACTCTTGGTGAATCCCAACCTGGTGAAATATTTTTCGATCCTGGTCTACTAAGCACGAGTTTCTTGCTTCAACCCGTAGAGTGCTCTCTTAAGTCTGCATACATGCGAATATCGGTTGAAGGTCTCAAAACCTTCTATTTGCTCTATTTACACCTCTTCTTGAATCACCCCATTGAGGAAGGTTGTATTTACATACATTTGATATATTTACCATCCCATCTTCATTGAGAGTACAAGGATGGGTCTAATTGATGAGTACTTTCTGATTAGTGGAGAGTTCTCATTATAATTAATCTCCTCCACCTGGGAGAACCCTCTGGCCAAAAACCTATCCTTTTGCTTCTCAACACTCCCATATACTACATTTTTCACCTTGTAGATCTACCTATATCCTACAACTGACTTCCCCTCTAGTCTTGGGACAACATCCCATGCATTGTTTCTGATAATGGAGTCTTACTCCTCAACCATGGCATCAACCCAAATTGGTTGTTGCACTTCCTCCTCAAAATAGGATGGCTCTATATCTACACCTTCGCTCATAATAGCCATGTAGCCAATGTATCACTTTGGGGACCTTCTCTTCCTGTGTTGTGATGTGGGTGCTTCAAAATTCTCTCTAGTATCAAGAAACAACCTGTCAACCTCTATGGTGAGCTTCCTTCCATCTGAGGATGTCTCTGCATGAGTGGGTATTTCCACTCCTTGCACCTCTGCTTGTGGCTACTCCACATATTAAGGTTCCTCTTTTGGAGCCAAGATATCCTCAACTACATGAAACTGAGCTCCCTCTTAAGGGAAATTCCCAAGGCCTTCTCTTCATCGAATTTCACATCTCTTCTGACCACTTTCATCCTGTGTGCTAGCAAGTACACCTGATAGCTGTGAGGTGTATCAGTATACCCAATACATATCCCCAACTTAGTTGTTTCCTTTAGCTTTTTTCTAGCATCTTTGGTCATATGGAAATAAACTGATGAACCAAATATTTTAAAATGTGACACAACTTGTCTCTTATCTAAAAACATTTCCTCTAGTATACTCATCCAAAGTATCCGATGAGGACTTATGTTCTACATAAATACTGTTGTATTGCATGCTTCCACTCACAAATGCAATGATAGGCCCTGATCATGCAACATAGCTCATGTTTCTTGCAAAATAGTTTTATTCTTCCTTTCTACATCCCCATTATGTTGTGGGTTATGAGGTGTTATCAATTCCCTTCAAATCCTTCTAAATCATAGAAGTTCTTGAATTCATTAGAGACATATTCTCCACCATTTTTTCTCCTCGGATCCTTCAATTTCTTCCCTGTATATTTTTTGACAAGTTCCTTGAACTTACAAAACTTGGAGAACCTCTCATATTTCTCCCGCATGAAGAAAATCTGACACTTGAGTGAAAATTCATCTACAAAAGTCACATAATATATGTTTTTTTCAATGGAATATGTCGAGAATGGTCCACACACGTCGGAGTGAACTCTATCAAGGATCACCTTTGCTTGGATTAACTTGTCGTGAAACGTGGATTTTGTATACTTCCCCAATGTAAATCCTTTGCATGTATCTCGATTCACAAGTGAACCCATTGGAAATCATCTAGAATATGTTGCATGATCTTCAAAGTGACATGGTGTAGATGGACCAATCTCATGTTACATAACCCACCGATGTCTAGGCACTCCACCTTCTCTACTTTTGTGATCAAGGAAACATAACCTTCTACATTAAATTTTTAGAGGTTCTTTACTCGAACCCCAATATTATTCACTTGTCCCGTGGCTTTGTGATGAAGGAACACCTTTTCTTCACTGAATATCACATCATAGCCATGGTCTTCCAATTTAGAAACGAAAATCAAATTCTTCTTTAAACCAAGAACATACATGACATATTTTAATGTGAGAGGAGTACCTGACTCCCTCTGAAAGGTAACTATACCTATGTTGGTAGCCCTATACCTCTTGTCATCTCCCACCTCAATGTGCATCTAGAAATACTTCTCCTACAAGTTACTGAAGAAAAATTTGATGTCGTTCATATGGAACGAAACTCCACTATCTAAGTACAACACATAACCCATCAGTGATGACACCATGCATGCGGTGAGGGTGAAATCTAACACAAACTATCAAGTAAGTGGTTCACCTATCGCTCCTCCTGAGGATTGATTGTTAGTTTTCTTGTGCGGACACTTTGTAGCATAGTGCCCAAGATCATGATAGTGGAATTTTTTTTACCTTTGACAAGTATTGCTTCTTTCCTGCATGACCGGAATATGATTTGGAATGGGACTCCTTCCCTTTCCCTTTATTCACCTTTCCATCCGAGGCACGTTTCTTCTCATCATCGGTCATTGATGAGGATCCATCTCAGGTGTTCCACCAAATCTCTTCGTGTAGCAATTTGGACCACAATCACTCCCATTATGGTAGATTCTCCCTTCCATTAACTGAGTCTTGGTATCTATGCTAGCTCTTGGGAAGGCCTAGAAGTGCTAGGCTCACAAAATCATTCAGGGAAACTGTCACCCCAACACTTCCAATATAATCTCGACATTGAGTGAACTTCGTCAAAGTATTTTGGAACCATGTCTCCCTTCTCCATCTTGACTTTTCTAAGGTTTTCCTTTAGTGCCAACTTCATGTGGTCATTGCTATGCTGAAACAGATTCATTAATTCCTTCCACTTATCATATTCATTTTCCTTTCAATGGAGGTTTGAGAGAATATGATCTTTAACTCCTTCTAACAAAATCAGTTTTGCCTTTGCGACATTCTTCTTCCATGCATGAATAATTTGAGCATATGCTGCTATGGGATGGGGAATATCACTCTCTATGAATTCCTTCATTCTATTGTCCTCCAAAACTTCCAATATCCTATCCTTACATGCTATGTAATTTAAATTACCCTTAAGGGATGATTCTAGTCTCAATCTAGTGAAAGACATCTTGATCTATTGTTGGTCATGAAGAATAAATCTACAAATTCGATTCACAAGTTAAAAAAAATCTGGCTCTTCTCTTATGTAGTGATCGCTACTCTCATACCACGTAGAAATATCAAAATATATTCAACTGATATTGTAATGTACTAACACAAAATACTGAATCAATTCTACAAATTTTGGAAACCAATTACAATTGCAGAATCACATGAACAAGAAAGAGAAATAATTATTGATCACACAACTAAAGATGTATCCGGGTAAAGCCTCATCTAAAAACCATGCTATATGTATATTTCATTTAGTAAATCACATGGAACAATACATTGTTATTTCCATTCCTGAGAAATCTTTGCACTACTCCTTGTCTCACTCTGATCTAAGAAATTTGGTCCAATATTTAACCAATTTTTTGCCTATGCCTGACCATCCTTACTCATGCATTCCAAAGATATTTGATCCCCTATTAATTAGGACATTCTCATAAATAGATTTTTCAATACATCTAAGGCATCCTGATGACCTCATGCACGTCCTGCATAATTTTTTAGTTATACAACTGACAAATATCTCCCTTTTAACTCCAATCTCAATTGGGCCTTCCTTAGAAATAACAAGCAACAAATATTTATAGTGAATTATCAGTTATCTGATTGATCACTACATGTGAATTAAATAATATTTAATTCATTGGACCTATCAATAGCTCATATCTCTGTTAGAACTAGTTAAACTAATTTTAACTCAAATAATTGAATTAACTATTTACAACTCAAAATAAACTACAACTGGATGCCCTAAAACTTAGAGTGACCTCTACATGCCTCTAGTTTGACCGTCAAATTGAATTGACAGATCTAACTATGTCTTGATCACTCACATAACACTTACAAGCTAGCATGTGATGTGGAATTACAATTTACTTTTAATTTAATTAAGGGAACATTAAATTAGAAGCCCCCTTCGGGTGTCATTCTTATTTCCAATTTCAACGAAAAAAGTGGGGGTGGGGAGGGTTATGGAGAGAGGAAAGGAAGGAGTTGAGGGAGAGAATAAAAAGAGAAAAATGAATAAATAAAAAGGATGCATTTAGAGATTGAGGTAGTGAATGGTAGGTTTTTAAGAATGACTATGTTTGTAGTCATCTTTACAGTTGAAATTATTTGGATGTTTTCAAATTTCAACAACTTCTAAGATGATTTGAGTGGAATGGAATAGTTTTGAAGCCAATATTTGGCACCACAAATATAAATGAGATGTTTTTATTTTTTGGAATGACAAAAAATGTCTAATTTTGCAGTGCAGTTAGGATTGGTTTTAGCAACATGTTCCTTCAGGTAGGTTTTTAGGGATATACCTATTTGGCCAATATAGGATTTAACAAAAGGGATCTGATAAACACCTGGGCAAAACGTCATACTAAATATATCTTCAATAGGTCTAAAGAGGTGATTGAGAATTTTATGGGGTTTAAATAAAGTTTGAATATTATTTTTAGAAATAATTTTGGAAATGTGATAAAAAATACAATGCATGTAGGGAAGAGGGATGTGTATTATGGGTAGGGGTGGGGGGAAAGGATTGAGGATTTGGTTTGAGAATTACAATTTATTTCAAAATATTTATGAATTTGTTAGGACAAGTAACCTTTCATTCTGAATTCTTTAGACAAGTGGTATTTCTCTTAAGCAATGTATTATGAGGATTATAGTCAAAAGGATTTGGTGACAAGGGTTTTTAGGAATTTTTTTTTTTAAGTACAATGATGGTGGGAATGGTCATGAAGGTTTCCATTGATATGATTTTTTTTCAAAAAAACTTCTGGGAAACATTGAAAAAATATCATTTTATTTATCCTCCAATACTTTCACTTTCACTTTGAAAATAATTAAGAAATTTGATCACCTTTTCTCTATGATACACACCCTTGATCCTCCTTACCCCCATAAATTTCCTAAATATCCTTCACATCATCTAACCATCCATATATTCACAGCCTTTCTTTCACCAACTCTCCTCCTCAACCCCCTTCATAATTGGCACCCCTTCAACAAATTTACCCACTCCATTTGAACTGGTTGCTACCATTTCTCCTATCCAGTGTGTGGTGTTCTCTCTTTCCTCCTCCCCTCCTTCACACCCTTATTCCATTTTTTTTGCAGCTACATTGAATACCCATTTTTTTGCTCCAAATGGTGTTTATTGATTTGTATCTCCATGACTATCTAGCCAAGTGTTTCCTTCTTTATCACCATCATTGTCTAGCTGAGTGGCTCCTCCTCCAACATTGCAAGTTTCCAATGCATTAGTTTGTCCATCACTAAGATTGTCCATCCCAATGGTTCCTCCTCCATTGCAACATACTACAAGTTTCTCTCTTCATTCTTCTTCACTTTCAATTATTAGTACCTATCCAATAATATATTATCTCCTCCCTCTTACCCTCATGTCATTATTTTCCCACACTTTTTATCCCTCCAACATTTCAACTCCCCATCCCCTCTCTCCAATTCTGAAAACACCCTCTCTAAACTTCACATGCTATTCTCCATGTGTATGTTTAGTTGTCTACCCTAAATAAAACCCTAATTCTTCCTATAATTTATCCCTGCCCAACCATTCTATCAACCCTACTATTAATATTTATAATTCCTTAATTATTTTAAGTTTAATAATAATAATAATAATGATAATACCCAACCACAAATTTCTTTAATATTTTCCCCAATAACACAAATAATTCTTTATTCATTAATAATAACAATTATCTTAATATAACAACATTAATAACCTTACTTCTAATAATCATCATAAAAATACCAATATTAATAACAATAACCATGATATTAATAATAAAAATAATCATTATAATAATAATATCAATAATTATTTTAATAATTACCATAATTTAAATAAAGACAACATTAACAATAATACTCGTCATAATTTTGAAAGTAGTAATAATTGAAAGCTCCATAATAATAATTATATTAATACTAATATTAATATTAATATTAATCACAATAAAAATCATAACAACAATAACACTAATAATATTAATATTAGCATTAAAACTAGCCATAATAATATTAATAACATTATTGTTAACAATAGTAGTAATTTATTAGTGATCATAGTTACCATATTAAAATTCATAATAATGTTAAAATAATGATAATAATAGGCATAATAATCACAAACATAACATAAATGATGATATTAATAAAAATAATAACAATGATAATCATGTCATTGATAATAGTAATATCAAAAACTCTTTGAGTGAGTTGATATTACCTATTTATTCCCCTTCCCCAACCCCTTTCCTTCCTCCCTTTGTTATTAATATATATTTTGTAATAGTGGATCCCTGAACCATATGTATCCTTGAGAGAGGTTTCAACTTTTCCCTTTCCCCCATTTAATCTATGTTCTATTGAATCCATTACCCAACATCATCCACACATGGATCTAAATAAATTCAACAAGATTGTGGTATAATTCTTCGGTAATCCAAACTCCCCAATGTAATCTTCCTAATGAAACAATTTTAGTCATTTTTCACCTTAATGATAAGTGAGATATCATTGTGTAGAAAGCTAATAAAGGTAATGCTACAATTTTCATGAATAAATATAATTATGAGTCCAAACTCCTTGAGCACCTAGATTCCTCATCATATAGCACTCTCCCCAAGAACCCCATCAACACCATTGATAATTTAATAGCCAAGCATATCAAACCCTCCTCTTCAGATTTTGACATCAAAAATTTATTAATTCCCTACACTTCCTAGACCCCTAAAATCCATGGAAAACTTAAAATCCATAAAAATGATATCCAAACTCCAAAAATCCAAAATAATATCCTCCTTCATCCAATTTATAATGTTATTGGTTCCCCTACTCATCCTCTTTCTCATTTCTTAGCCTTCAAAATCCAAATATTTTTAGTAAAATCCCCCTCATTTATCAAACACTCCAACAATTTTATCCTAAAAATCCATCACCTTCTTCTTGATCCCAACAATATTATGGTGAGTTTTTATATATTTTATCTATTTACTAAGAGTATTTTCCATGAGGAACTAAACATCCTTTCCAATCTTGTACACTCTGAAACTCATAATATTACCACTATTTTCCTCTCCTATTCCCATTTTACCTTCAAATGTACTCGCTATGAATGAACTGAAGGGAAAAAAATGGGTTCCCCATTATCCCTTGTTATAGCTAATATAGTCATGTAGCACTTTGAAGAATTATCTCTAAATAGTTCTCCTTATAAACCTAAGATTTGGTAACATTATTTTGAGGAAACATTTTTAATCTAGCCTCATGAAAATCCTTCCCTCACTTCCTTCCTCAATTATATCATCAACACTTCTCCCCACATCTAATTTACCATGGAAATTCAAAATGAAATTCCTTTCCCTTCCCTGACATCCTTATCTCCCATCAACTTGACGGTACCCTTGCCAACCAACCCTATTAAAAGAGACCCATATCGAAAGATACATTGCTTCTGATTCCAACCATCCTCCTACTCACAATATTTTTCTCCTAAAAACCATGATCACTAGAGCCTTTCATATCTCTACCCCCTAATTAATTACTCAAGGGAAAGCCCACTTGTCTAAAGCCTTAATATCTAGTGGCTACTCTCCCTCACAAATTAATAGATATTTTAAACTAAACCATGATTCACAACCCAAATCCTGAATCTCACCCACGACACACCCCTACCCAAGACTTTTGTCCCTCTTCCTTACATGCATGGTACCATATATTGTATCTCCAAACTTATTTCTAAAAAGAATATTCAAACTTTATATAAACCCCATAAAACTCTCAAGCACCTCTTCAAACCTACTAAATAACGATATAATCTGATGTTTGGTACAAGTTTTTTTTAGATCCCCTGCTCCTTTGGTAAATCCTATATTGGCCAAACAAGTAGATCCCTCCAAAATTTTCTCAAGGAACATGTTGCTGATAACAAATAATTTCATTTTAAAATTAGCCATCACTTAGCATTCACATAAATAAAACCACTGCATCTTCTTTTAGGTTGCTAAAATATTGACTTTAAAACCATTTTATTCTATTCAAATAATCTTAGAAGTTGTTGAAATTAAAAAACACCCAAATAATTTCAACCATGAAGATGGTGACAAACTCATCCATCCATGGAAACCCACCTTTCACCACTCGAGACTCTAATTTCCTCCTTTTTCTTTCTTCCTCTTATTATTTTTTTTCTCTCCTTCACCTCCTCCCTTTCCGCTCTTCATCCCCACCCTCATTTTTTACTCATCATCCTTCTTTACCATTTCATGTCTTAATTTATGATTTTCCCCATACTCCCTCTCCTTCAATTTATTTTTTTCTCATCCCCCCTACCCTTTGTATATTCACCCGTTCCTTAATTTTTTATTTGTTTTTTATTTTAATCTTTTTATTTACTTTTATATTTAATTTATGATTTTCTAGCACTCCTATCTTAAAAAATTCTTGTTTTTCCTCCATCAAAACCTTTTGTATGTTCCTCCAATGTCCTTAATTTTTTATTTGTTTTTTCTTTTAATCTTTTTTATTTATTTTTATATTTAATTTATTAGTTTTTTCTTAAATTCTTCCCCAAAATATTTCTATCATATTCTACTCTTATTCCTTGCTCTCTCTTATTAAATTTCTTTCGTTTCTTTATCCATTCTCTTGCTCGTTAATTTTTTATCCTTTGCTTCATGTTTTACATCCTTAAATCATTCATCTCTCTTAATTTAAATTATTCGTGTCTTCTTCCAATGGTAAATCATTTTTTTTTCAATTTATTATTTAGCTTATTATTATTTTTTAACTATCCCTAAAAGGATTTATATTCCTATCTATTTATTCTCTTTCCCAACAATTTATTTCTATTCTTTTTAGCTTATTTTTTCTCTAATAATAAGTAGAGTTTTCACTTGAAACATCTAATACTAGTTTTAGATCCAAGACTTTTGTGATCCATAATTTAGATAAATGTCTTTTGGATTAATCACGTTATTAGTATTTGGCCCATGTTTCGAACCATCTAATGTGGTTCATTCTTAGGACAAGGTGAAAGAGATAATCGAACTTAATGAATAAATAGTGTGGATGCATCATTGCTCAGAGATAGCCGTTGAAAACTAGTAGTTCATCTCATGTTTATCCAAGGGACTTCAGAAAAAATTTCCCATGTCCTTAGAAGGAATAACATTGCCTCTTCGCTCAAGCCTCTCTGTACTATTAAAATTTTATCGGCCCTGTCAAGGACCCTATCGACCCTAAAGACATGAAAGGTGTTTACATGGTTCCTTGTTCCTGTGGTACTCCCTATATTAGGGAAACATGCCGATCCATTAGACAGAGAATCCAGAAGAATGTTGTAGACATTAGGCACACTTGATCCCGCACATCATCTCTTTTGGAACATGTAGAAAAAATCATGTCACCATGTATGCATTGAGGACTCCAAAGTCATTTTTATGGTTGATCACTTCCACCATAGGAAGCTCAGGGAAGCTATTGAGATTGAGAGACATGCTAATAATATCAACAAGAATGATGGGTGCAAATTGAGTAAGAGTTAGACTTCGAATCTCTCTAGATGATTTCTCCCCCTTGTGTTGGGACTTGGGTCGCATTTGGTTTTGGTTGTTGTTATATGGAATTATAATCTATGGATAAAATAGATTCCCTGAGTGTGGTATTCCTTCACTCAAAACAATATAAGGAATACAACTATTATGTTCTCTAAGACAAATAGATATACAGAAAGGAAAGAAGCCTACTTGTGATCCTTTCAGTCTCCTTCTCCTTATTTCGTTGTTACTGTCACTCTCAGTCCAACTAAAGGTGCTAGATCGATTCCTGTAATCAAAGACAGAGAACAACAAAAAACATACAAATATACAAGTATCTACTTGTATTAACCAAATAAACCAATTATATCTGAGAATAAATACATAATCAAGAATACATTTCACAATATATAAACATATGTATGAGAAAATGAGCAAATGTATTTATTAATAAAGTAGGAGGAGAATATTACAACCAAAAGATCAATTTGTCGTCAACTTGCTCCAACTTCATTCTGTACTCAGCACATAAAGCATCATCTCGATAGAATATAATTACTTCAATCTCTCATCAATTGAGAATACAACAACATAACATTACACAAAATTATTCCTCCCTAGCACTTAGATGAGTTCTCAACTTATAGGGAAATTGAAGGTATTTTCTCATTGAATGGCTCTCTAATAATAGGTAAGACATGTTTCTAAGTTTAGAGGTGGTGTATGGACACTTGTATTCGAAGTATGACACCTGTGAGCTCTTCTAGAAGGCACTGGCCATGTGGAAATTCCCAAAAAAATGATTATTTCGCTCCGAGGAGACCAACGCACCCTTGGGTGTCGACAATTGCACTGCAGTGCACCCTTGGATGGAGGTAGTTGCAATGCAACACAGTTAGTCCCTTACAGAGGAGATTTTATGAGTCAATGGGTCATATAATATATAGTTCAAAACTTGGAAATCTCACAATTGAAGACATTAAAGGAATGTCTTCACTAAGGGCATATAGCTATTGAATTAAGGGGATGATAGACCCTATTCATTGGTCTTGGGGGATGATACCCGAATTGACCTATAACAGCTGCCCCTAAAGCATGAAGTAAAAATATTAATAATATTTGGATGAGATGCTTTACGATTTGATGAGCAGGATCTAAAGCGGATGGTGACCTACATCAATTTGCAATACATTACATCCTGATATCTTACATCTTGGGCATGAATTGCTGAGGGGGGCATACCCTTGCTCAACACATAAACTATCATAACATGTACATAATTCAGAAATTTGTCTACGTTGTAATGTTTCCCGATATAGACATGCCTACAGATATAGGCCCATGTTCATATTACGATATGTATGTAAATCCATCATACAGATGATGTGTACAATTTCCTGAAATCACAGCCCGGATGGATGAAACTAGACCTGGGATCTTCTCATCTTGTTCACTCGATCGTTCAAGAACAAGTATAACCGTGCAAATATATGATCTGAAGTTGAACATTGGAAGACATCGTTTGATTACCAACCAATGATGTGAGTTGTTAAGAGACGCGAGAAGACCACCATTGATGTGAATGGCTCTCAAAGTACTGCAACATAATTTGCAAGGCATGAATAGATGATTTGATGTCAAATGCCAAAAAAAATATTTTGGTTGAAGGTCTAGAAGTGAGAAACTTTCCAATGATGTAGAAAGCCCTAAGGTACTAGAAATGTGTTTGTAAGTTAACTTCCTGTATGACAAGTTGATGTCGACAGGAAGGAAATTTATCACGAAACAGGAGTAATGATTTTAAAGACAAAGTTTGACTTGATATAGTAATGTTCAGGGATGACTTTCATGAAAATCAAGGTTTATGAGTATTGAATAAGATGAGGAATTACTGGATGACTTCTTTTGAACATATTGGCAACATTGAAATGAGTTGGCAGCATTGACCCAAAACCGAAGTGATGATATAATGAACCAGAGGTATGATGAACCATCAGGAATATTACCCAACCCAAAAGTCATGATGGTGGAGTGAAAGTGTCATGTTCAAGAGTGACTTGCTACCATAAATTTTTCTGTTTTTTTTCCCAAATTTTCCCCAGTCATTACTGACGAGTACCTCTTTATTTTTAACAAGCTTGAGGAGGGAAACATATTCTTGATCTATAATTCGACCCTTCGGGTGAATCCATTGATTTTTAATGATTTAACAAGTCTAGCGATAATGAAACTTGATCTTTCCATGATCGACAAGTCCGTCACTATTTTACGTTTTAATGAGTCTAACGACAGTGAAAACCCGATCCTTCTTCATGTTTAGAGAGTTTGAAAAAAAAGGACAAAAAGAAAACTCCATGAGTTCTTTTACGTAAATTTTTCGCTCAAGTCCGAAAAAGTATAAAATGATACCTGAGAAAACCTCTTATCCATGTTAGACTAAGGTTTTCATTTTTCGTAAATAATATATCTCAATCCGAAAAAGGCTTAAATTTATACTGAGTAGATGTCGTTTCATTTACTTTTACGAGCTCGAAAAGGAAAGTGCCCTGCAATATTTTCACATTATCAAAGTCTGAAAAGAGCTAAAAGAGGACTCCACGGGGTTCCCTTTTCGCATTTATCAAAGCTAAAAAAAGAGATAAAAGTGCTCTTTAATTCCTTTTTCATTCTTATCAAATATCGAAAAAAGAGGATAAAAGTATGATTTGTGGTCAAATCATTGTTGAATAAGTGTGCACTCTAAACTCACTGTATCAACTGTAAAACATGTTCAAAAAACCATTAGACAGATTAAAAATACCTGTTT
This sequence comes from Pinus albicaulis, assembly GCA_034641835.2. NCBI lineage: Eukaryota > Viridiplantae > Streptophyta > Pinopsida > Pinales > Pinaceae > Pinus > Pinus albicaulis. The sequence continues at coordinate 257,660,365 of CM076575.1, forward strand.
TATAGTAAAAATGAATAAAAACTAGAGTCAGAGCATTAAATATGATTTAAAATAATCAAATTGACTAATAAAAATAGTTTTTACCATTTGAATTTTACCATTCCATAGTTACCATTTGAAAATTAGGAGCTCTTAACAAATTGTTCCCTCGAACTTCAGTGGTCGATTGCAACATTTTTAGTGGACGATTTCTCTTGTCATTTGATCCAGGTTGGAGCTATGAACCTTCTCTTTCTTTTAGTATCATTTATGTTTCATTTTATGGTAAATGTTTATGGTTTTGAGCCCCTTAGGGTAAATGTATTATGTTTCGAGGGTAACGCACCCTTGAATGTAGAAAGATGCATTGCAGTGCACCCAAATTGAAGGCCATATGCACTGCAACGCTCTGTCCCTTGACCTGGGGTGCATTGGGCACATTTGTCATTTTTGTTTATTGTTGTGTGCCCAAAATTTCCCAAGTTTTTTGCATGAAATGGATCCTAATGAAGCTTATTATTGTGTTTCAGGTATTGATCGGATCAAAATGATGATTACGTGGTGAAAAAGAGAACAAGATATGATTTCTCTAAATGATCCAGGTACAGTAAGAGCCCTCGGAGATTGCAGGTTGATTAAATACTTCAGATTGTCAAGAATGAGGCAGTATATGGAACTATTGAAGTTCCTAGTTCATTCATGGGATCTGGTATTGCAAGCTTTTCACATTGGGGACAAAGTGATCCTAATATTGGTCTACGATATTTACTTTTTCACTAGATTATCGAGGCGTGGTTCTCCCATTTCCCTTGCAGGATCGACCCTTGGAGGAGAGAGAGTGAGGGATTACATATGCCAACATTGTGATCTAGGTACTGAACCAAGGAAATATTGGAAAATAAATATCTGTGATGTGTGTACTCTACCTTTGAGAACCATCCTTTTTACTATCGCAAAGCTTGATGGTTCTGTGACACTACATGCTGTAAACCGATCATACATGAAATATGCTCTTGAGTGTTTAGAACCAACAGTATTCAACTGGGTTGAAGTAGTACTCTTTCATATGAAATCACAACTGACTAAAGCAAAGGGTTGCAGGAAGAAAAATTTCAACTATGGCTTGATCTTGATTTCGTTTATTCTAGAGTGGGTTCCATTGATGCAGCTGCAGCATGTTAAACTCAGTATATTTGGCCCTAGATATCCCCAGATGCAGATATGGGTGGAATTGATGTCTAGACATGCTGGTCAATCAACCATCATATTCTCTACTGCATTCTTCACTTGGTTTAGATGACACATGGTTTCCATAGATGAGTATCCATATGTAGGTGTAGGTTTTCATGGAGATCCAGAGTTGATTCTACCAGATGGAACTCAATGGGGTGAAATAGGTAAGAATATTTTGACCATGTTTTTTGATTTTTTCCAAGTTTTCTACATCTTTTTATATTTTTATGTTTCTCAAGAATAAAATAATGTTTTTATTTACACAAATGTGGGTCGAGTTTGACCAGTGGGTTAGCAAGAGCAGGGAGCAGTTGAGCCAGCAGAGAGAGCTATCGAGAGAGAATTCCTTCAAGATTTAGATTTGACCAAGACTCTTGCTGAGCTACAATATAATGTGGAGGGATTCACCCTTGGGATTCTAGATTGCTATATCAAAGAGTTACCTATGATACTGCAACACCATAATATTGGTAGTGCTAACCATTGGATGCAGTTATTGCATAGGATAGCTAGAGTAGTTTCTTGTTATCATGAGCATCACTAGTTTACTTTGACATTGTTTTCATATATTTTGAGGTCAAATGACCAATTTGTTTTAGGCACAAAATTTTGTAACCAATAACTATCTATCTATTAGTTTTCAGTGTTTTCCTATGTTTATTGTGCAATCCTATTCAATTATGTGATGTGAATTGAAAATGTATCTTTACCTGTGTTGCAAATGTCTGTTTAAAATATTATTCGCTAAGGAATCAGTTAATGTGTTCAAATTTCTAGAAATGTGTTGATATTGAATGTAATCAAAATGTCTTTCCAAAAATCAAACTCTCAGGAAGATGCGATGACGTGTTGGATTTTGAAAAGTATAGATGCTTGTAAGTTGCAGTATGAAAAGTTATGAGTCTAACCTAATGATGGTGTTGTTAATGCCAAATGAAATTGAATTAGAGAGAAGTTTGATCAATGTGCCATACTCAGTGATATTTTTTGTTGTTCGGTTGATACAAATCCCTTGCAAACCCACTAACTCACCACCTGGAGCGAAAATGGCCCATGCTGCAGAAGATGGGTTCTGCGTACTTTGACTAGAACCATCAGCCTACCCAACGAATGGTTCCAAATATTCAGTCATATGCGATGAAATGTAATTTGGATTATTAACTTCAAGAAAAATCTAGAAAAACAAACTAAGATAGTAGATGCGAATCAAAGCATATATACAATATAATACCAAAGTTTACTATGGTAAATTAAGCATAGTAATTTTTAAGATACAATCCATTTCAAGCCTGCACCAATGGAATTCCATCATAATCAACTAACTCATAGGTGCACTTAGCCAGAACTCTTTTGACAATGTAGGGGCCATGCCATAATGGCTCAAATTTTCCTATTCCTATCAAATTTGCTTCTTGATCATAAAGCAAGACCAGGTCTCCCTCTGAGAAGATAAGAGGATTCACATGTTGCTCATATTGTGCCTTGATTTGTCTCTTATGCACTTCGTTGGCGAATGAGGCTTCATGACATGTTTCATCTTGATGGATGAGGTTTAAAAGACACACTTCTTCATTAGAGGTGTCACGTAACAAGTCAACAGTGAGTTTTAATGAAAAAAATTCACACTGGATTGGCAAGATAACTTCTAGACCATACACCAATTGAAAGGGGGTAAATCCAGTTGCATTTCTCACCGAGGTTTGATAAGCCCACAAAGTCGAGTACATGATTAAATATCAATTTCGTTTTTGAACTCCTATCATTCGTTGAAGCATTCGTTTGAGGATCTTGGTAATGGCTTCAAATTTTCCATTGGTTTGTGGATAAAAAGGAGTAGAACTATCATGCAGTAGTCCTAATTTGGCAGTCAACTCATTCATCATGTGATTGCGAAAATGCTGACCATGATCTATAACTATATCTTATGGTACACCAAACTATGAGATGACATAATTGAAGAAGAACACTACATATCTTTCACCTGTGTTATTGAATGTAGGAATCTCTTTGGCCCACTTGGTAAAGTAGTTGACTGTGACAATAATATAATCATGCCCCCCGACCGAACGAGGGTTGCAAGTCATGAAGTCAATGCCCCATTTTTCAATTGGTCCCATGATGATGACAGGATGCATTAGTGCAGGCGGCATGTGGATTTTACGATCAAATATCTGGCACACGGGACAACTTATGACAGCAAGGATGTAGTCTCAAAACATGGTTGGCCAAAAGTAACCAGTGTGGATAATATTCTGTGCGGTAGCATCTCCAGACAAGTGTCCACTACAAGCACAAGAATGAAAATTATTTATAACTTTCTCGGCTTCCTCATAAATGAGGCACCTCCTTAAAATCGTATCGACACCACGATGATAAAGTGTATCGTCGATGCTAAGATAATCTTTGGCTTGGTATTGAATACATCATTGTTGTGAGCAAGAGGTATTGGGTTGGAGAGTCTGGGTTTGGAGATAAATGATAAAATACCCATACCAAGGGTCAGATGAGCCAATTAGAAATAGAGAGTCATATATAATTGATGGTTCCAATATAGTTTCAGTACTATCAGAGGGAAGGTTGCATAGAAGCTCAACCAAAACTAAAGACTTATTTGACTTGGATTTGATGAATTCCAAATCAAATTCCTGCAAAATGATGACCTATTTTGAATATTTCCCCCCTAGAAATTAATGTGACTAAATGTAGGTCATGGGGTTGCAATCCCAAATGGAAATGCTCTTCCAGAGCATGATATAATGGTGAAATCTTGGGACAGCTTGAACGGCTGCCAAGGCGAATTTTTCGACATATGAATACTTAAGTTTTGTATCGTTAAGATTATGACTCAACCAATATATTGGAGTTTCTATCCCATCTTCTCCTTGGACCAAAACCATAGAAATAGGTGTACCTGTTGTAGTGATATATAGGAAATTTTCACTCTGATAATTTGGGGGATACATTAATGACGCTTGGATCAGGGTATATTTAAGAGCATCAAAATAAGCTTCCGTAACCTTATCCCAATGGAAGGAAATAACCTTTCTCGAGAGATGATTAAATCCTTTAGCCATTTCGACATAGTTGGGTATGAACCTCCTTAGGAAGTTAACCTTTCCTTGAAGTTTTTGTAACTGAAGTAAATTTGATGGTGTTGGAAAATCAAGAATGGCATGGACCTTCAGTGGAACGATTCGAATTCCATATTTTGAAGCAACAAATCCAACAAAATGACCAAAACCAACACAAAACAAACAGTTGTGTGGATTGAGGCATATATTGTAGTGTCGACAACGTAAAAATATAGCTCTCAAATGCGTCGAGTCATCAGTCCATTTTCGTGAATTCGCGAGTAAATCGTCTAGATAGGGTTTAACAATGTGCTTGATTTCATTGAAATCATAATCCATTTCTCTCTAAAATGTTGCCCCAATGTTCTTTAAAACAAATGGGATTTTATGATAAGCGAATGTGCCCCAAGGACAGATGAATGTTGTCTTATATTGGTCCTCTGGGGGGTTATTGGTTTCATTGTAACCAAAGAATCTATCCATGAAAGAAAATATTTCACACCCAGCACATTCGGCAATAATCTGGTCGATAAAGGGAGTAGGATAGTTTTCTTTTGGACAAGAAAGATTGACATCCCAATAATTGACACACGCTTTGATTTTCCCTTGTTTCTTCATGACAGGAACAATGTTGGAAACCCAATCAGTAATCGGAATAGGGTAAATGAAACTAGCACGCAAAGGTTTTCCGACTTCTGCTTTAATGGAAGCAACCTTCTTCGGATGAATAGGACAAAGGCATTGAGGTACCGGTCTGACATCAGGGTACATTTTAATTATGCATTCAAAAATACTAGTATCTATGCCTAACATTTCCTCATAATACCAAGCAAATATATCTTGGAATTCATGAAAATGAGAGTGATCAATTTCGAGTTCGAATGGAGAACAAGACACGCCAACATGAATTTTTTCTACAATGTCATATTTTGTCAAAATATATATAGAAATGGTTTCTTCAATAGTTGATGAATTTCGCTTGGATTCGATTTCATTAATTGGAATAGAATTCAAAAAGAATGTAGAGATCGAAGGGTGATATAGTTCAATAAGATTATCTTCTTCATAATCTTGAAGATGGGAATGATGATGATGATCTTCCTATGGTTCTCCTTCTGGAATCATGGATTCCATAATGCTCTCATCAGTCAAGAAAGTGGATGACAAAGGATTAGGTGGAGTACCAAAATCTAATGAACGATCGACCCAAACGATCAACAACGATGATTCAGGATGTGTCGCCCAATCCATGTAGATTAATTGCTATGCCAGCTCAATTGGGCTTGGCGATAGGAATTCATACAACGTAACAACTTCAGAATCATTGGTAATATTCCTTAAGTCAAATGAAGTGGAATATATCATGCATCAAGTTTCTATTCTTGCAATTTATGCCAACGTTGCAAGCAGCGGTAATGCAAAGGTGCCCATTAAGGAAGAATCCTTTAAGAGCCCTACACCAATGTTTTGAAGTGCTAGCTGGGGTTCATGAACTAACAAAATGCTTCCAGTTAGTAGATACGATGGATGAAAATCATTCTAAAGTAAGTAGATACGAACGCAGTCATAGCATAAACCCATGGCCTTCCGAGTAAAATTTTGTAGTGAATGGGTCCGTCAATGACCTCAAATTCAATAATTACAATTTTTACCCCTAGTTTGACATGAAGTTTATTTATGATACTACAAGGCTTATATGTATGATCATCAAAAGCTTTCAACATCATAGGCAATTAAGATAGGCGCGGTGAGCCAAGTGACTTCCAGAATTTTATAGACATAATGCAAGTAAATGTTCCCTCATCAATAATAGTGCAATGAACAAGGTGATTGAGAACATTTATTTGGACGGAGAATGCTAATTATGCTGGTAATTGTGGCACATAGAACATATGATTAAATACTACAAGATTGGAATATGTCGGGTCGATTCCACCAATTGCCGACAACAAAGCCTGTGTCTGGGAGGGACAATTTCGAAGTACCTCAAGCATCAACATAGCTGAAGGTGACTGAGCCAAATCTTCAACTATATTATAATTTTGAGCTGCTCGGGCTCGAGGATTGAATGTTGATTTGTGGATGACTCCCTTCGGTGGCTTTATTGTCAACTCAAGAATATCAGTTGGCAGAATTGATTCCTTGAAAGGATTCGTGGTCGAGGTAGTAGGTTGATCAGTAGCCTGATTACCGTAATATTTATTTCACGTAGACACCAAAACATCAGTTTTTGGCTTTGTTCCAGATACCATAAGCATTTGGGAACTAGAAGTGGGATCTGTAGCAACCATGTTTGTATATTGATTCAGAAAAGGATATGTCAACATAGCAGATGCAGTTGAGGTCTTAAGAAATTTTTAGACTTCAACGCGATGAGGAAAGTCTCGAAAAAGGTGCTCCCCATTACATATAAATCAAGGGTAACGAGGTTTCTGATTATTTCCATATTATTGATCATATGATCATTCCTACGGGGTTCAGTTTCTCTTTTTCTTTTCTTTCCCCTTTTTCTTTCTTCCAAGTTGTTTGTCACTTTTTCCTTTTTCAGATAACACATCATGAATTTAGGAAGAAGTAGCAAGATTAGATGCAGTATATTTGTGAGTACTTGCAGAATCTATCATAACGTCATCGGCATGAGAGTCCTTAGATAGAGGAGGAACAGTAAAATTTTATCGCAACGCATTGGAAATTTTCTCATAGAGTGTGCCAGACTGAGTATAAATAAAATCTAAGTACTGGGCATGAGAAATGACCTACTCTTCAGTGAAGACGCCACCTTTAGCTACATCCTTGGTGATAGATGGCAGAAAGGACTTAATAAACCACTTAGCAAAGAGTTGATCAGGAACAATTTTTTTTTACCATTCTACCATGATGATGCCAGTCATGAATATGATCAGAAATCTGAGTAGCAGTGGTCTATTTAAAATTGGTTAGCAGTTCCATTCCAGTTTCATATTGTATGGGTAACTGGAAGTAGGTTAAAAGGGTAGTGGCTAAGGCAATGAAACTATCAAATGAAGCTCGTGGTAGTTCAATGCACCACTTTGTGGCCAGACCAGTGAACATATGCTGGAAAAGACATAGTCAAATAGAGTCATTGTTTAAGGATTTGGATGAGCACCATAAATGATAAGTCATAACATGCATTGACGGGTCTTCTCCAGGGTTTCCATTGAATTTAGGAATGTTGGAGGGAAATTTATGTGGTATCATTGGCCACTAAGGAGAAGAGCTGATAGGATCATTGGTAAGTTGGTTTAAATTAGGTAATTCCAAAGTTGCGACAAAGGGCAACTGTCAATTCAAGTCAAGTTGAGAATAACCAAGATATGATGGAATTTCTTTGGAAACAATAATTTGAGCTCCAACATAAGGAATTTTTTGCTGATAACCCAGATAGGGATTTTTTTTATGACCAAATGCTTGATGGATCTATTGACCAAGAACTGGGTAAGTTGTTTGTTGTTGGAATTGTTGTTGTGGAATTTGCGGTTGTGGCTGCCAAGGAGACTTCCCACCAAGATTATAGCCAAAACCAAAATAGCTTGGACCCAGTTGTGAATAGGAAAGACTGGTAGGAGCCTATGAAATCCCATAGAAATGTAATCCAGCCTGTGAATGAAAGATTCCATATATAGGTGTTTTTTGTAAACCAACCGAAGGAGTTAGAGTCTGAGGGCCCAAAACTTAAGGTTAATGGATTGAAGGACTAGCATGAGATGGTTGAGGTACAACCAACTGAGCCTGTAACATGTGTAATGAAGTATTAACAAGTGGAGTAGATGTGGGTGCAACAGGTTGAACCGGTTGATATGAATGCGCAACCGTTTGTGGTTGAATGAGAAGGATAAGTTTCCACTGACAAACAATCATTCCAACATTTGGGTGACCATAAGACGACAGAGTACTATTGAAATGGGTGACCATAGGTTACCCCCGGCATGAGGATTATAATAATATGGAATATATTATTCTCCTAATGGTGGGAGTCCAGTCGATATTGTACTGGATGGAATGTACCTAGATGTACCAGCTTGATGTTGCACTGAAGATGTGTATAAAGCATCAAGTTGTTTAGTACTCATTAGAGATGTACCAAATATAATAATAGAATATGACATGGGTGAAGTCCATGGATTCGAGGATGCACTAGAGTAGGTTCCAGATAATGATTAGTAACCTGGTGGGATGGAAGGACCACCATAAAGATGTGACTCGGGTGATGTGGTAAGCATTGACAGAGTAACAACAGTGGATTTTGTCGCAACTGTAACAGATGGTACATACAGAGATGTTGACTCAGCCATGGTCAAATGACCCAGTGTATACCCTATAGGATTTATGAGAACTAGAATTGAAACAGGATCAAAGTAAGTAGTGTAATTCAATCGAGGAATAGTCTCGTAAAGATAAAGCCCCGACCCAAAATGAGTTGGATTTTAGGGGCATGTTTCTTGTTGAGGTTCATCCTCAATTGAGATAAAATTAGGTGCAAGGATTTCACCGTTAGGCCCAAGATATATTTCACGCGGTTGACTATGCGAAAGGGAAGACTTAATAGCTACGATCAATTGAGGAGCTACCTATATAGGAACAACTTCTAGTTGTTCGACTTCAGGATCTAGATGTTCTGGTAAAAGAACGATGGGATATAAATCAACTTCCAGTTGGACAACGTCAGGTTCGAGAGGTATGGTCTCATTGATTGGATGGATAGTGTCCACATGTAGCTGTAAGGACTTTGTTTCGATGACAATGGATAAACCAGGATGTGTATAAATGACTCGAGATGACTATGGTATATGTGATGAATATGACACACCAGAGGTATTGATGGTATTAGTTTCGATAAAATGAGGATGCCTTTGCCGACCAGAAATGGTTTCCGATGGTAAAGGTTGTTTAAGTGCTATTATACATGAACGACGGGGAAAAGCATGTTATTCTTCCATGATTACTAATTTATTTTATTACAAAAGCAAATAAAAAATGAAAAGGTGATAATAGGCAAAAGGTTTAATAAGTAATTGTGAACTACAAAATACCTCGTGGCGAACCAAGAAGTATGCACATGGAATCTCCTCGAATGTTATGTTCGGTGTATTACAAGTTACAAGGCAGCCGACTTGGTTACTTATGGATTGTAAGCAACCTGAAATTTTCCTCCCAGATATACCTAAAGTTACGTGGAGGCCCAAGTCCGTATTAGCGCTACCTAATGTGAAACCGCATAGTGAGAGCACCCCCTTATACTTTTCATAGTAGAACACTGCCCTAGGTACCCGAAGGTATGTGGATGAGCTCTAATATACTTACGTACATGGAGTTCAATTTCACACTCGGAATGTATCGCTGACAAGTTAGCGGCACCTACTATGTTTAATGATGCCACAACACATCTCTAGCGTAGACCTTATAAATGTTATCGTTAATGTTACAATGCTTTCTTAGGTTGATTGAGGTGAATTTTAAGTTGATATTATTTGAAATTTTATCTTTGAGGTTCATCATGTGATGTAATGGGAAATTCCTAAAATGCAAACTAAATGAGAAGCAAACTTTTCAATTTAGTTTTTCAATGAAAATCTTAGCTACTAAGGGGAAAGAGCAATCATATTTTGAGCATACAACAAAGAGCAAAAACTAAATGCAGATTTCCCTAACTTTTGCATATGCAACACACACAATCTCTAAATGCACATGAATGTTTTTCTTTTCAGTTCCCCTTAAGGTGAATGAGTGAAAGGAAACTAAACACACAAATCAATCAAACAAAGGTTTTGTTTCGAGAAACGAGGAATGAAACAAAAAATTATCTTAGTAGAATGAAGAATGTAACTACAATTTTCCTGTAGGAAATGAGGAATTAAACTACAATTTCCTTTTCAAAAAAAAAATTGATCTAATGCAAAAATTAACTACTCTTAATTTAATTTGTCAATGATAAATAAAACAGCAAATGAAACATTGAAATAATAAATTTTCAAAGGAGGAAGAACAAGGAATGTTTACTAGTCTCTAAGAGCAATCAGACATCTGAGAATACAACAAAAAATTGGCTGAAACTGAAAGAAAAGACAAATTTTGATGGAATTTGGTTGGCTGAGTGGGAAACACACTTGCTTAGGGGACAAAGTGTGTTGTAGTGCACCCTTGAAGGGAACATAGTGCACTTTAGTGAATTTCACCCTAACTAACAGTGTGTTGGGCATAGCTAAGTTTGGAAAAAAGAAGCTAAACACACTTCTAAGGAATTTTTTTCATTCAAATAAGTGATAAAAGAAAGCAGAGTCTATTGATGCTGGTAAACAGAGGTAGAAACACCAGGAATGATAGATTTCTCCCAAGTGAAGTTTCCAATTTGTTATATGGAATTCTAATCTATGGATAAACTATATTCACTGAGTGTGGTGTTCCTTCACTTAGAATAACAGAAGAAAGATAACTATTATCTTCTCTAAGAAAAATATATGGACATAAAGGAAAGAAGCCTACTTGTGATCCTTTCACTCTCCTTCTTCTTCTGTCGGTGTTGTCATCGCTCTCAATCAACTAAATTCACTACATCGATTCTTGCAATCAAATACAAAGAAAAATAAACAACATAAAAATATATAAGTATCTACTTATCTTAACCAAATCAAACTGATTAGATCTGAGAACACATACATAATCAAGAATACATTTCACAAGATATAGACATATGTATGAGAAAATGAACAGATATCTTTATTAGGAAAATAGGAGGAGAACATTACAACCAATAGATCGATTTTTCTTCAACCTTCTCTAACTTCATTCCATCCTCATCACATCAAGCATCATATGAGCAATATATCATTACTTCCAGCTCTCATCAATTGAGAATCCAACAACATAACATTACACAAAAATCTCCTACTTAGCACTTTGATGAGTGCTCAATTTATATGGAAACTGAAGGTAATTTCTCACTGAATGGATTTATAATAATAGGTGAGACATGTTTCCAAGTTCAAAGGTGGTGGATGGACACTTGTATTCGAAGTATGACACCTATGATCTCTTCTAGAAGGCACTAGTCATGTGGAGATTTCGGGAACAATGATGATTTCACTCTCAAGAGACCAACTCACCCTTGACTATCTGGAAGTGCATTTCAGTGCACCCTTGCATGGAGGTAGTTGCACTGCAATGCAGTTAGGCCCTTGCAGAGGAGCGTTGATGAGCCAATGGATCATATAATATAGACTTCAAACCTTTGAAATCTCACAATTGAAGCCATTAAAGGGATTTCTTCACTTAGGACATATAGCTACTGAATTAGGGGATGATAGACCATATTCATTGGTCTTGCGAGATGATGCCCAATTTGACGAGGTCTTGGGGGATGATGCCCAAATTGACCTATAACAGTTGTTTTCTTCTTTTTTGGTTTTATTTCCCTTGTCTTTGTTTTTAAATTTTTTCCTTTAATCTTCTTCTTTAGGATTTTTCTTTACTCTTGGTTTTTCCTTTTATTTAGTTATAATATATTTTATACTATCCAAGGATTTATAATAATAAATATTTTAAAACTTTTATTAAAATAAATTAAAAAAATTAAACCTTTTATTTTAATAAATATTTATTATTGAATTCTTTTGGTCTCACCTTTATTCTTTTCTCAATATTACTCTATTATAATATTAATAAAAATTTTAATAATTTTATTAGCATATTCATTAATAAATACTATATTATTATTCTTTAACAACCGTTTTTAATAAAAATTCCCAACAGATAATATTTTATTATTATTCTCTAACAACTAACTAACTAATAACAGCTAGTTTCCAATGGCTATCTCTGGGCAATGACGCATCCACACTATCTTTTCATTAAGATCGATTATCTTTTTCATTTTGTCCTGAAAACGAATCACATTAGATGGTTTGAAACGTCGACCAAATCCTAATAATGTGATCAATCCAAAAATATTTATCAAAAACACATCTAATAATGCTTTTGCTTGCACAGAATTTAAATCCAAAAACAATATTTAATAAAAAGAATATATGAATTCCCCACCTTCTTTATTTTAAAAATTGAAATATCCTTAAAATTATAATAATTGTAATTATTTTATCGATTTATAAAAATTAGCAAATATTATGCGCTTTATATATATAATTTCTAACAAATCTTAAAATATATAAAAACTCAAATTTATATTTAAATTAACAAAATCATTTATGCACGTATATTTAAAGTGTTTCTTTACACTAATAAATTTGAAAGCAGACGAAAACTAAATTTTCGTCGAAAACATTTATAATAGTGATTTTTTATTTTATTTTTAATGTCATAATCGAAATGCTGTAAACATGACACATTATAACGTAATATTAGCATATTTTACATATTAACGAACAAAGAAAAATGCAAAAGATTTAAGTGGGTGAGGTAGCTAAACGTTTTAAACGCTCTATATTTCCATCGAAGGAAAGGGGAAATTCAAGTTCCTCTTGAATGCATCATCACTTAGCATGAGGGTCCACACTTTTAAAACATAATGAGGTCTCAGTTTGCAACTAACAAGGATGAGAAATGTTTATCATAATTATAACCACCAACTTGATAATGTATTATATTATAATAAAAGGTATAAAACCGATGGCATTATTGTCAAAGACACACTATCATAGGCTACTTAAATTAAGCATGATTCGTATATGAACCGATAGGAACGATTGTAGAAAATCAATTATTCTTGTGAAATATCTAAGTTAGGACAAAAAAAATAGGACTGTATTTTGCATAATTTTCATAAAAAATTAGATGAGTAATTATGTTCATATGTGTGTTTATTTTTATTAGTAATTTTATTTTTATAAGTTAAATTTTTATTTATAGATTCAAAAAGAAGTATATCTAGTCCAACACGCAAGTAGTCTCACTCAACCAGGTTTGTTGACTATTGCCGAAAGCATATGACAGTGAAATAGAAGGACAAAGAGAGACACAATCCACAATTCCAAAGGCCATAGATCCTAGTAAACAAACAATACAAATAAAACACATGTATCCATGCTAGTTTTAAGAGGTGATGGAGGCTGGGTCGTCGAGAGTTGTACTAGGAGGCGGAAGAGGGTGAAAGGAGCATTGGAAATGCTCCTCGAAATGTGCCATCCTACTCTCTAGTTTCTCGACCTTTTTTGAAAAGCATGTTCTGGCGACACCAGACCACCACAATGCGCTCTCAGGTATGGAATTGAAAATAATGCATTTTCCTCAATGTAGATGTCAATTCTGCATGCTCCTCTTGGTGGATCTGTTCTGAGTTCTCAAGATGATCCATCAACTACTTTGAATGGATTGTTGCTCATATTGAGAAACTACTGAAGTAGTAGGAGCAAAAGTATTTTGATCATCTCCCTGTGTGGAAGGAGGTGTCTCCTCGGTAATAATAATTACTTTTTTATCTGAATCCTTACTAGGATTGAGCTTTGTCTTATTTCTGTAGTGGATTTTGAATTCTTTGTTGGATGAGTCAGTCATTGGAGATGATTGATCTTCTTTGATCCTTTTCCCTGCTCTCTCATGTGCAACAAGAGTCTGTAATGCTCATGTACATACTGTTTGTTCTTCAGCCTCCTGCAAATTACCTTCATTCCATTCAAGATGATTCATATATTTCTCAATTTATGGTCTGTGTGTATGAAAATAAGGTGTAGATTTGTTCTCTACCCTTAGTTTAGAAATAAAACCAACTGGATCATAATACCATGTGAAACTTAGGCTAAATTGCATCTCTTTCAGCGATTTTTCTGCTTCTTCCCTTGTTGTTCTTCTATTACAGATAAAAGGTACTATTTTTGTTTTTATTTTGAACTGTGACTTCTTTTTAGTAGATAAAAAATGCACTTCATCATCATTAAGCATTTGTTTGATGTATTCTAATGGAAAAATCCTCATTGGGAGGAATATTGGCAACTTGTAAGGGGGAATCTCACAACCATAAACTCTAAGTTCTATGTAGTTCTGATAGAGATACCAATCTCATGTTCTAGCTTGATCTGATAGTTGCAACACCTTTATGATTTCTTCATTGATCCTGGGCTCTGTAGTGTTGTTTAGTAAACTGAGTGTTGGATGAAGAAACAATTCTACAAACTACTTGTATCAATATTCCTTTTGTTCCTTCATCACTAATGAAGTCGAGAAAATAATTGATCATTGAAGTCCTTCCTTATCCAATTTCTATAATGAAGACTTGAATTTGTCTCCTTGAGAATATAAAAACAAATAAACTAACACATAGGCATACTTGAAAACCTCTTTAGTTGAGAATTTAACAAACTGTGCATGGTTGGAATCTGCAATGAATTGACTGAAATTATCTATGATGGAGGGTTTGAAATCTTTGGAGAAAATGGACATGAATCCTTTGATGGCTTCATCTACCCATTGGTCTGAATAATAACCAAGAAGGTAGGAAATAACTGTGATTATTTGTTTGGCTCTTTCAGGGAAAATGGATAATGAAAATTTAGGGTTCTTGTTGGGTAACTGATCATTTTCAGTCATAAGCAACTCAAGAGTCTGAGCTCTTTCTGAAAACTCTAATTTCTGATATATTTCAATCATTTCTTCTTGAGAAAATGGAGTGGAATTCTCTATAATGGGGGCTTGCATCATCTATTCAATGGTTTGGGCAGTTATGGTAACTAAAATCTCTCCTGCAGGAGCGATAATAACTCTTTTGTTGGGCACATAGCAGGCTTGGCACTTTCTAACTATTAAACACCATGTTGAGCACACACATGGTGTATGAGAAGAATAAACACACACACGCAAGAGACTCAACACACAATGAAGGATAAGCGTGAGGCTTTCTTATTTTTCCATTATACATGATGTACATTTATACTACAATGGTGTGACTCTTGGTTTCACATTCCAAGGTCACTTGGACTCCATTGTGACTTTTCGCATTCCACACCTACCCATGTAGGATTAGGTGTTCCAACATCCCCCCTTAATGCGAAGGGGTATGTGTGAGTCCAAGAAAGGAGTTGTAATACAAATCTGCAAAGTATACATAGCAGCACTTGGGCTGAAACAACTCTCTGAAATTTTGGAAAAAAGAGGTGGTTTAAGGATGACCACCAACACTGGAACGCAAAACTTGTTGCAGTTCTCGGAACTCTTCCAAAACTGGCAAGAAGCTAAAAGCTTCTGCTAGAGGAATTGTCCCTCATAAAAAAGGGAGACCTTCAACCTAAAAGAAGGGAGGTCTACTACTTGTGATGGTTTTAGGATTACCAACAACTCTGGAATGCTTTGAAGCATTTCCTGGAACTCAACCAAAGCTGGCAAGAAGCTGAAGGCTTCTGCTAGAGGAAGTGTTCCTCATATATGAAAGAGAGACCTTCGACCTAAAAGAAGGGAGGTCTACTACCTGTGATGGTTTTAGGTTATCCACCAACCAAAGATGATGGTTTAAGGTTGTCCACCAACCGAAGGCATGCTCATGGGCATCTGTGTCTCTGGTTACATCTCTAAATCCGGAATGACGAATTGTGGCTTAGGCTCGCTTGAAATGCTGTGTCTCTGGCTACAACTCTGAACATGGAATGAGATATTGTGGCTCAGGCTCGCTTGATTTGTCATCAAAGCTTGTGCATGACCACAATTTCCCCCCCTGTCAGGGACAAGGTGAGATGATGGCGAAAACTCAACTGCAAGTTTGCTCAATATCCATGAGCAAGTTCTAACATGTGTCGTAAACATCTTCTTGGCTGCTGATGCCCATTGCCAAGAAGCGATCCATCCAAGATGAATCTTTGTTCTTGCAGGAAGCTTTTTTCTGAAGTATATGTCTGAAGAATGGGTGTGTCAACCACAGTGCTTGCATGGATGAAGATCAAAACAATGATCTTTCATATGGCCAACTCGATCACAATTTTGGCATTTTACAATCTGTTGTTGTTGTGGAAGCGGAACAGGATCTGAAACAACTGCAGGTGAAGTGTCATACAAGAATCTGGCACTCTGAAATATGATGGGCTTGGTGTAGTTTGGAATATGAAAGGACACATCCTTGTCATATCCAAGACTAGTTCGGTGCTTGTTGTGGATAAGCTCTTCCCAAGGTCTGATGATGGGCTTGAGAAGTGCAGGCTGGGTTGCTGCATCTGCATGTACATTTTCTCTTCTACAAGGAACTGAATGTGAATCAACTTCAACTTTACTAACTTGCTATTTATGGGAGTCTTTCACAATGTTCTGAACAGAAACAAGTTCAGAATGGTGACTCTTTTGTTGAAGTTCATCTTGCTGGAGTTGAGATTCCAACTGTAAAAACTCAATCTTCTCTTGTGCATCTAGCAAACAACTTTGAATGTTACAAAGAGCATTCTTTCTCATTTATATCATGTCATCAACATTGGAATGAATGAGGCTATTGAACAACTCTAATACCTCATTGATTTTAGCCATTTTCAACAATTTAGGCTCAAAAATAAATGAAAGGGTGTCGGCTTCAACCGAAAATGCACCCGTTTACAATGTGATTCAACAACAAATACAAATGACTCTAAATAATTTCCAACTATGGAAATCTCAAAGTACAAAGTGTGCTCTGGAGGACAATCAACAATGAGTTACATCAACAACTCAAATTTACTGATTTCAACTATGAAGAAGATGCAAATTGCACTCACAATACAATGTCATCTCAATACAATATCACTGCAAAATATTTGTATGAATGTGCAGCAAAAACAACATGCAAGAAGCCTTTAAAGCAACTGAATTTTCCTTCAAATAACTGTTTTACAAATGATGGCAAACTTGTCTTCTCAAGTAAAATTCTTCAGAAAATCACCCTCTTATATATGCCACAAATCACACAATGTCAAATTCACTTTTCTCTAAGTATAGTCCATCTGCTCTTCATATGCCATTTTCTCTTCATTTCTGCTGTTCATACTCTTTCACTTTCCTCTCTCTCTGCTACTTTTTTTTTTTTAATTAAAAATTAATTAAAAAAAATGATTAATTGAAAATGGAAAGAGAAATTTATTTAAAAGGGAGGAGGGGATTTATTTATTTATTTATATGGAGGGGTGGTATTAATTATAAGAGGGATTTTTATTTTTATTTTTTATTAAAAAAGGGGGTCGAATGGAATGGGGGGAGATTTATTGGGGGAAGGGGAGTTATTAAAATTATAGAAAATCGAAATTTATTTGGGGAGGGGGGGTAACTATATGGTGGGGGGGTTTTATTAATGGAGGGGAATAAATTAAAAAAGGGAAGAAAATTAATTAAAAAGGGAGAGGAATTATATGAAATGGGAGGCAGAATATAAAAATCGATTTAAAAAAAGGGGGCGGTATTATACAGCTAAGATGCAGCGGTATTATATACAGGCAGGTTGTGATGGTTATTAAGGAGCGACAGATAGCCGAATTCCAAAGGAGAGGGAAGGGCGTTTGCAGTGGGAGAGGGAACGGAATGGTTTTCAGGTGTGAGTGCAAGGATGAGGGGTCGAAGTGGAGATAGGGGCAAAGAGTGCGTGTATGTGAGGGAGGTGGGTAGTGAGAGGCATATGTGGTGAGGCGGAGTTAGATAGTGAGCATTTGAGAGGGGTCGAGTGGGTGTGCCTTGAGAGAGGGGAGGATCGAGTGGAAGAGGCCACGAGGGAAATGAGCGTTGTAGCAGAGAAGGGTGAGGGTGTAACGCTATGAGGGATGAGTGTTGTTTGCAAGTCGAGTTGCAGACCGTGAGGGTTTTGGGTTGAGTGTTGGCGTAGATGTGTTAGGGAGAGTAGAGTATAGCAGCAGGGGCGTGGCGTAGGAGAGTGGTCGGCTATTGAGCGTTCAGTGGTGAGGGTGTTGAGAAAGGGGGAGCGTTAGGCAGAGTGGAGTCCCCGTGAGGTGGGATGGGTCGAGAGCTGGAAGGTAGGGTAGATAGCAGAGTGCGTAGGGGAAGGGGAGAATGAATCAATTTTTTTTATTTTTTTATCTTTTAATTAAAACAGCAGAGAGCAGAGAGCACTGAAATATTTATTTTAGAATAGCAGCAGAATTTTTTTTTTTTTTTCCTTTCAAATATACAGCAAAAATTTCCTAGAAATTATAGCAGTGAAAATCCAGAATCTTCTTCAAAAACCCAATATAAATAGTATCCAGCAGCTCTTCAAATTGCAGATTTTAATAAGCAGAAATTGCAAAGAAAAATTAGAATGAAAACCTTCAGATGGGCAGTGCTACCTTCTTCAAAACCAATGCTACCAATTTCTGAATGCTACTCTTTTCCACTTTCTGAATGCAGCAAAACGTTTGCTGCAGAAACTTTTAGTGCTGCAAAAATGTCAAGAATTTTTGCAGATATGCATAGGCCATAAACACAAATGGCTCACTCAATTTGGAGCAGGGCCAGCAATCGCCCGCTCTGATACCATGTTAAACACCATGTTAAGCACACACATGGTGTATGAGAAGAATAAACACACACACACAAGAGACTCAACACACAATGAAGGATAAGCGTGAGGTTTTCTTATTTTTCCATTATACATGATGTACATTTATACTACAATGGTGTGACTCTTGGTTTCACATTCCAAGGTCACTTGGACTCCATTGTGACTTTTCGCATTCCACACCTACCCATGGAGGATTAGGTGTTCCAACATTAACAAATTCTGGGGTACTACTGGTGTGAGGAAAGATATAATGGGGCAATTTTGAATCCCACAACCCTATATCATCATTTTTATCTAGGAATGTATCCTCTAACTAGCAGTACATTTCAAATAATTCAAGTTCACAAAGGGTTTCATGAATTTTATGGTCTCTGTCTGCTAATGGTATATGATGGAAGTCAACTGGACGGTGAAGTAGAAAAATTACGGGTTCTTCTGGTCCTTTGTTCTTTGGAGGCATGATTGGCTCTGTTTTAATGGCGGAAGAAAATTTATGATGAAAAACAAAGGCCAGGACTGAGAGAAGGCTTTGAAAATTAGAAAATTTTTGACAACTACAAAGATTATTTAAAGTAGTGATTAGATTGCTTTGAATGGTGGTCAAATTGTTGTCATGGAGTTTTGGATATATACAGAGCAGAGTGAATGGAATTGAAGATTTAAAATAGGTTTTTACTGATGAATTTATAAGAAATATGGCTTAATTCCTGTTGAAAAGGGTGCAGGTACTTTAGCCTAATGGTTAGCAATTAAATTTAATTCCTTAAAGATTATAGAAGGGCGGGAATTAATTTTATTAGACTTCAGCATAGCCCATGTGGCATGACACAGATGGCGGGTGGAGCAGTGGTTTCATTCAGCAGGTAAGCAGAATTTTAGAGGGGTCTATCGGCAGTAAACGATTTTATTGGGGGGGGGGGGGGGGGGGTGGGGCTGCGAAATCATATGTTGTTGACACATAGCGGTGGGGTCGGGTTTTGAAACCACCCCTTTCAAACCCCCTCGACGTAAGTTCCGGATGATGGGGGGGGTGGCAAAGTTGCATGTGTATCATTGGATTAGATTGTGATGCGATGGATGAATGCTAATATGGAGGTGGTTAACTTACAATGGAGATTAATGATTGGTGGGGTAGGGGGATAGTAAATGCGATGTGACATGGATGGTTGAAGAGTAGTAGTATGCAATTTCTCACATGGGTAATGGATTAATGACGCATAGGATTAAATCCTATGGCCTTGTGAATGTTTTTAAAATTATGAAGAAAAAACAATTATAAGTATGCGGTTTTGAAAAAACTTTCTCGACTCCACCTTTCTTCGAGAATACAACCCCGGATTAGGAGATTCATGTGACATGTAGAGTTTTTTATTAATTGAAAAACAAACTTGTTCCTTCAACCAGACTTTTATGAATGAAATGGAGGATTCACTGCCTTATTTTTAGTGAAAAACTGAAGAATTTTCCATGGGAAATTCTGACCCTAGACTTGACCTATATGAGATGGAGTGACCTAGCTCTAGATCTCTAAATGATTATGAAATGATGTGAAGGAGAAGAAATCAAGATGAGACTTTTTCACCTGTTGTTCAATCCTTAGCATAAGCCACGGGAGTGCCAGAAAGATGAACAGGCCTTATATTAAAGCTTTATACCAAGTGGCAAGTATTGAATTAAATCGGGCAGAAAAGGGAAAGGGTGGTGAACATACACATATTAAAACCAATGGACAAACAACACTAAGCGGTGAAAGGCGGGATAATACATAAACATCAAATATAAAAGTTAAGGGGGTGCGGTATTATATAACAACCCACACATTAACAAGGGCCTCAGGTTATGTACGAAAGTATGTGGAGAAAAGTCCGAGGGGGTCGAGCCGCGAGGGAAGGACGAGACCCATACCCCCGCGGACTTACGACACGTGGCATGGCATGGTCTCACAGCAGGAAAGGAATGGTAATGTTGGAACACCTAATCCTACATGGGTAGGTGTGGAATGCGAAAAGTCACAATGGAGTCCAAGTGACCTTGGAATATGAAACCAAGAGTCACACCATTGTACTATAAATGTACATCTTTGTATAATGGAAAATAAGAAAGCCTCACGCTTATCCTTCATTGTGTTGAGTCTCTTGTGTGTGCATTCTTCTCCTCATACACCATGTGTGTGCTTCAACATGGTGTTTAACATGGTATCAGAGCGGGCGATTTCTGGCCCTGCTCCACTTTGAGTGAGCCATTTGTGTTTATGGCCTATGCATATCTGCAAAAAATTGTTTGTTTTTTTGCAGCACTCAAGTGTTTGTAGCAGTATTTTTACCACATTCAGAAAGTGGTTTTGGAGAAGGAGCAGCACTCAGAAGAAAGAGCAGCATTCAGAAATTGACTTTGAAGAAGAGCAGCAGTGGTGTTGAAGAAGCACATCAGAAGGTTTTCTAAATTCTAATGTTTTCCTGCAATTTCTGCATTTTAATTCTGCTTTTGAAGAGGTGCTGGAATAGTGTTTTAAATTGGGTTTCTGAACAAGCTTCTGAGTTTTCATTGGAAGATTTCTGAGTTTCTGCAATTCTACATTTTCCTGTTGCTGGGCTATTGAAAATTTTTTTTTGGGTTTTACTGCTAAAATTTTCTAAAGAATTTTCCTGCTACTGGATTACTGAAAGATTTCTGAGTTTGCATTTATTCAATACCCATCTGCTATACATTTAAAAATTCTGCTGTTGTCCTGCGCTCTGCTCTCTACTGTTATATTAAAAACAAAAAAAAACAAAAAAAAAATAAAAATTAAAAAATTAAAAATATAAAAAAAAATCCAACGCAACCCCTTTACATCTTTCCCTACGCTCTACTCGGCCTCTCTGCATAACCAGCACCGTTCTACATCACACACCCCCCTCACTGCTCTCACCCACGCGCTCCCCTGCAGCATTTCACGCCCTCACATTGCGCGCTCCCTCTCACCATACGCTATATCCTACCCACGCTCTGCAAATAACACTCAACACTCCTCACCGCTTACACTCCACGCACCTGCACTCGACCTACAGCAACGCTCCCTCGGCTCTGCACCTATCCCACCTCGCTTCTACACACCCCGGCTCTCACCCTTATCACTCCGCCTCCCTCACACCCATCGCTCCCTCTTCCCACACCGCTGGTATGAAAGCCATATAATAAACTCCGTCCTTTTTTTTAAATTTCACCTCCATATAATAAACCCCCCTCTCATACATTTTAAAATACCGCTCTTTCATATATTTAATACTACCCTCCATTTTATATTTAATACTACCATTCCCCCTTACGACTTATATATATCTCCCTCCTTTTAAATTCGTTTCCACTTTTTTTTTCATTCCCCTTTTTTAACATTCATTCCCATTTTAGTTTTTTAATATTAAAAAGCCCCCCTTCCCATTTAACTTAATAAATCCCTTTCCATTTTAATAATCTCTTTCCCCCATTTAGTTCCACCAAGTTAATTAATCTCCCTCCCTTTTAATTTAATTTCTCTCCCCTTCCACTAAAATTAATCCCTATTTTTTAATTTATTCCCTTCTTTTTAATTAATCCATTTTTTAATTAATTCCCCTTCCCATATAAATATCCCTCCCATATTTTATTAATCCCTTTTTAATACCATTAATTCTCTCCCTTTTAATTAATCCCCTTCCCCTCCATTTTTTATTATCTCCATTTTTTAATTAATTAAAAAAAAAAAAATAACAGCAGAGAGAGAGAGGAAGAGCAGAAAGAGAGGAAGAGAGAGAAAATGAATAGCAGTAAATGAAATGAAGAAAATGGCATATGAGAAGCAGATAGACTGAATACATAGAAGAAATTGAGATTTGACATTGTGTGATTTGTGGCATTGACATGAGAGTGATTTTTTGAAGAATTTCACATTTGAAGACAAGTTTGCCATCATTTTTAAAACAGCTATTTGAAGAAGAGAATTTCAGCTGCCTCAAAGGCCTCTTGCGCTAGTATTTTCAGCTGCACACATTTTGTAGAAATATTGTATTGAGTTGACATTGTATTGCTTCTTCATTTTTGCAATCAGTATTTGAGTTGTTGGATTGTTGATTGCCCTCCATCGTTTGAGGAACACACTTTGTACTTCAAGAATTTCTTGAGCCATTTGTATTTGTTGTTGAATCACATTGTAAACGGGTGAATTTTCGGTTGAAGCCGACACCCTTTCATTCATTTTTGAGCCTAAATTGTTGAAAATGGCCAAAATCAATGAGGCATTAATGTTATTAAATGACCTCATTCATTCAAATGTTGATGATGTGATAAAAATGAGCAAGGATGCTCTATGTAACATTCAGAGTTGTTTGCTAGATGCATATGAAAAGATTGAGTTTTTGCAGTTGGAATCTCAGCTTCAACAAGACGAACTTCAGCAAAAGAGTCACCATTCTGAACCTGTTTCTGTTCAGAACATTGTGAAAGACTCCCATCAGCAGCAAGTCAGCAAAGTTCCAGTTGATTCCCATTCAGTTCCTTGCACTAGAGCAGATGTACATGCAGATGCAGCCACTCAGCCTGCACTTCTCAAGCCCATCATCAGACCTTGGGAAGAGCTTGTCCACAACAAGCACAGCACTGGTCTTGGATATGACAAGGATGTGACCTTTCATATTCCAGACTACACAAAGCCCATCATATTTCAGAGTGTCGGATTCATGTATGACAGTTCACCTGCAGCTGTTCCAGATCCTGTTCCACTTCCACAACAGATTGAGAAATGCCAACACTGTGATCGAGTTGGCCATATGAAAGATCACTTTTTTGATCTTCATCCATGCAAGCACTGTGGTCGGCACACCCATTCTTCAGACAGATGCTTCAGACACAAGCCTCCTGCAAGAACCAAGATTCATCTTGGATGGATCGCTTCTTGGCAATGGGCATCAGCAGCCAAGAAGATGTTTACGACACATGTTAGAACTTGTTCATGGATATTGAGCAAAATTGCAGTTGAGTTTTCGCCATCATCTCACCTTGTCCCTGACAGGGGGGAAAATGGTGGTCATGTACAAGCTTCGACGACAGATCAAGCGAGCCTGAGCCACAATCTCTCATTCCATGTTCAGAGTTGTAGCCAGCAGTTCAAGCGAGCCTAAGCCACAATTCGTCATTCCGGATTCAGAGATGTAGCCAGAGACACGGATGCCCATGAGCATACCTTCGGTTGGTGGATAACCTAAAACCATCATTTTCGGTTGGTGGATAACCTAAAACCATCATCTTTGGCTGGTGGATAACCTAAAACCATCATTTTCGGTTGGTGGATAACCTAAAACCATCATCTTTGGTTGGTGGACAACCTAAAACCACCACAGGTAGTAGACCTCCCTTCTTTTAGGTCGAAGGTCTCCCTTTTTTATGAGGGACAATTCCTCTAGCAGAAGCCTTGCAGCTTCTTGCCAGTTTTGGAAGAGTTCCGGGAACTGCAACAAGTTTTGCGTTCCAGTGTTTGTGGTCATCCTAAAACCACCTCTTTTTTCCAACATTTCAGAGTGTTGATTCAGCCAAGTGCTGCCATGTATACTTTGTAGATTTGTATTACAACTCTTTTCTTGGACTCACACATACCCCTTCGGATTAAGGGGGGATGTTGGAACACCTAATCCTACATGGGTAGGTGTGGAATATGAGAAGTCACAATGGAGTCCAAGTGACCTTGGAATATGAAACCAAGAGTCACACCATTGTACTATAAATGTACATCTTTGTATAATGGAAAAAATAAGAAAGCCTCACGCTTATCTTTCATTGTGTGGAGTCTCTTGTGTGTGTGCTCATCTTCCTCATACACCATGTGTGTCCTTCAACATGGTGTTTAACAGGTAAGAGTGGGCCACAGGGACGTGATCTCATGGCAGACTAAAGACGGGCTCGCGCAAGTAAGAAAGACAAGTGTTAGTCTGGCAAAGGGAAATCATGTGCGGTAAAAATTGGACAGCGTATGTGGATAAAAGGTAAGGTAAGTTTGGTAGGTCAGCTGGTACTAAGACCCGTACCAGCTTTTAACCCGACACGAGGCGCCCACCTACACCTTGATATACCCGATCCCCACGCGCCACGTGTCTCAGTGTCAGTGTCCTTACGACACTTGCCTTCCGTCGTCTTACTTATTCACCTTTTCACCCAAACAGTTCACCCCAATGGTAACAAACTCCCGTATTTCTCTTTGGTAAATCGTCACAGGCAGTTTTCTACGGCGAATACCGAGTGGGGAAGAACGTCGGGTATATCCAAGTCACTGTCACGGTTCCCCATAATCGCTTTCAGGAGGCATTTGTCACCCTCTGTTCGAGGTATTCCATTCCCGTTTTCCCTCTTTTCCTTTTGTCTCTTTTCGAAGTGTTGAATGTCTGCCATGGGAAGAAGAAACGCCCAAAAGCAGACACGAAACCCCAACTCAAGTAAGGTCAGAAACCCCCACAGTTTGAACCCCTGCGGTCTACAATCGGGTATCTGTGGCTCCCCAAAATATCCTTTTGATATATGAAGTATCAAGCCCCTGCTTTTTGGTCGCCACTGTAAGAATGCCGACCGTTTTCGAGTTATCGCGTCTGGCTTCTACCACCATATCACCCCCCAGGTCCATTCCTGTATCGATTTCATCATCTGGCTCAGAGACTCCTATGATATACATCGGGGCGCTTTCGTTTCTCCTCAGGGGAACGTAATTTTTTCCCTTTCCCCCGATGTTATCAGACAGGCCCTCCGTTTCCCTTCCAGTGACACATACTTTAGTTTCAAAGATGAAACCTTGCTCGCTCAGTTCAATAAGCAGTCAAGAGAAGCCCGTCGTGCCTTCATATCCTCCATAACCATCGACCAGGCAACTTCCCTGCCTACATTGGAGCCGTTTTCACTAAGTTTGTTTGCCGAAGAAGTTCGACCTGTTCTGTCTCTCATCTCCGACCTTTTGGGGATAGGGAGCCCGGAAGACATCTCTTCAGTATGCATTCGCTTTTTGTGGCTCATGTCACAGAATGGGGTTACCTTGGACATTCCAGGTTTCCTCTCCTCGACCATCCTGACCCAATTTCAGGAGCTCTCCCAAGCCCGAAAGTTTCGCTTCTGCTCATTGGTGTTATACCTCTTCTTGTTCCAGCATGCGGATAATTTCGACCATTTGGGGTTAGATAGGATGTATTCTGAGAATTCCCAGCCTAGACCAGTCTTCGACTGGAATTTCTCTGTCCGTCAGTTACCTAGGGGAGAGGGTTATGCCAACTTTGTGAACACCTTCATGTCTATTTCCTACACCATCATTCACGACGCGCCTTCTCCTAGGGTTTTCCCAGAGATGAAACGCTGGCTGCAGGCTGGGAAATACCAGTGTACCGGTGATTGGTTCCTGTCTGAAGATTGTACTAAAATTCGGGTCTATGGAGCCGAAGTTGCCCCATACCGGCTACCAGTTTTCCCCGTCCGACGAGTTTACGCCCTCGAGTACATTCGGCAAGCCCTCAAAGCCGACCAGCTCCATTTTGTTCCTACTAAGAAAGGCTACATCTTAAGGCTTCCTGTCCAAATCGGCCCCTTTGTGGCAAACTCTAGATATGCCCTCCCAATTGCCGAAAAAATGCTGCAGAACATGGACCTGAAGTTGGGGGAAAGCTGGGCTTATGACCCACGGGAAATCATTTCAAATAAAATAAAAAGAAACAGGTCTACGCCCTACATTCATGAGTCCAGGCCATTTCTGGAGTGGAGGGCTAACCTTGAAGTTTGGCCTATGTTTTCGCAGATGGAGACAGACTCGTCTGCTACAGGAGGAGAGGAGAAAGTGAACAAGGGCGTAGATGAACAAGAGGTAGGTACTTCAGGAGCAGCACCACCACCCAAGAGGTAGAGGGTGGCCACTAGTGAAGCGGAAGTCATAGGAGAAGGGAGAATATTGGAGCCTTTCACGAAATTTGGTCAATTTGATAAGGGCAAGGCGGGTATAACAGTGTTGAGGGACAGTGTCACCTCCTCCGATTACACAGAAGTTACGCAAGCCATCTTCGAGCCCACTTCATCCAAGACAAGCGAGAGGGAGCAGACAAATAAAACTATCCGAGACAGATACAACGCCGAATTAGGAGGGTACGTTGAAAAATACCACACCAGGCTCTCCGCTTCTATCAATGCAGATACTGAAAGGCTGGTATTGTCCATGGC
This sequence comes from Pinus albicaulis, assembly GCA_034641835.2. Lineage (NCBI taxonomy): Eukaryota > Viridiplantae > Streptophyta > Pinopsida > Pinales > Pinaceae > Pinus > Pinus albicaulis. The sequence goes on from CM076575.1 coordinate 257,687,302, forward strand.
GGAGGCCATCCTGGACCCAAATTCTGATGTTCCTAGTTATAAGGTGCTCGAATTGGCCATTGATATACAGAAGGTACCGGTACAGGACATGAGTGACCTGTTCCAAACAGTCTGCGACATGATGAAAGACAAGCTATCACAGATTACCCTCGCATTAAAAAAGACGAACGGAAACACGACAACTTTGAGGGATTCCTTTGCGGCGAGAACAGAGTGCTTGTCGTGCCTACGCACATCAGGTGCGCGTTCTTAAAGAGCAGATTAAAAATTCAGACGAAGGAGGGGAGGGAATGCAAGCGGCAGTAATAGCCAAGTTGCAGAAGGACATTACAGCGGCTAAGAAACAGGCTGGCATACCAGCTTCACACCCGGTACAGACCGATGAACTGGTGCATGTGGAGGAGGAGAAAAACGAGCTATCTGCTAGACTTTCCAGAGAAAGAGAGGAGAAGGAAAAAATGGCTAAAAGGATTGAAGAGCTTGAGAAGAAGCGAGCCAGGCTACGGACCGGTGGGATACACACGATTTCCATACGGCGAAACATCAAGCGGAGGCCCCGGTTCGACGCGGCCTAACCCTTTATCCACAACTATGGGCTGAGATAGAAGTGTTGGAGAAGCAAACATCAACTGCCAAGCAAAAGGTGGCAGAGTTGGAAGGCGCCCTGGCTGAAAAAGCCACAACAATTGAAGGACTACGAAAAGAAGTTGAGGAAGGAAAAAGGGTCACGGCTGATCAAAATCAAACCATTGCTGAGTTGAAGAGTCGAGCGAAGGGAAATCTCACCTTGCTCGAGGCCAGAAGCCTGATCTGGTCAGACATAATCACGGCTATAACCGAGCAGTGGGAATTTCTGACAATGGTAGGGGAACTCAAGTCCACCCTGCCTTATCTCAATAGAAGGTTACAGGAGGCAGGGGGTAATCTGTCTAATAGAGCTCAACACGCCAGCAGCTATATCTCTTTTCTTTATGCGCTAAGGGCGAACGACATGGGAAAACATGGCATTCCCAGTCGATTTATGGAAATCAACGAGTGTCAGAAAATCATTGATAAAGAGGAAGCTCGAGTAGTAGCTTCAAGGGTCCTCCAACAGGTGGCTGACAGTGTGGAACAGTTCGACAAGGTGTGGGATGAGATCATCACAGCTGGCCTCCCTTCTTGTTGGGAACCAAACGCCCCGGCCGTGCTCATGCTCCCCGATCAATACACAGCGCTTCTAGAAACGGAAAGGGATCGGTCTGACCTTCAAATGGGGAAATCAACTCTTCTCAAGGCCACTACCATCGTCACAGTCCTCAATAAGGAGTTTAGTCTCCTCCACATGATCAGATATCGGCTCCCAACTAAGACAAACATTCACATCCTTGGCGAAGCGTTTATCAGAGTGGAGAAACTTTCAGCAATGCCAGAACCAACTCCCGATAGCCAGCAGAGGTTGACACAGTTCCTGAGTCAGCATGCTAGTTCCTCTGCCAACGTGCCTCCTCCAGTATCCGCAACGGCCTCAACTCAGCAGCACTCATGACATTTCAGTTCACTCACGACATGGCCTAAACGGCCTTTTTACTTTCATTTAGTTATGTTTTTCAAATTTCCGAGTGGGTTGTTACTCCCCCACTCTTGCATTTTTAATTTTACATCAAACATTGACCTAAGTTTTTGTTTTAAGATTGGCCCGGGGCCTGTTTACGCATGATGGGAGGGCTGTTTCCCCATCATGAAATTTTGTTGTTCTGATAATGACTGTTAACAAATTTTGTTCACGCGAAGAAGATATTTCCCAAAAATATCTTCTCGCTGAAAGGTAAAAGGCAATCCTATATAAGACAGATAAAAGAAGAAAGAAAGGTTCCAATTCTTGAGAAGAAATTGATTGTGTAAGGATTTCCTGTGTGTATGTTTTGTGAAGACTCAGATACTAATGTGAAGAGCCCGTTGGGTCTCAATGATAAGGAGTTTCATTTTAATAAGGATTCTGGACTTGGTTTTATGGTAGTATGTGTTTCTCTCTTGCTCATTGCAATATTGTGTTCAACTCATTTACATTCATGTCTCTAGTGTTACATTCTGGAATGCGAGTATCCCTTGTTTTTGATATGAATTTATCTCATTGATACTTATATCATTAGCGTCCTGGTACTTTAAATGGCTCAGGAGTAATGCATTGTTCCATTTTCAATTCACACGTATTTCTGCTATATCAGCTGTTATGAAATGCTATTGATGAGAGTTCTCGGCATGTATGGATTCTTAGCTATTTAAGCCCATCATATGCTATGAAGTCTTTCTTAGTATCGTCTTCCTGACAGTTGATATCTCCCTCTTGCTATACGTCTCTGTAGTCGTCTTTATATATATCTCTTCTGCCATATATCATGAATCCGGCCCTGTTTGTAGTGAACTGTCTTAAAATTGTCTGATGTAGCAGTATTTGAGTGTAGCATTACATTCTTTCAGTATTACTCTTAATGCTTCAAACTATCGGAAGTTTTGGTCCCACTCTAGTGTTACTCTCTCTTTCTAAAGAAGTAGTGTGAGAGCTCTGTCATGTCCAAGTACTAAACACTGTTTTTAATCCTCTGCTCTCTACACAGTATAAGATGTCCTAGGCACTGGTCTATAACAACTCTAGGCTGTCTCTAGGAGTTACAACATCTTTTTGGCGCCGTTGCCGGGGAACGAAGTTGAAGAAATTTAAGTCCCTGGGCCTCGACAAAACCCATCCACTCTTCAGTTAGGTGAGCACGAAGAGTTGAGAGTTGTGCATACCTCACCTTGGCGACTCCACATTCATATTTCAGAGAAACATATTTGCAGTCCTGGCTCCCCGTAAGCCACACCTAAGGTCCGATACATCACAGTCAAGGACACCCTCTGTGTCTGACCCAGAGCGAATCCTACATAGAAGAGGCTGGAGGGAAAGGTAGCCCATTCATACCGACATTCCGGAGTTTTCCCTTGAAAACTTCCCATATCTTCAGCCCTCCTCTTCTCAAGTCGCCCAAATACAAAGCTCTAACCCTATTATAAGAGATATTGGTTATTACTCAGATAGCCCGCATCGAGAAGGTGTCCGAATCAAAGACGAAGCTGAGTCTAGTTACACCCCACATTATCCTTTTCATCCTACCCCTGAAGCTGAAGAGGTCAAAGAAGTCACTGAAGTATCTGTTGTCGACAGCCCGACCTTCTCATCAAGTCCCCAAGCTGCTGTTCACTACATTCCCATCATTATTCATACTCCACTACCATCACCTCCTCCACCACTCACTGCTCAGGCTCTCCTCCTACCTCCACCTCCCCCAATGGCAAATATACCTGGCTTCTTACAAAACAGGTACGCCCCTTTACAGCTGCCTGCAGTTCAAAATGCTATGCCACAAGACTATTTAAAGATTCTGCCTAGATTCAACGGGGAGAACGGCGTTGATGCCCATAAGCATGTCGAAATCTTCTGCTCCTTCGCAGAGAACTTCAATGTGGAACATTTCGATGTGGTTCTTAGATTGTTCGTACAGTCCCTAGATGGAGAGGCTAGAAAATGGTTTAAAACTCTCGCAGCTAATTCCATCAACACTTGGGAGGCTATGGAAGAGGCTTTCGTGAGAAAATGGGTGGATAGAAAAGATCATGGGGATGTCCTGACCGAGTTTAACACCCTTAAAAAGAAACACAATGAAGGGGTATCAGAGTTCATCAGAAGGTTTAATAAATTGTATTACAGCCTCCCGGCTGAGATGAAGCCCCACCAGACCGCTGCTAAGGTTGTTTTTGTAGCAGCATTTGATTCTGAATTCGGTTTCTCACTGAGAGAGAGAAAGCCTGCCACTCTGGACAATGCACAGACAGATGCATTGGAAATAGAAGCAAAATTTGTCTCAACCGGTAAGTCCAAGGGGAATCAAGAATAGGATACCCGAAGAAGAGGCAAAGAAGAAGTATCTACTTCAAGTCAAGACAGAGACTCAGCAAATGACAAGATCGAAGAGATGAATAAAATGATCAAGAATATCTCTAGCAAGTTGGTCAAACTAAAGATGGAAGCTAAGAATTCACCACCAAAGAACTTTCAGAATGCTCCAAACAGAGGATTCAATCCTCAATACAGAAAACCACCCTTGCAGATACTGCAGAGGGGACAGAAGGAGCAACAAGACCAAGTACCGCACCCTTTGTACTTGGAAGGACAAATGGAGGCCTCCCACGAAGACTCCTCCTATGAGCAAGATGAAACATGTCCTGTCTTCTCAGACAATGAGGACATAGAGTGCCCTGTGCAAGAAAGTGAAGAGGGAGAACTACAACCTCACTCGGAAGCGAAGAATAACGAGGATGCTGAAGAGCCAGAAATCGATGACTATTGCAAACAGTTCGTTGATTTCATGCAAGCCCAGTTTAACAGGAAATATGACCTCAGGTCCTCCAGGAAAAGAACACGCACTCAAGACGAAGAGGAAGATGCACCCCAAAGGTCAGCACCTGCACATAAAGGGGCCAATACTCAAGAATCTCCGGACAAAGGTAAGAAGCCCCTTAACCAATCTCTGCAAACTGATAGTCACATGCCTTCCTCCTCTCAAGTAGCTGTGTCTCCTGTGAATAAACCTCCAGTTAGAGAAGTTAAGCCTCCCATGCCAAACAAAGAGTCAAAAGAAAAGGAAGTGCCAATAGAGAAGCCTTCATCTGCCTTCAGTTTGCAAAAGGAACTTGAAAAAGTTAAAATACCGGTCCCTCTATCTGAATTGCTGAAGCAGCCTGCCTATCAGTCACAGGTCTCCTCTTTCATTTCTGCTCCTGAGGTCCCACATATTCCGGACAGTCTCAATTTGCAAGAAGAAAGGCCCATGGTAGTGTTCGGCCCCCATGTCGAGGAATTAGATCCCTCCACCCCTCCTTTTTACGTATCCTTGGTAATCCATGACTTACTGTTGCATAACTGCATGTTAGACTCAGGAGCGTCCCACAACCTGATGCCCCTGTCTGTCATGGAGCAATTGGGGCTCCAAATCACTCGCCCATATAAATATCTTTACTCTTTTGATTCCAAAAGAGTAAAATGCTTGGGCATGATCAAAGATCTAGCAGTCACCCTGGCTCAGATCCCGGCCAAGAGTGTGGTAATGGATATCGTAGTGGCTGACATCCCAGCCCGCTTCGGTATGCTATTGTCAAGGTCTTGGGGGACTAGAATTGGAGGATCAATCAAGCTGGATCTGTCATACGCTACCATTCCGGTCTTTGGTGGTCAAGAAAGGAGACTGTACCGAGAGACCAGATTTGTCAAAACAGTCACAAAGGCAGGTGATTCAGTGAATTCCCCAGTTTACAACAGAGAGGGAGATTTCTCCTGTCTAATGTTGGAGGAAGATCAGGACTATGCCCATGAACCCTCATTCTGCCAGTTAAAGACTGATCTATCAGTACAGGACCATGAATCTGACATCTGGACACTCCACTTTGATGGAGCAAATTCCAAGGAAGGAAACGGGGCTGGAGTGTTGCTTATTTCACCTATGGGTCAATGGGTCCCCCTGTCCTTCAAATTAGAATATGAGGCCACGAACAATGTGGCTGAATATGAGGCACTCATACTGGGGTTGCAAACAGCAAGAAGTATGAAGATACAGAATCTGAAAGTGATGGGAGACTCCGAGCTGGTGGTGAGGCAAGTGAAAAACCAGTGTCAAGCCAAACATCCGAGGTTAAAGGCATACAGAAACGAAGTTTGGGATCTTGTGGAGAACTCCTTTCTGGCATTTAACATTCAGTTTATGCCCAGGGAGCAGAACAGAATGGCAGACTCCTTGGCAGTGGCTGCCAGTACATTCCGCCCACCTCAGAACCCTCTTCTGAGATATGAGATTGAAGTGAGATACCGGCCTTCAATCCCTGACAATGTCAAGCACTGGCAGGTCTTTGAAGATGAGGAGCAGGTGAAGAGGTTTTTAGAGACTGTGGGAGAGTTTTCCAATCTAGAGATTGACAACTGTGAAGAAGAAGAAGTCGGGGATATTCCAGAAGACAAGCTTGAAGAGAAAATAGCCGGTCACAGATTCCTGCAGCTGAAAGGGAATGTCATTCCACGAGGGCTGGTACCTTTGGAGAGATTGTTCAATAAATATGATGTTTCGTTACAACCAAACAAAATGGTGACTGAGGACCAGGTCGAAGATCTCAATCTGGGCACGAAATAAGATCCAAAGATTGTGAAGCTGTCTAAGAAAGTTCCAGATGAGTACAAACAGTTATACCAAAAGCTGTTTCAAAACTACAAAGACGTCTTTGCCTGGTCATATCAAGAGTTGAAAACATTTGATGTCAGTGTGATGCAGCATAAAATTCCATTGAAGGTAGATGCAAAACCCCACAAGCAAAAGCTCCGACAAATTAATCCCCTGTTGCTACCCTCAATTGAGCAAGAAATTAAAAAGTTACTGAAGGCTAAAATTATAGTGCCCCTAAGGTATTCTGAATGGGTGGCCAATTTGGTCCCAGTACGAAAGAAGAATGGCGAAATCAGGTTGTGTGTGGATTTCAGAAACCTGAATAGGGCATCTCTGAAAGATAACTACCCCCTACCGAAGATGGATCATATTCTGCAGAAGGTGGTAGGAGCCTCTAGAATGTCCATGATGGATGGGTTCTCAGGCTATAATCAAGTGGCTGTATTCCCGGAGGACCAGAAAAAGACAGCCTTCACCACGCCCTGGGGAACATTTATGTACGCTAGGATGCCATTCGGGCTGATCAATGCGGGGGCCACGTTTCAGAGAGAGATGGACATAACCTTTGTTGGAGAACAGGATAAGTTTCTGGTGGTGTACCTAGATGATATAACAGTCTTTTCAAAGGATGACGTCGAGCACGTCCAGCATTTGCAGAAGACCTTTGAGAAATGCAGGAGGTATGGACTCTCCCTTAACCCTCAAAAATCTTTCTTTGCATTAGAAGAAGGTAAACTCCTGGGACATATAGTAACTAAAGATGGGGTCAAAATCGATCCTAAAAGGGTGGAAGCTATAAACGGTATACCTCTCCCCAGAAACAAGAAAGAAGTACAGGTTTTCCTAGGGCGGATCAATTTTCTCAGAAGATTCATTCCCAACTATGCCGAAATAGTTAGACACATCACAGATATGTTAAAGAAAGATAATGAGGTAAAATGGGCACCGGAGTCAAGGCAGGCCTTTGCCAGGATCAAAACTGCATTTGCTGAGGCTCCCGTGCTGGCAAAGCCTGACTTCACTGAGCCTTTCATGATCTTCTCTTTTGCATCACCTCATACGGTGGCAGGGGTCCTTCTACAGAAGAACGGGGATGGGTATGAACAGCCCATTGCTTTCTTTAGTCAAGTTCTTCATGATGCAGAGCTAAAATACAACATACTGGAGAAGTAGGCTTATGCCCTGGTAAAGTCCCTGAAGGCATTTCGCATGTACATTCTGCAATCTCAAGTTACTGCTTTTGTACCCACAGCAGCAGTTAAGGACATCCTCGTTCAGGGAGACAGTGAAGGCGGAAGGGGAAAGTGGATTGCGAAGATACAAGAATATGACTTGGACATCAGACCCACCAAGTTAATTAAAGGGCAGGGGCTAGCAAAGATTCTATCGGAGTCAAACCACCAAGCTTTGGGCATCCACTTATCCATGACCGCAAATGAGGAGTCTGAGGAGCAGACGGGGAGACAAGAGGTGGAAATGGCTACTCAAAAAATACAGATGAAGTATCTCATTAGCCCCTGGTACAAGGAAATTGTTGAGTACCTCTTGACACTCAGCTGCCCACCCAGTTGTGATAAGTCCAAATAGAGAGCCTTGAGGCTTAAATCTCAGAAGTATGCTGTAGCTAATGGCCAATTATATTGGAAAGATTTTTCAGGCATATTGCTGTTATGTCTCATCGAAGGCGAGGTAGGGAGCATAATAACCGAATTCCACGAGGGAATCTGTGGAGGGCATTATAGCTGGAGGAGCACAGCTCAGAAAATCCTGAAGGCCGGTTTTTACTGGCCTAAATTGTTTGGAGATGTCTTCACTTGGGTCAGAGCATGTGACAAATGCCAAAAGTTTGCTGAAAAACAGAAGCTAGCAGCTCTACCCTTGATCCCTGTGCACGTCGATGAACCTTTCAAGCAATGGGGGATTGACTTCATAGGTGAGATACACCCACCCTCCAGTGGGCAGCACAAATGGATTTTGACCGCTACAGATTATTTCACGAAGTGGGTGGAGGCCATTCCTGCATGAAATGCCACAGACACAGTGATCATAAAGTTCATGGAAGAGAACATTATCTCCAGGTTCGGGTGTCCTGCTAGAATAGTTACAGACAATGCCCAAGCTTTCAAATCTGCTAAAATGGTGAATTTTTGTCAGCAATATAACATCACTCTGGGCCACTCCACGGCTTACTACCCACAGGGAAATGGTTTGGCCGAATCATCAAACAAAACGCTGGTCAGAGCTCTGAAGAAGACAATAAATGAAAATCAGAGAAACTAGGACTCCCAACTGAAGTTTGCCCTGTGGGCCAACAGGATAACCAGTAAAAGGGCAACGGGAAGATCTCCTTATGAACTAGTATACGGACGGGCAGCTGTATTCCCTATACAGTTAGCTTTGCCTGTTTCTCGTTTCATACAAGAGACTCAGGAAGAACCGGATGGCATGACCAGGAGAATCAGTCAGTTGATTGAACTTGAAGAAACGCGTGATCAGGTGAACCAGAAACTTGTGGGTTACCAGGAGAAGATGAAAGAATTGTTTGATCAGCATACGAAGGATAGAAAGTTGCAGGTGGGAGACTTAGTCCTCAGATGGGATGTACGAAGGGCCGATAAAGGCAAGCATGGAAAATTTGACCCCCTCTGGTTCGACCCCTTCAAGATTGTGGAGCAGGGAGGAAACAATACATTTAAGCTGGAGAATTTACAGGGAGATCTGTTGGAAGCCCCTGTGAACGGGCAATTCCTCAAACCATATTTTCAATTCTGAAGCAGGCTGAAAGAGCCTGATTGTATTATATTGTATATTAGTTGCTGTTTTTCTGTTTTCTTATCATAGGTTATGCAGGAGTCATGATGATCTGTATAAGGCAAAACTCTAAAAACCGAAAAGTGTTGTTTAAGGAAGATGTACAGGCGGGCTGCGTAGTTCTCGACACATTCAGGGACAAACGTGCCATCCCCAGGTGGAGCCAATGTTGCTCAATCCTTAGCATAAGCCACGGGAGTGCCAGAAAGATGAACCGGCCTTATATTAAAGCTTTATACCAAGTGGCAAGTATTGAATTAAATCGGGCAGAAAATGGAAAGGGTGGTGAACATACACATATTAAAACCAATGGACAAACAACACTAAGCAGTGAAAGGCGGGATAATACATAAACATCAAATATAAAAGTTAAGGGGGTGCGGTATTATATAACAACCCACACATTAACAAGGGCCCCAGGTTATGTACGAAAGTATGTGGAGAAAAGTCCGAGGGGGTCGAGCCGCGAGGGAAGGACGAGACCCATACCCCCGCGGACTTACGACACGTTGCATGGAATGGTCTCACGGCAGGAAAGGAATGGTAAGAGTGGGCCACAGGGACATGATCTCATGGCAGACTAAAGACGGGCCCGCGCAGGTAAGAAAGACAGGTGTTAGTCCGGCAAAGGGAAATCATGTGCGGTAAAAATTGGACTGCGTATGTGGATAAGGGGTAAGGTAAGTCCATTAGGGCAGCTGGTACTGGGACCCGTACAAGCTTTTAACCCGACACGAGGCGCCCACCTACATCTTGATATACCCAATCCCCACGCGCCATGTGTCCCAGTGTCAGTGTCCTTACGGCACTTGCCTTCTGTCGTCTTACTTATTCACCTTTTCACCCAAACAGTTCACTCCAATGGTAAAAACTCCCGTATTTCTCTCTGGTAAGTCGTCACAGGTAATTTTCTACGGTGAATACCGAGTGGGGAAGAACGCCGGGTATATCCAAGTCACTGTCACGGTTCCCCTCGTCGCTTTCCCGAGCATTGTCACCCTCTGTTCAGGTATTCCATTTTCCGTTTTCCCTCTTTTCCTTTTGTCTCTTTTTGAAATTGTTCGAATGTACGCAGCACGGGAAGAGAACGCCCAAGAAGCTTGAACACCGAGCCCCTAACTCGTGGAGTCGAGAAACCCCCCTGGTTTTAAACCCTCTTAAATTTACAATCGGGTATGTCATAACCTAAATATCCTTTTTTGACATCACCTTCGATATCAGAAGCCCTGTTGTTCGGTCGCCAACGCAACAAGGCCGGCTTGTTTCGTTGGCCGTGCGTCCTGAAAGCACCTGTCACCATATCACCCCCCAGAACCCATTCTGTGTCGATTTTATCGTTTGGCTCGAAGACCCTATGATCTACATCGGGACGCTTTCGTTTCCCCTCGGGGGAATAAGGTTTTCTACGTAATTTTTCCTTTCCCCCGATGTTATCGAACCAGACCCCCTCCGTTTCCCTTCCAATGACACATGCTTCGAGTTTCAAAGGACAGAAACCTTGCTCGCTCAGTTCAATAAACTGTCAAGAGAAGCCCGCCGTGCCTTCATAGCCTCCATAACCATCGACCAGGCAATTGCCTTGCCTCCACTGGAGCCATTTCCATTGAGTCTGTTTTCCGAAGAAGTTCGACCTGTTCTGTCCCTCATCGCCGGCCTCCTGGGGGTAGGGAGCCCGGAAGACATCTCTTCAGTATGCATTCGCTTTTTGTGGCTTATGTCACAGAATGGGATTACATTGGATATTCCAGGTTTCCTTTCCTCGACCATCCGGACCCAATTTCGGGAGCTCGCCCAAGCCTGAAAGTTTCGTTTTTTCTCATTGGTGTTCTACCTCTTCTTGTTCCAGCATGCGGATAAGTTCAATCATTTGGGGTTGGATAGGATGTATTCTGAGAATTCCCAGCCCAGGCCAGTCTTCGACTGGAATTGCTCTGTCCGTCAGTTGCTTAGGGGAGAGGGTTATGCCAACTTCGTGAACACCTTCTTGTCTATTGCCTACACTATCATTCACGACACGCCTTTCCCTAGGGTTTTCCCAGAGATGAAACGCTGGCTGCAGGCTGGGAAATACCAGTGTACTGGTGATTGGTTCCTGTCTGAAGAGTATACTGAAATTCGGGTCTATGGAGCCGAAGTTGCCCCATATGCAAACTTCAGCTTTCCCGTCCCAAACGAGTTTACGCCCTAGAATACATCCGGCAAGCCCTCAAAGCTGACCAGCTCCATTTTGTTCCTGCTAAGAAGGGCTACATCTTAAAGCTTCCCGACCAAATCGGCCCCTTTGTGGTAAATTCTAGATATGCCCTCCCAATTGTCGAAAAAATGTTGCAGAACATGGACCTGAAGTTGCGTGAGAGATGGGCTTATGACCCACGGGACATCATTTCAAATAAAAGAAAGAGAAACAGGTCTGCGCCCTACATTCATGAGTCCAGGCCATTTCTGGAATGGAGGGCTAACCTTGAAGTCTGGCCTATGTTTTCACAGATGGAGACGGACTCGTCTGCCACAGGAGGAGAAGAAGAAGTGAACAAAGGCACCAATGAGCAAGAGGTCGGTACTTCAGGAGCAGCACCACCACCACCCAAGAGGCAGAAGGTGGCCACTAGCGAAGCTGAAGTCATCGGGGAAGGGATAATATTGGAGCCCTTTACGAGGAAATTTCGTCAGTGAGCAAAGGCAAGCGGGTATAGTGGTCTTTGAGAGACGATCCTTGCGCCTCCTGCGACTACAGCGAAGTCCATAAAGACATCCGTGGGCCCTCTCCTTCAAGGACTAAGCAGAGGGCGTCGTAAAGCGTCGAGAGACAAATACGGGCCGAATTGGGAGGTTTCGTTGAAAATACCCGCACCGGAGCTCTCGGCTTACGGCTCAATACGGAGACGAAAGCACAGTGTTGTCCGCAGGCGGGGCCATCCTGGACCCGAATTCAGACGTTCCGAGTTATAAGGTGCTTGAATTGGCTATCGATATGCAAAAGGTACCGGTACGGAACCGCAACGGAACTTTTGTTCCCGGACGATGCGACATGATGAAAGATAAGCTTTCACAGATCACCCTTGCCCTGAGGAAGACAGAGCAGAAATACGACAACCTAAGGGACTCTTATGCAGCAGAACAGAGTGCTTGTCGTGCCAACGCACATCAGGTGCGCGTTCTTAAAGAGGAGATTAAAAATTCAGACGAAGGAGGGGAGGGAATGCAAGCGGCAGTAATAGCCAAGTTGCAGAAGGACATTACAGCGGCTAAGAAACGGGCTGGCATACCAGCTTCACACCCGGTACGAGGCATATGAGCGCGGGTGCAAGTGGAGGCAGAGAAAAATGAGTTGTCTGCTAGACTTTTCAGAGAAAGAGAGGAGAAGGAAAAGATGGCTAAAAGGATTGAAGAGCTTGAGAGCAGAACCACTGAGCTACAGACCCGGTGGGATACACACAGTTGTCATGCAGCCGAGACATCAAGCGGAACTGGTTCAGCAAAAGCACAACTATCCACAGCTATGGCTGAGATAGAAGTGTTGGAGAAGCAAACATCCCTTTTGCCCGGAGCAAAAAAGGTAGGAAGTTGGAGAGGCGCCACCACGAGTTTGAAAAGCCACAACAATTGAAGGATTACAAAGGAAGTTGAAAGGGGAAGGAAAAAGGGTCCGGTTGATCAAAATCCATGACATTGATGAGTTAAGAACTCGTGGGGGGCCAAATCTCACCTTGCTGAGGCCACATTTCTCTGCGGTCGGTGAGACATAATCACGGTACAATAGAAGAAGCGGTGGGAATTTTTGACAATGGTAGGAGAACTCAAGTCCGCACAACGCTTATCTAAATGAAAGGTTACGGGGAAGCGGGGGGTAATGCAATCTAATAGAGCTCAGCACGCACAACGCTATATCTCTTTTCTTTATGCGCTAAGGGCGAACGACGTGGGAAAACATGGCATTCCCAGTCGATTTATGGAAATCAACGAGTGTCAGAAAAGCATTGATAAAGAGGAAGCTCGAGTAGCAGCTTCAAGGGTTCTCCAACAGGCGGCTGACAATGTGGAACAGTTCGACAAGGTGTGGGATGAGATCATCACAGCTGGCCTCCCTTCTTGTTGGGAACCAAACGCCCTGGCCATGCTCATGCTCCCCGATCAATACACAGCACTTCTAGAAACGGAAAGGGATCGGTCCTACCTTCAAATGGGGAAATCAACTCAGCTCAAGGCCACTACCATCATCACAGTCCTCAGTTGGGAGTTTAGTCTCCTTCACATGATCAGATATCGGCTCCCAACTAAGGCAAACATTCACACCCTTGGCGAAGCATTTATCAGAGTGGAGAAACTCTCAGCAATGCCAGAACCAGCTGCAGACAGCGGCGGGGTTGACACCAATTCTGAGTCGGCATACTGTTCTTTGCCAATGTGCCTCCTCCACATCATAGCGGCCTCAACTCAGCAGCACTCATGACATTTCAGTTTATTCACAACATGGCCTAAACGGCCTTCTTACTTTCATTTTGCTATGTTTTTTAAATTTCCGAGTGGGTTGTTTTTCCCCCACTCTCGCATTTTTTACTTTTACATCAAACATTGGTCTATGTTCTGTTTTGAAGTCGGCCCAGGGCCTGTTTACGCATGATGGAAGGACTGTTGCCCCATCATGGAATTTTGCTGTTTTGATAATGACCGATAACAAATTTTGTCATGCGAGGAAGATATTCCCCTGAAATATCTTCTCGCTGAAGGGTAAGAGGGATCCTATATAATACAGAGAAAAGAAGTAACAAAGGTTCCAATTCTCCAGAAAAATTGATTGTGTAAGGATTTCCTGTGTGTATGTTTTGTGAAGACTCGGATACTAATGTGAAGAGCCCATTGGGTCTCAGTGATGAGGAGCTTCATTTTAATAAGGATACAGACTTCGGGGTCTGGGTCTGCAACTTGTCTCTTGCTCATTTCTGTGTTGTCATTCAACTCATTTACATTCATGTCGCGTTACATTAAGATACGGTATGTATTTTTATATGAATTTATCTCATTGATACTTATATCATTAGCACCCTGGTACTTTAAATGGCTCAGGAGTAATGCATTGTTCCATTTTCAATTCACACGTATTTCTGCTATATCAGCTATTATGAAATGCTATTGATGAGAGTTCTCGGCATGTATGGATTCTTAACTATTTAAGCCCATCATATGCTATGAAGTTTTTCTTAGTATCGTCTTCCTGATAGTTGATATCTCCCTTTTGCTATACGTCTCTGTAGTCATCTTTATATATACCTCTTCTACCATATATCATGAATCCGGCCCTTTTTGTGGTGAACTGTCTTAAAGTTGTCTGAGGCAGTAGTATTTGAGTGTAGCATTACGTTCTTTCAGTATTACTCTTAATGCTTCAAACTATCGGAATTTTTGGTCCCACCCTAGTGTTATTCTCTGTTTCTAAAGAAGTAGTGTGAGAGCTCTGTCATGTCCAAGCACTAAACGCTGTTTTTAATCCTCTGCTCTCTACACAGTATAAGATGTCCTAGGCACTGGTCTATAACAACTCTAGGCTGTCTCTAGGAGTTACAACATCACCAACCAAAATTATTGCTAAAATCTAACTAAAAAAGAAAATTTTATGACTAATGTCTTGATGAAAAACTCTCAAAAGAGCTATCTTTTATCACTAATAAACTGTATCTAACATTGGATCCAGTTGAGGATGCAAGCTCCTTTAGGAGGTGTCAAGAACACCGTAGATCAGGTAGCCTTACCATTGGGATATGGAGTCAGCTGGACTTTGAAAAACATAAACAAACTATAAACTTTGATTAAAAACAACTAACTTGACTCTGACTTGACAACAAACTGAAACTTTTTAACTTTTTTGAAAGAAAATATAAGTTATTTGTAGAAGTCTCATGGCCTTTTCCTCGGGCTTCAAACTTCTGCAAAATCTTCTTATTTGTTGGATATCAAATGTAAATTGGTATATACAATGATAGTGAATTTATTTCTCAAGATTTCAAGAAATATAATTCTTTAGAAACCTACCATTTTAGGTCCTCCTGGCACTTCCTTCCCTTCAAGATCCTCTAGGAAAAATGCCTAGTTTCCTTTTAATGCTACGATATTGTAAGGTCCTTTCCATAGATTTTCAAATTTCCCATGCTTTCCCTTATCATCATTTCTAGCATCCCATCTTAGTACAATATCTCCAATCTTGAAGTCTTCAGCCTTTGTTTTTCTGTCAATATTTTTTCTTAATTTTGTCATGAAGCTTTGAAGTATTGCTGAAAACATCATCTCTTGTTTTTTGCAAATGTATCATCTGACTGATTCTTCTATGAATATCATTACGCTCACTGTCAAACTCCTGAAAAATATTCATTACTGGAACAACCAAGGAAGAAGGGAAAACAATGTAAATTCCATAAACAAGATGAAATGGAGACATGTGTAATTGATATTTTTGTGCTCACTCTATCAACCCACAGAGAATTTGTAAGCTTCTTGTGCCAATTCCTTTTCTTTTCCTGAAACATCTTCTTGTTAATACTCACCAAAGACTTATTAGATGATTATGCAAGCCCAGATCCCTGAGGATAATATGCAGTAGAATGGCCAAGTCTAATGGGATATTTAACACAAAAATCAATAATCTTCTTACATTTGAAAGCAGTTTCATTATCAGTGATAATCTTGTATGGACAGCCAAATCGAGATAGAACATTATTTTCAAGAAACTGAGTTATAACTGAATCAGTTGCTTGCCTAGTGGGAATAGCCTCAATCCATTTGGTAAAATAATCTGTAGCAGCAAGAATCCAATTTATATTGAGCTGAAGATGGAGGGTTAATTTCACCAATAAAGTCAAGTCCCCATCTTTGGAATTGTTCTTGCACTTCAATTGGTTTAAGAGGAAAAGGTAAAATCTTCCCTTTTCCTTGAAATATTTGACACTCATGATAACTCTTGATTGTTTTGTATACATTAGAAAATAAGGTGGGCCAATAAAACCTTCTCTCAAAATTTTATTTGTTGTGGTTTTCCAATAAAGATGACCTCCACAGTCACCCTTATGGAAATATGTCATGTCTTTCTCAACATCTCCTTCAACTAAACAGTTCAGCAATATTCCACTAGGATCTTTCCAATATAGGGCACCATTCAAAATGTAGTATTTCACTGATTTTAATTTCAATGATCTTCCTTTACTACTTGGAATGCAAGGAGGAGGATTCAAATGTTTCAGAATATATACAATATCAGCATACTAGGGAGATAAATAAAATATTTCAGCTATTTGAGGTAATGTTTCAGCATTTTGTTCATCAGACAATGCAACAATTAAGTTTATGTCTAAGGCATGAAGATTAGAATATTCCATCATATTTTCTAGGCATTGTCCTTTGATTAATTTTTTGGGCTTAATCTCCAAATCATACTCTAGCAAGGCAACAATCCATTTACTTATACGACCTTATGGACCATTCTGTGTGAGCACTTCTTTAACAGCAGCATTTGGCAAATAAGCAATGACATGGGAATGTAAAATGTACACTCTAAAATCCTTCAATGATTTGACTAATGCTAAATATTTTTTCTCAAAAATATTGTATTTTAAGGCAACATCTCTTATTGTGCTGCTAAAGAAAGAAATGCGTTGTTCTGTATTTTGATTTTTCTTTTGCGTTAAAACATCAACAAATGTATGCTCTGAAGAAAATGAAAAAATTATAAAATCAAGTGTAAAGTCTGGGCTAATGAGAATGGGAGCATGAGATAGAGCTAACTTGACTTGATTATATTACTTCTTTGCTTCCTCAGCCATTTTACTTCATAATATTTCTTCAACATGTCAATAATCTGGCTCAAATTTTCAACAAGATTGGGAACAAATCTTAGAAAAATAATTTTATCATTGAAATATTGAATCTGATTTTTTCTCCTAGGATAATATATGTTTTGAATTGATTCAATCCTTGAAGGAACTAATATTATGCCATATTTAGATATAATATGTCCTAGAAATTTACCTTATTCCATAGAAAAAATTCTCTTCTTTGGATTTAATGAAATGCCAAAATTTCTGCATATCTAAAAAATTGTCTTTAAAGGCTGCAAATGGTGCTCATCTGTCTTTGAGAAAACAATGATATCATCAAGGTAAATGACCAAAAATGAATATTTTTCATTGGAAAAAGAAATATCCTTTGCTTTTTGAAAAGTTTCCCCTGCATTCTGAAAACCAAAAGGCATTTTGGCATACATGAAAGCACCCCAAGGTGTGGTGAAAGTTGTCTTTTCTTGATCATCTGGGTGAACAAGAATATGATTGGATCCTGAGTATCCACCTAACAAATAAATTCTAGATGATCCAATTACCCTTTGTAGAATGTGGTCCATTTTTGGTAGTGGATAATTATCTTTTAATGATACTTTGTTCATATTTTGAAAATCAATGCACAATCTAATTTCTCTTGTCTTATTTCTCACATGCACTATATTGGACATCCAATCTGAGAAATAGATAGGAACAATTATTCCAGTAGTGAATAATATTTTTACTTCCTTCTGAATAGAAGGCAGAAATTTGGGATTCATCCTTCTAAACTTCTGGTGAAATGGTTTTTGATCTAGCTTCAAAGGAATAGTGTGCTGGATAATACTTTTATCATAGACCTTCAAATCTGAATATTCCCAAGAAAATACATCTGAAAATTGAGACATAATTACTGCATACTTAGCTTTAAATTTTGGACTTAAGGATTTTGAAATTTGCACCATCTTTGGCTTTTCCGAAGTCCCAATAATCAGATCTTCCACTCCCACTTCTATTGGTGACATAGTAGGTTTTCTTGCAACATCATCCTAGTCAAAAAATTCTTCCAAAGGTACCAAACCTATTGGAATAGAACTATCATTAAGTTGTGGTACTTGCATCTCTGTAGCTTGGAATTCCTAGTCATCTATTTGAGCATTGAAGAGTTCTTCTTATGTCTATAATAATTTATTTATTTTCTCACCATTTTGAAACACTTGCCAATATTGAACATTGTCAAGGACAAGAAGGCGATGTTTGACATTTATTTCATATTTTTTGTTTGGATACAGTGGGATTTTGAACATACTAGTAGAAGTGGCAAGAGAATCAACAATAACATTGTTGTTTCTAGGAATTAATGATAGATTATATTAAAGAAATGTTTTGAGGATATCTAGGACTGCATTTCGGTAAGTTCTCATTCTAGGATGTTTGGCACGATACTCTCCTTTGACTAGCTTGATAACTAACTCGGAGTCGCCATATACAGAAATTTTCTTTGCACCAAGATTTTTTGAAAATTTTTAGGCCAACAATCAAGGCTTCATATTGATCTGAAAATGGGTTGGATAAATTGTTATGCTTTTCAAGAACCTCCCACTCAGTTAAACAAATTAAGATCTAGCTTATTCTTGACTTGTGCGAAATTTTATACTTGAAATAGGTGTATGTTTTTTAATTGTTTAAGTGCTTTAATAAAAATTGTTTTTGTTGATATAAGCATGTGCAGCAACCATATAATGAAGCAAATAAACATAAACACATATAAGCAAATTTAATAAATAATTTCACCTGAATATCATGGGCTACGTCTCCTAGAGCCTTTATCAATTGACTTGGCTCTTTGGGATTAGGATGGATTTTTTTTTTACAAGTTACAAAATCAACTCCAATGGTTATCTAAACTGAGCCAATGGGTTTAGAATTCCATTTATATCCCTGTAATGGCTGAAATATCTCTGAAGATGAACCTCAGCTCCCTTGGACTTGTATCCTTGAGTCGGTGCTCTTAAGCTACCATGAGCTTCTCTATGGAACTAACTTCCTCAGAAATCCTTTTCTATCCCAAAAAACCTTTTATAATATATCCATCATACATCAAACACCAAAAATAGTTTGTTCATTTTCTCCAAATGAGCACTGGCTCCCCAATCTATGCTTCCATCCACTGATGGCCCTGGGCTACCCAAAATTTCCTTGTGGCTCTTTGACCTTTAGAAGTCTTAAAATGGCTCTGAAAATCCTTTCATTGGATTCAATATTTCCAAAATAGTTACTTGCAGAAATTGGCCTTTGGCTGCTCCGGTTTCACCTCCAACACCTGGTGGCAGCCCCTGGCTCTTGGTTCACTGAAACCTTCCCTGAAACATATATACCATCAAAAGTCTTCAAAAGCTTTTAAAAACTCCTAAAATGGATTCATAAGTCTCAAAATAGTCAGAATAGACTACTAGTTTGATGAGAATGGATATTGGTTGATCTTGATAGGCCTCATTCTCTTTCTCGCACCTAGTGGCGCTAGTGGCCCTTGGAACTTCTCTGAAGCATATAGGCCTTCAGAAGTCCTATAATAGTTTTGAAAACCTCACCATTAGTTCTAGAATGTTTTAAAAATCCAAAATTGACTATTGGATTACTGAGAAATGCCTCTAGCTGCACTGGCTAAGCCTCTTTCTGTTGCTGGCCCTTAGTGGTCTATAGAACATCTCTGAAGAAAAAACCTGCTCAAAAGTCATTTGATGGCTTTGAAACCCTCACGAATGAGTCTGTAATGTATGAGGCAGTAAAAATTGACTATTGGCACTCTCAAAATAGATGAATCTAGCTCAAGATAAAGCCTAAACAGTTTTTGTCCAGTTTCACCCTAATCAGTGCCACCAAATTTGGAGCATTGCACTTAACTCCAGTTAAAATAGGGTTTCGACCAAGAATGGAATGCTGGAGGGATCAAACACTAGGATAATTTCTAACAATAAATATGACCATTGGGGTGGCCACATGGCCACAAACCCCACAGTCGCGTTGTCGGTCGGCATAACTGTAGGCGGAAACTACGTGGATAACCGTGCATGTGACAAGTTTCAACATTATCGTTGTGAAGAACCCCTGGTTAGATTTTTGCTGGTGGTCTAGGGGCTTAAGCCCTTGACCTGAGTTCATGGTGATGGGCATGTGGGGAGGGGATTACCCTCGAGGCTAGCCCCTCCGGACCCCCAAAAACAATATTCTTCAACCTTAAATATAAGCTGCAACATCATATGGTTAAGAACTATTGGTAGCCCGAGTATTAAGGCATGTGCGTTCTCGACGGTAGGTTGTGCATTCAACTTTGGTAGAGTCCAAAAAAATTTTATATGACCATTCCTGGGCCACGTGGCGGCCTTCAGGCCTGCCACATGGCAACCTCCCATTGGCCAATCAAACCAATTGAATAATAATTCATGGACA
This sequence comes from Pinus albicaulis, assembly GCA_034641835.2. Taxonomy (NCBI): domain Eukaryota; kingdom Viridiplantae; phylum Streptophyta; class Pinopsida; order Pinales; family Pinaceae; genus Pinus; species Pinus albicaulis. Next base: position 257,707,589 of record CM076575.1, read on the forward strand.
CTACTCAGCCTCTAACTGGCCTAAAGGGAATATTCTATGGAATATTTTGAGGAATATTCTAGGAATATTCCCTAGAATATTCTTTTTTTAATATTCAAACCCCAGTCAAACTTGGTCAAAAGCCAAAAATTACAGTTTACTGGATTTTTCAAATCGCGATAACTTATTCATATGGTATCGGCTTTTTGAGCCTTTCACGGCACCAGAATCAGAAAGATGAGATATATACGGTCGCTCAGGTTCGACACTCTTTTGAAAATTTTGAATTTTGAGCTATCATTTAGGTCCTTGATCCAAATCTGATCACACCTCCCCATTGGAATTCTTTTCGACCCCAAAAGACTAATTACCTAATTTTTTCAGTATACGAGAGTACAACACCCTCACTTTTCAGCCTCCATACACTTTTCCCTGCTTGGCTTAGTACCTTTGAACCCAATTTGAAGGTAGTCAACACTTCCTTTCTTGGATGCTCTTGTCCTCCTGTTAAGAATTATCTTCTTTGAACTCACCCAGAAATTTTTAGCGATAAATTTATAGAAGGTATATGAACATCATGTCCTTGATCATCAATCCAAGGTGGATAAAAAAATAATAATTTAAAACATAAAACATGCATACATAGCTGAAATTTTCATATGTACAAATGAGTGTATGTCTTACTAAGTTAAGAAGTCAAACCACTTCTTACCAAGCCACTTCCATGGCGACTTTTGTTGTTGAAGATCTCCTTCGTGTGAAACGTCTATTCTCACATCAATAATGGAATATTTGGTATTTCTATCCTCTTGCCTCAAATTCTTGGGAGGATTAGTTGGATGCAATGTCCAACATTTGGAAACAAAGTGTCCATTTCTCTGGCAATGTGAGCAAGTCTTTTGCACCTTCTGAGCAAGTTTCCTTCGCTTCAACTGTTTCTTGTATGCCTTCAAGCTCTTCGAGCATTTTGAAACATCATGCTTACAAAGACCACAATAGGAACATCAACTCTTTCTTCCATTCAATAATGCATATTTTTCATGCTTATCATAAACATAATCAACTTTACTATGGGAATAATATTACCTCAGATTTTGCTTTGCATGTCCATATTTTTTTACTTTCTTGAGGAGATGAACTGGCAGAGGTTCCAGCTTTCTTTCGAAGACTAACATCAGTGTTCATGTCTTGATAGCTATCAGGACTCTCTTGCTCACCATCAGCTGCATGTCCATTAACATCTTGTTGCAACATAGGCTTCAAACAATGGAAATCAACTTGAAAACAGACTTGATATGTTTCTATTTTAGAACTTGTAACAAAATTGATTTTTAAAGTTGTCTCAAATGCCTTCATGGCTTTGGAGTTTCCGCCATAAGATTGAACATAACCTAGACCAAGTTTCTTAGGTCTTTCCTTAACCATAATAGGTTCAATCATGCCTTGTGCATGTTTGCCTAAACCCTTTCCTTCATAGCCCATTTTTAACATCAACTTGGACCCTATACCTCTAGTGTGCTTTTCAAATGAACCTACACATCTTTCTGAAGAGGAATTTGAAGACAAATTTGAGTGAATTACCTTTGCTTCAAGCATGTTCTTGGTTTAAGGCTCAACTTGTGACTCCCTATACCTCTAGTGTGCTTGGTTAAGGCCTTCCTACACATCTTTCTGAAGAGGAATTTGAAGACAAATTTGAGTGAATTACCTTTGCTTCAAGCATGTTCTTGGTTAAGGCCTCTTGGGCTTGATGGAGTTGCATCTCCATATCATGCAATCTTTGAAGAATTCCTTATTTATCTTGCTTCATAGCAACCAATTTCTCATGAATTCTAGTGCTTTCTCTTCTATATTCATACAGAATTTGCACCACATCCTTCAGGATGTAGAAGTCTCACTTCATCTCTTCATCAAAGAATCTTGTGAAGGAGGAGGATTTTGAAACCTCACTTGTTGAAGTTGTCATCTTATGAAAATTAACTAAATAAATTCAACAAAAAGTCACAAATATTTCAAAAATAATTGACAAAGCTTCTGAACAAAATGGTTGTAGAGTCAAACTCTTCTTCAAGCATCCTTTTGGAAACAAACCCTCTTGTGCTTCAAGGGTTTCATTGAGGTACTTTGTGTAAGGAAGATGCCTTCATCCCTTCTTTCTTCTTTTCCTCTTCTAGACTTAGCTAACAATAGCTCTCCCTTCACCTCTAGCAAACTCAAACTTGTAAGCAATAATCAATTTGCAAACAGTCAAATTATTTGCACTGTTTAACACCTTTCAAGTAAAATAAGAAAACTTGTGCTCTGTAAAAAAAGAAACCTAGAGCTATGATACCAACCTGATCTGAAAATGGGTTGGATAACTTGTTATTATTTTCAAGAACCTCCCACTTAGTTAAACAAATTCAGACCTAGCTTATTCTTGACTTGTGCAAAATTTTATACTTGGAACAGGTGTATGTTTTTTAATTGTTTAAGTGCTTTAAGAACATTTGTTTTTGCTGATATTAGGCATGTGTAGCAACCTATAATGCATCAAATAAAAATCAACACATAACAACAAATTTAATAAAGGATTTTACCTGAATATAGTGGGCTACGTCTCCTTGAGCCTTTGTCAACTGACTTGGATATTTTGGATTAGGATGGAAAATTTATTTTACAAGTTACAAAATCAACTCAAATTATTATCTGAACTGAATCAATGGGTTTATAATACCATTTATATCCTAGGAATGGTTTAAATCTCTCTGAAGATGAACCTCAACTCCCTTGGACTTGTCTCCTTGAGTCGGTGCTCTTGATCTACCCTGAGCTTCTGTATGGCACTAACTCCCTAAAAAATCCTTTTATGTCCCTAAAAAATTTTCTAATGTCTCCATCATACATTAGACACCAAAAATAGGTTGTTCAGTTTCTCCAAATGAACATTGGCTCCCCAAACTTGGCCTCCATCCACTTATGGCCCTAGGCTGCCCAAAACTTCCCTGTGGCTCTTCGACATTCAGAAGTTTTCAAATGGCTCTTCATATCCTTTATTTGGATTGAAAATGTCCAAAATAGTCATAATATACTATTCTCTTGCAAAATTTGGCCTCCAACTACTTCGGTTTCGTCTCCAACACCTCATAGAACCCCCTCGCTCTAGGTTCACTGAAAAGTTCCCTGAAGCATATAGACCTTCAAAAGTCTTCAAAAGCTTCTAAAAACTCCTCCAATGGATTCATAAGGCTCAAAATATTTATAATAGACTACTGTTTTGCTGAGAATGGATATTGGCTGCTTTGATAGGCCTCATTCTCTTGTTGGCACCTATTGGCCCTGGTGGCCCTTGGAACTTCTTTGAAGCATATCGGCCTTCAAAAGTCCTCTAATATTTCTTAAAACCTCACCATTAGTTCCAAAAATTTTTAAACATCCAAAATTTACTATTGGATTACTGAGAAAGGCCTCTAGCAGCACGGGCTAAGCCTCTTTCTATTGTTGACTCCTAATGGCCCCCGTGGCCCCTAGAACGTCTCTCAAGAAAAAAAAAACTACTCAAAAGTCCTCTGATGTCTCCGAAACCCTCAAAACTGAGTCTGAAATGTCTCAGATAGTTGAAATTTACTATTGGAACTCTTAAAATGGATGAATCTAGCTCAAGATAGAGCCTAAATAGTTTTTTTCCAGTTTCAACCTAATCAACTCCACCAACTCTGGAGCACTACACTTAACTCTAGTTAAAATAGGGTTTTCCGACAAGAATGGAGTGCTAGCCATATTACTCACCAGGATAACTAGTAACAATAATTGTGACTGTTGGGGTGGCTACATGGCCACAAACCGCATGGTCTCATTAGCGGTCAGCATAATTGTAGGCAGAAACTACGCAGATAACCATGCATGTGACATGTTTCAACATTACCATTGTGAGCAACCCCCAGGCAGATAGAGCTTAAAGATTTGATGTCATGATTTTAGTGCGAACAAAATGTCACATGAGTCAATCATTTTTCACTCGCAGTCTAGGGTCTTAAGCCCTTGACCCGAGGTCACGGTGACAATCATGTGGCTCGGGGATGGCCCCTCTGGACCCCCAAACGCAATACTATTCAACATTAGATATAATCCACAATATCATATGTTTAAGAACCATTGGTAGCTCGAGAAGTAATGCATGGGCGTTCTCGGTGGTAGGTTGTGCATTCGACTCCGACGAAGTCCAAAAATTTTTTATATGACCATTCCTGGGCCACGTGGCAGACTCCGGGCCTACCACGTGGCAGCCTCCCATTAACCCATCAAACCAATCGACCAATAATTCATGGACACTTTTCATCCTCTAATTGGCCTGAAGGGAATATTATAAAGAATATTTTAGGAACATTCTTTTTTTTTTTTATTCAAAACGCAATCAAACTTGGTCAAAAGCCAAAAATTGTTGTTTACTGGACTTTTCAAATTGCGATAAATTCTTCATACAGTGTCGATTTTTTGAACCATTTGTGGCACCAAAATTATGAAGAAAATATCTATCTAGTCGCTCAGGTTTGACACTTTTCGAACACTTTTAATTTTGAGCTATCACTTAAGTCCTTGATCCAAATATGATCACATATTCAGCTTCATTATGGTGCAATCAAATGCTAGTTTGTAGGAAGACATTCTAAAATTTAGAGGCATATCCAATGGTTAATTAATTGGGTTGTGAATCCCTTTTCGAATGCCAACACCTTCTTTTCCCATGGCTCCATCAAAATCCATAGTCTAGAGACTATTTTCTTCATCTGAAAGGTGAAAATCAGATGGCTGATTTTTCTTTTTTGTTTCAAATATCTTTGTTGTATCCAAGATTTCTGTTTTTTCTGTTGTTTTCTTGCTTTCTTCTTGACGGTATGTCTTTAATTCTAAACTGTTTGGCATTATTTTTCAAAATTTTGTCTCTGCCAATTCTAAAACAGAATTTGAATATTCTAGATTTTCTAATTTTTCTTCAATCAAAAACTATGAATATGTTGAACATTATTCATTGAATAAGATGAAAGATTCTAAATATTTATGTACAACATGAATGGTATGATTTTTAGGCTTTTCTCTGGTGTTGATCATATACTTCATCTTACTTTCTCTGTAAATTTTCCTAAATTGTCCAAAGATGGGAATTGTTGAATAAGAAAAGTAAAGCTGCAAACTTCCTCTAAGCTTTGCTCCCCATGATCTAGAAAGTAGCATTCCATACCTAAGTGGGATGTCAAAGACAACAACATCCATGAGGAAATTCTTGGCTAGAATTCGTTCTAATGAGACCACTAAATCCTTGATAAGAGCAAGACATTTCACCCTCCCTGAATCAAATGAATAGAGATCATGATAAGGTATTGTGATATCTAGTCCTAATTTTTACATCATGGCTTTAGGAATGAGGTTGTGGGATGATCCAGAGTCAAGAATTGCATTATGAAGAATAAAATCATGAACCTTGAGGCTTAAGTAAAACGCAGTAACTTCACTATGTTCTGATTTTCCATCAATAACAAGACCGAAAAGAAGCTCAGGATGATCATCACTCAAGTTAACCATATCATATGTTTGATCAACTCTAAGAAACTTAGTAACTTGAAACTTGTACTAATCATTCTTCATTATCCATGTGAGAGGAATAGAGACCTTCAATTTAGTAATTTCATTTCCGAGGGAAAAATGAGTAGGATGTGTATCTACCTCTTTCAGTGATGTATATTTCTTTTAAGACAGTTCTTTTGATGAATAATCTTTCTTTTGTCCTCCTTCTTGAACTTCCTGATATTTTCTTTGATTTCTGGTGGATTCTTCATTAGCTTTAGGAGAGGTATAAGTAGTGGGTTCCTTTTCTTTGCTTATGTTTGGTGCAACAACTTATTTTTGTTGAGTATTGGTTTGAGAGTTCTACTTCTTTTGATTGGCAACTAGAGGAACATTTATACTCCTCAAACCATACTGCCTTTTAACTTGGGGGAGGGAATTTTGATATCCTCTTTGATAATATTCAGTAAAAATTAAGTCTTCATTTGACAAGGCATATTGTTGGTCTTCTGATGCACAAATTTCTACATAATATTGATCTTCTTCACTGAGGAAGAAAGGTTGTTGATTTTCCTCAAACAAATGGTTTTCCCTAGAAATTTCTTCTTCATCATCTTCATCAGGCCCTTCATTATAATTCTATTGTAATTGATCTGAAATGATTGTATTAGTTTGTTGTGCTAAGTGTCCTTTCAGTAATAAAAACATGTACAATTTTCCTCCATTTGTTTTCTTAAGTAATGAGTTTTTTAACCATGAAACATAGATGAATTTGTGAGTTTTAAGCATGAAATTAGGCCTAAATAACACTGTACAACAGTGTATAACAGAGAAATAACATCACACATAAGTTTTACACATCAAGCATGATGAAGTAGTTCACCCCTCCTAGGCTACATTTGCTGGTCCAGCTCCCAATTGCATGTCCCTCTTTTTCATTATGCTCAAAATTGCAAATACATATGTTTACAAGCCTCAAATGGTTGTTTTCTCTACACCAGTTGCTCCAAAAAGATCGAATTAGTCTTGGTAGACTCTTGTTTCCCCCAATTTTTTTTAAAATTGACCTCCCAAAGCCTTTTTCGAATCTCAGCTAGAATATCTCCACTAAATCTGGAGAATTATACATCAGTGGAGTTAATTTTGGTTAAAACTCCAAATTTAGGGCACCTCCACAAATCTCGCTGGAAAATACCATTTGATTTAAATGCAAAAGGTTAGGGTGGGGTGGACAATTTTACCCCCGGCCTTAGACTCTGTGGTTTAAATTTTGTATTAAACTCTGCATTGGAGCGAAACCTGGAGTCAGAGTTTCATTAACATTTTCTGAAACCATCACAATAAAAGTCTCCATTCTGCGCATGTGACCGCGTTGTATACCACCGAAGGTTACATTACAGGAAAACTGTCGTATTAAACTTTAATGTCACGGTGTATGGTAGCATGTGACCACGCTTTCGGGTTGCCAATGGGTTGGGACCATTGGCGGCACCCCCTCCAAATATTAAACCAATACAACTTCACATGATGGGGAAGACTTATAAGGTAAGAAAAATTATACAACAAAGACGGTGGAACTCTTTGGTGCCATGCCGGAGGTCGCGGGTTCGAACCCCTCCCGACTCCACCAAAATTTTACATAAACCTCATGGGGACACGTGGCAGCCTCCGGGCTTACCACATGTCACCCATCCAATGGTGCCAAATAAACACATACAACTCCATCCAATGGTCCTGGTTGCGCCACGTGGCAAAATCTAATTGGGTTTTAGAAAAATGAATATTCCCAGTATATACCACCTATTGAGTGTACCTACATGTTGACTGGGCATACGAGTCACCCTGTCACAAAAATTTTAGTTGTTTAGGAAAACTATCAGAATGCGATATTTTCCTCATACGACATCAGTTTTTCGAATCGTTCATGATGCCGGAATCACAACAATGAGACCTTTCCGGTCGCTCAGGTTCGGCACAGTTTCGAGCATTTTCAATTTTGAGAAAAACATATGATCTCCTTATCAGGAATGGTGTCTGAAATTGCTATTGAATTTTTGGATCACGACCCCTCTATTCCCTTTGTTTGATCCTATATTTGGGTTGCTGATTTTGACCCGTGAAATTGGGATTTCATATAGAAGGTTCAACTTGTCCATCAACACTGGACATCTTATCCATCATTTTCTCCCTAGCTTTGATAAAAGTATCAATTTTTCCTTCTGATGAAGTGGATGCTTCTTATTTTATTGTGACTCTTTTCTCTGTTTTGACCTTATACTTTTTAATAATAAGATTGGCCTCTATAGTCACTGCATTTCTTTGCATTTCTTGAAAAGTTGATGGATTTCTCTTCCTCAGCTGATAGGCCATGTCAGGGTCAAAACCATCAGGATAATGGAGTAAAGCAAGACCAGGGGGAGGTTTGATATTATCAATAATTGAATCATATATCTTGTTAAGTCTAGCTATGAATTCTTGGAAAGATTTATTTGTACTTCTTTTCAGTGCATTATATTCAGCTAGAATTTGCAGTGATTTTTTCTTCTCTTCCCATCTTTCCATGAGTAGATCAATTAGCTTTTGTGAGGTAGCAATTGTACCAACTCCAAGAGAAGAAAACCATTTCTTTACTTCTCCAGAAAATCTTTGAGGAATGATACACATCTTAGCATCATCATTGTCTGTTTATTCAAGGTCTATAAAATCAGTTACTTTAGCCACATGTTGATTGTTACACCATTTTTTGGTCATCTAACCTATTATCATTAGATGGACCCAAGTACATCATGTAAGACCAATTTTACTCCAAGTAAAATTGCTTTCACTATGAAAATAACTTAGTAAATCACCTTTATTAAGATGTTTATGGTCTGAAAAGGAAACCCCATAAGGAAATATTAAATAAATATATATTTGTTTGATTCCGTTTGCTCCCTTGTACCTTTGATCAGTTGGGCGCGCCATGTCTTTTCATTTGAGGGCACCCACCCAAACTCGTTCAGGTCGGGTTGTTTCAGTTGAGGGTGCTTGCCCAAATGTTTTTGGGTCAGGTCGTTTCGGTTGAGGGCGCCCACCCAAACGCATTTGGTTCGAGTTGTTTGATTTGAGGTTGCCCGCCCAAACGCGTTTGGGTCTGGTCGTTTTGGTTGAGGATGGCTGTATCAAATTTGCTAAGTACTTGTGACTGCACGGGTGCCCTGTACACGTTCATGTGGCCCGTTTTCCAGTTGCTCCCTTGTGCCTTCATTCAGTCATGCGCACCATGTTGCGCCGTGTGAGGGCGCCCGCCCAAACATGTTCATGCAAGGTCATTTTGTTTGAGGGCGGTTGTATCAAATTTGCTAAGCTGTGACCGCACAGGTGCCTTGTGCACGTTTGTGCAACCCGTTTTTCGTTTTCTCCCTTGTGCCTTCGTTTGGTATCCTGCTCTATTGTTTCGTTTGAGGGCGCCTGCCCAAACCCGTTCGGGTAGGGTCATTTCGTTTGAGGGCGCCCGCTCAAACCTGTTTGAGTAGGGTCGTTTCGGTTGAGGGCACCCGCCCAAATGCACTTGGGTCAGGTTGTTTCGGTTGAGGGCGCCCACCCAAACGCGTTTGGGTTGGGTCGTTTCGGTTGAGGGTGGTTCTATCAAATTTTCTAAGTACTTGTGACCACACGGGTGCCTTGTGCATGTTTTTGCAGCCCGTTTTCCAATTGCTCCTGTGTGCCTTCATTCAGTCATGTGCACCGTGTCACGCCGTGTGAGGGTGCCCACCCAAACGCGTTCAGGTCAGGTCGTTTCATTTGATGGCGGCCGTATCAAATTTGCTAATTGGTGACCACACGGGTGCCTTATGCATGTTCATGCGGCCCGTTTACCATTTTCTCCCTTGTGCCTTCGTTTAGTCGGGTGCGTCATGTTGTTTCGTTTGAAGGCACCCACCCAAAGCCATTCGAGTCAGGTCGTTTCGGTTGAGGGCACCCACCCAAACGTGTTCAGGTCGGGTTATTTCGGTTGAGGGTGCCCACCCAAATGCATTCAGGTCAAGTTGTTTTGGTTGAGGGCGCCTGCCCAAATGTGTTTCGGTCTAGTCATTTCGGTTGAGGGTGGCTGTATCAAATTTGCTAAGTACTTGTGACCACAAGGTGCTCTATTCACGTTCATGCGGCCCATTTTCCGGTTGCTCCCTTGTGCCTTCGTTCAGTCATGCGTGCCATGTCGCGTCGTGTGAGGGCGCTTGCCCAAACGCGTTTGGGTCGGGTCGTTTCGTTTGAGGTGGTCGTATCAAATTTGCTAAGTTGTGACCGCCCGGGTGCCTTGTGCATGTTCGAGCGGCCCGTTTTCCATTTGATCCCTTGTGGCATCATTCAGTTGGGTGCACCGTGTCGTGTTGTGTGAGGTCGCCTGACCGGGCGCATTCAGGTCGATCCATTTCGTTCGAGGGTGCTTGTATTAGTTTTTCTAATTTGTGACCACCCAGGTGCCTTGTTCACCTTCGGGAGGCGCGTTTGCCATTTTCTCCCTTGTGGCATCGTTCGGTCGGGTGTACCATGTCGCGCCGTGTGAGGTCACCCGACCGGGCACGTTTGGGTCGGGTCGGGCCATTTCGTTCGAGGGCACCCGTATCAATTTTTCTAAGTTGTAACTGCCCAGGTGCCTTATTCACATTTGGGTGGCCCGTTTTCCATTTTCTCCCTTGTCGCATCGTTCGGTCAGGCGTGTCGTGTCGCACCATGTGAGGTCGCCCAACTAGGCGCGTTCAGGTCGGTTCGGGCCGTTTTGTTCGAGGGTGCCCGTATCAATTTTTCTAAGTTGTGACTGCCTGGGTGCCTTCTGCACGTTCGGGCGGCCCATTTTCCATTTTCTCACTTGTGGCATCTTTCAGTCGGGTGCACTGTGTCGTGCTCTATGAGGTCACTCGACCGGGTGCATTCGGGTCGGGTCGTTTCGTTCGAGGGCGCCCGTATCAGTTTCGCTAATTTGTGACTGCCCGGGTGCCTTGTGCATGTTCGGGCAGCCCATTCTCCATTTTCTCCCTTGTGGCATCATTCGTTTGGGTGCATCGTGTCGCGTCATGTGAGGTCGCCCGACCGGGCGCGTTCGAGTCGAGCCATTTCGTTCCAGGGTGTCCGTATCAGTTTTGCTAAGTTGTGACTTCCCGAGTGTCTTGTGCATGTTCGGGCGGCCCATTTTCCATTTTCTCCCATGTGGCATCATTCAAACGAGCGTGTCATGTCGCACCGTGTGAAGTCGCCCGATTGGGCACATTCAGGTTGGGTTGGGCCATTTCGTTCGAGGGCGCCCATATCAGTTTTTCTAAGTTGTGACTGCCCAAGAGCCTTATACACATTCGGGTGGCCCATTTGCTATTTGCTCTGTTGTGGCATCATTTGGTCAGGGCACATTCGGGTCAGGCCGTTTCGTTCGAGGGCACCCGTATCAGTTTTGCTAAGTTGTGACCGCCTGGGTGCCTTGTGCACATTTGGGTGGCCCGTTTTCTATTTGCTCCCTTGTGGCATCATTTGGTTGGGCACGTCGTGTCACGCCATGTGAGGTCGCCCGAACAGGCGCGTTCAGGTCTTGTCGACGTGTGAGGCCGCCCAAGGAAACACGTTTGTACAGGTTGGGTCGAGTCGCGCTCAAGGAAATGCGTTCAGGTGGGTTAGGCTGGGTCTGGTTAGGTCTTGTCGTGTGAGGCCACCCAAGGAAACACATTCGTACAGGTCAGGTCAAGTTGGGTTTGGTCGGGTCGTGTCATGTGAGGCCACCCAAGGAAACACATTTTTATGGGTCGGTCAATTTGTGTACTGATGGCGCTCAAGAAAACACGTTCGGGTGGGTCAGGTTGGGTCGAGTCGGGTCTTTTCGTGTGAGGCCACCCGAGGAAACACATTCGTATGGGTCTATTTGAGTCCTGTGATGGTGCCCAATTAGCTGGAAATGAGTTTGGGTTATAAGGTCAGGTCGGTACGTGCCATATTGTAAGGGCACCAAAGGAAACACGCAGTTCAAATGGGTCGGGTCGGGTGATCTGGTCGGGTCAGGTTGTGCCGTGTGGGGCCATGTGAGGCCACCCAAGGAAACACGTTCGGGTGTGTCGAGTTGGGTGATCTGGTCGGGTCGTGTCATGTGAGGCCACCAAAGGAAACGCGTTTGTACGGGTCGGGTCGAGTTGGGTCTGGTCAAGTCGTGTCATGTGAGGCCGCCCAAGGAAACACATTTGTACAGGTCGAGTCGAGTCATGTGATGGTGCTCAAGGAAACATGTTCAGGCAGGTCGGGTTGGGTCTGGTCGGGTCTTTTCGACGTGTGAGGCCGCCCAAGGAAACATTTTCATACGGGTCAGGTAGAGTCATGTATTGATGGCGCTCAAGGAAACTCATTTGGGTGGGTCAGGTTGGGTTTGGTTGAGTCTTTTCATGGGAGGCTACCCAAGGAAACACATCTGTATGGGTCAAGTCGATCGAGTCGTGCGATGGCACTCAAGGAAACATGTTCGGGTGGGTCGGGTTTACATTCAATGGCTTAATAATAATTTTTAAAAATCCCCATAGGTAGTCCCAACTCTGAGTGCCCCTTAATGTTTTTCATCTTCCTTGATTTAATCTTTCTCTTTGATTTTTGTTTAGAAAAAATGATGTATGACCTTATTCCCATGGTGGATTTTAATATAATAGATGAGGCGTTTACTTTTAGGCCACCTTTTATATCAACATTACTCCTCACTGCAAAGAGATTTTTTTTAATATATTAAAGGATATATGAATTGTGATCCTACTCATTTCCACCTCCAACCAAGAAATTCCATCAACCTTAATATTAAAAAAAGATACCCTCATATCACCCATATCCTTAGGAAGACCACCCTCCCTATCCCTTAGAATGAATATATATATATATATATATATATATATATATATATATATATTAAGCATTCCTTGGGTGGAAAAGTTTCAAAATTAAAACCCTGGCTACTATGGTTTTCTCAATTTTTTCCATGAAGGTTTGTTTGTCAAGGGGTAGACAATTGGGTGGGTTATCCACTACCAATCCATGAGAACAAAATTCAATTGGAGGAGATCTATGATGACTTACAGTTTTCCTTTTCTTGAATATTAATCTCCTAGCAATCTCCTATACAATTTGATCATCTTTCCACATAAAATATTTATGCCCAAAAATCATTTTCAAGGACTTCCCTTTTCTACTCTATAATTTTGACATGCCCATTGGCTCTCTTTCCTTGCAATGAATTTATGGTAATGGTAGGGTATATTTTCTTCTCAACTCCTAGCATAGGCTCAAAAAATAATTTTATCTATCATTCCCATATCTCTAGAGGATCATTCATTATGTCTCCTTTCCATTTCATCCAAAAATATTCATGGGTGTCCCAATGGGCCAAAAATTCTAACATGGCCATGAATACATCAATTTATTCACCTAAAGGGAATATCATAATAATCTAAAACTTGGTTAGTTCCATCTCTACACAACTTAGATACAATTTTGTTGGTCTAAGATTTTGTTCTTTCATTCATTTTAATGAAATTATCTAGAGTGTCCCCAATAAGTATTAAAGTTATCCCCTTGAAAATTCAACAATAATTGAAAGGAGATTTACCCGAATAGCTTATACAATCTCTTTTTCCTTGAGAGGGTCATAATAGGGTCACCATTCTTTTAATGACATGTAAGTATTGCTCGAGAACCAATTCTATTTTTGGATGACTTCCACATCCTTACCATAAATGAAAGTAAGCAATGTCTATCCCTTTGCTAATAAGTGGAAGAATGAAGTAGAACCCAACACTGATGTCCAATGCCTATTTATTCATTGACTCATAAAAGTCTTAGATATATGTCTCATATATAAATTTTTCACAGGTAGAATTAATGTAGTATTTGATCCATGTGTACATATTCCATGAAAACTATCATTAAAATATCTTATTTCATCTTTATATATTTAACTTTAATCCTTCTAATCCTATTTCTAGTACCAATCTTTTCCCTTTTGTTATTTTCCCAAGAACCCTACCCCACCTCGTAAATACCACATAGTGATGTTTCCCAAAATTTATATCTCCTTCACCAAATAGAAACCTCTATCCATTATAAGTTCTTAAAGTTAAAAGGTTTGATTAAACACACAAAATAGTATAAGGAAGCTTATGGGGTGATATTAATAAGGGAACTAAAAGCTTTTATTCAAAACCTTAATGCCATGTTTAAGGGAACTAAACAAATTATATGCCATGTTTAAATCAAACCTAAGTTCCAAAGTTTTTATACGTTGGCATTTGAAAGGTTTTAATACCTATTTATATGGTGGAGCATTACTGCCATAAACTATGGTTTTAATATCAATAGAGGCATTTCAAACAAATTACATGGTGTTCAAAGGTTTCGGATTAATCGCGGGCCTTCCAAAATTTTACATTAATCACTATAGTTACCCCTGCATGGAATCACTACAGCTACTTTCCACCTCCATAATCGACTCAAACCGTACTAGTTATACACCTCCTGCTGCAAAGAACCGCCGGTGAAACGTGCAAGAAACTCCAGAAAACTTCCTAAAATACTGCAGGCCCTTCCTCTATCAGCAAGAGAAATGGTAATGTGAACTTATTTCATGTTTGTTACAGGTGTGAACTTATTTTCCATGTTTTTTTGTATAAATTGAAAGCAATTGCACACGGGCTTAAAAGTGTATCAATGCACAGCCAATCCCCTATTGCAGATCTTTGAACCAAATCAACCTAATGTGAAATATTTCTCATGGGAGGTATTCCCTTTGGCATATCATCAACAACAATCTCAGCAAACTCATTCAACAATTGTTGAGTTTCCATCGGCACATAACTATTTTCCTTATCTTATTATAACTTCTTTGGCATTATGGCCAAATAGAATTTTGCCTATCTTTCTTCCTTAAGAAATTGTTTGGTTGAGAACAACATTACATGACCACTTTTGTTTCCATTACACCCTGCATCACTATTGTCCATTGTTGTTGTCTCCTCTTTTGCCATTTTCTCTACTATCATGTTGTCCATCTTTGCTGAATTCATATGTATTTTCTGTACCATCATTCAACACCTTCCTATCAAACTACCAAGGTCTTTGCAATAATACATGATATGCCCCCATCTCCGCCACATACATAATACTTGATCATTGAAGTTGTTGATCTGAAAACTCAACAAACAGTACTTTGTCACAATGACATGTTGAAATTTCTATAACTATGAAACCCAATATGGATTGGGATAGTATATGCACTTTAATTTTAGTGTATTGATCAACTCAGTGGACACCAAATTTTCTGTACTCCCAACATCTATGATAAATTTGTAGCATTTACCTAGAAGGCTAGAACCTAGCATTTAGTTCTAAAAACTTTCCCTCTGTTTATGTACTTTTGTAGCCTTCCTTTTAGGTTTGAGTAATGCGATTTTGAAAAAAAAAAATCACCCTCTTCATGTTGAAGTATTACAACATTTTCTCCCATAGTTGATGCGTCACCTGTCCATGTGACATGAGTCCTGGCCTCGTTCTTTCTTCCTAGATTGTGCTTCTATGGGCATTTAGATTCTTCCTGCCTATCTAATCCATACCTGTAACAAGTAATGACATACTTATCCTTTCCTTTTCTAAACTCTCTGCCTCTGCCACATGGTTCTCTCCTTAGGAAATTTTACTTCTTAATGCTTCAGGTTATCTCCCTTTGCTAGAATTTCTCCTTACAAACTTTACTCTTTCTTTGCTTCTAAATTTTTTCCTCTGCAATTCTACTGCTACTTCCTATTCAACTTTTCCTCTACCTTGAAAGCAATCTGATATGCTTCATCCATGATTTGGAAATAATGGGTACTCATCTCATCTTGAATCTAGACCTTCAATCCATTCACACATCTTGCTAAGCTTTGATACTGTGGCTCTTTTAGTCCTGATTTGGGAGTCATTTTGAAGAATTCTTTTGTATACTCCCGGATAGATATCTATTTTTTATTCAAATTTCGTGCTTTCTCTGCATAAAATTTGTTCATAATAAACAAGAAAGAACTAGTCCTTGAGTTTACTCACCATTTTCTTCCAATTCTTAATCTTCTCCTGGTGCTTGTCCACTCTGCCATTTTGCACAACATTGCAGCATAGTGCAAGATACCCTTTCAACTTAGTTATTGTAAAATGAACTATATTGGGGTATTGGAAATTATCATACTCAAATTATCTATTGAGTTCACCTATCCAATGTATGATCCTTTACTTTCAAACCCATTATAGCATGGAACTTCCACCCTTATATTACCTATATCTTTCAAGTATGAGATCAAATGCTCAACTGGGTTATTCCACAAAAACATCCTCTGATTCTGAGTCTGCTATAGCTACAACATCTCCAATTTGTCTGGTTTCTAATTATTCCATTTTCCTTCTCAATTCCTCCAATTCCTGGTTCCTCACATCTCTTCGTGGTGGCATCCTTAGAAGTTTTCTAAGCCTACGAGACTACCATTCACAAGCCTTTCTTTTGACACTGCCTCATTGCTCCTCTCTCAATATACAAGAGAACAAATGAATCTCTTTCAGGTCTCCTTGCTACCACACTTGCGCATGAATTGATCTCATGGAACATAACTAGCAAGAGAGAATTAGTATTGATACTTCTACAAATTCTCAACTAGAGTTGAACTTTGCTTTTATCCCACTTGATGCACCAAATATTTTCTATAATTATGTGACTCACTACAAAATTTTGACACTATTAGAGCGCAACAACTATGGAAGTAGCTTACTTAAGCAATCATAGTAAGAAAAATGCTATAGAAATAATTTTAAAGAATTAATAATGTAAAGAATAGGAAATAGATAAAATCTAACTCTTTCTTGCAGAATATGTCAATTCAGCAAGTGGAATAAAATCTAGAGTTCTTAGTCTCTCCATGAGAGAATTAGTATTGATACTTCTACAAATTCTCAACTAGAGTTGAACTTTGCTTTTATCCCACTTGATGCACCAAATATTTTCTATAATTCTGTGACTCACTACAAAATTGTGACACTATTAGAGCGCAACAACTATGGAAGTAGCTTACTTAAGCAATCATAGTAAGAAAAATGCTATAGAAATAATTTTAAAGAATTAATAATGTAAAGAATAGGAAATAGATAAAATCTAACTCTTTCTTGCAGAATATGTCAATTCAGCAAGTGGAATAAAATCTAGAGTTCTTAGTCTCTCCATGATTCACAATATTCAAAGCAATGTGATCAGAATGGTAGACAATATTGGGCTTCCATGAGAACAAGCTGATATTCACTCTTCTCTATGCATATTTGGAGTTTAGCCTTATCTTTTCTTGTTGCAAATTGCTGGAACACTTCTTTTTTATTGATTCCATAAGTCTGTAATTTTCTTCCAGACTGTTCAATTCACATGGTAGCTCAACAGTCTTTGTAACTCTTGACATCCTCATGTGTTGTCTCTACAAATGCCTAGAGTAGCTTTTGGTGGTGAATGTTTCAATTTAGCTTTTAGATATTTTTCTTTTATCATTTCTGTAGCATGTGGCCTCATTTCTTTACCAATATAAGTCATTAAGAAATACAAATTAAAAAATAAATACTTGATGCTAATTGCACAAACCCATGGATGCCCTAGAGGTAGATTTAGAAAATATTTAGGCTGGAGTCTCTCTGATTTTGGTGTGTGTTTTTCTCCAGTGGCAACCTCAACTTTGCAAAACCCGGGGAATGAGTCCACCTTTTGAATGTTCCTCAGACTATATATATATGTCTTTTCATTTCCCATATTTTCTCGAGTGTAGCAAACTGATCTATTCTGATTTGGTTGGAAGCATCTCACATTTGAATTTCTTTTATCATGATCCATAACACTAACATATTTTTTAAATCAAAATACATATCCTTTACATTTGCATCTATTTGATCTGTCTGCGACATTCTATTCTGCTGGACCTGGCTTTTAGCTCTATCAAGGAAGTGATTATCATGGATGCATTGACATCTTGTATTCTGTTTTGTCTTATTATTTGATTAAATTTATGCTGTGCAGTAACCATCCATCTGCCTTGCCAATTTCCTTGTTTCTGTTCAAGAGACAGTTGTCCTTCTCCTTGGATTCAAATCACTGGTTGATATTGGATTTCTAGTCATCTAATTTTTTCTCTTCCCCCAACTGCATAGCTTGCTAGTAGGGTGTTCCCCAAGTTTTTTCTCATCTTACCTTTGCTACAGAGATATCGAATTCAAGAGGGACCTTTAATTTTTATTTCTGGAAGATGTCTCGGGGATTTCTTCTTTTTATTTTTTGGGTCAAAGAGGGGGTTGGATTTGGTCAATATATAGCATGAATTTTATTTCCGTCAATTTTCTATTTGTGGGCCATTGCATTTGTGACAATATTTCCCCAATGGGATTTTTATTTTTTTATTGTGAAGTGATTAGGATTTTCCATGTCAATATATTCTTTGATTGTAGTGATGTTGTCAACAATATATCCCTATATATTTGTAAATTTGTTTCTCTCTCAAATGAAATTAATTTTTTTCCTATTACTGAGAACCTGATCCCTTGAGGCAAGTTGAAATTTGGGAGGAAAGTATTATGCAACTTGAATATGGCTCTGCCACTAATTGACATATAAGATACCTTGGGAAGAAGCCTCACTCCTTTTAATTTGACAAACATGACTAGTCTTTGTGGAGTGATTTCATCTGCCAAGGTTATGCTATAATTTAATTAGACAGTATAGTATGCATCTGTAATGTACCTTGAAACTGACATCTACAAAATTCTTTCCAGTCTAGGTGAGAAACATCAAGAAAACTGATATGGTATTCTCCTACTAGTTCATGAGAAAACAAAGGATTTAATTAAAAAAAAACAAGCTGAGATATATTTACATACTTTTATCCTTTTGATACCCATTTTTGACTTTCTTGCTCTGTTATCAATGGCAAAACATTAGCAGTTCCTAATTCTATTGTTGAAAATTAGCTAGAAAAATGATTCCTTGATTTGTGCCTTAATTCAAGGAGTCAAAGTCAAGTTCTTTTTTTTTGCACATGTTCGATTTCCTAAAATTTAGGAGTGCATGAAGAAATTAAGTGATGTGTTGAAGTTGAAGGTCAAGTTTTGTTCTTCTAGTGTGAGTTAAATCGGGAAATGAAAGCTTAAGTGGAGTTAGCCTCCTAACTTTTAGGAGGATCTAGTTAACTAGTTTTGTTGACTTTTGTTAACTACAAAAACTCCAGTTCAATTCCTTAATTACAAAAATCACTAATTTTAACCATTCTAATTTCCTTTCAAATGAGGAATGAAGGCACAAGTTTAAAATTTAATCATTTTTTTGGTTTGTACAAGTTGGTGAGACTAAGAAATAGGAAGCACAAGTTTGTGCGTGGAGCTTGTGAGAGGAAGAGTGGGCAAGAGAAGCTTGTGCACAGGTTGGTAGAGAGCAGCAGAGATCAACACTTGCAGGTGTTTCAAGCTTAGTTCTCACAAAGAAATCAAATTGGTTTCTATTGAGACAGAGTTATTTTTTAAGAGATCAATTGTTCAATTTTACTATCAATAAAATTCTCATCAAGCAGAGGGTTTTCCCAGTTGGGTTCCCTAGTTAAAAAAAAAAAATTTCTTGAATTGTGTGACTGCTTTATTTCTGTTCCTAGTTCTGTTGCAAATTGGGTAGAGAAATTCTATGTTTCTAAGAGAAGAAAGTGTTTTTCAGATTGTTCTTATCAGCAGATCATAATTTCATGTAAATTCTACACCTACTGTAACAATTTCTACGTTAGATTATTTGATAGCAATTGTGTATAAAGCTTTGGAGGTATTTTAATGATATAATTCTTTAATAAGGGTTTTTTGGAATGCGAAGTTTCCTTTTCTATCAATGATGGAAGTTTTTTCTTTACACATGCTGAGAATATTCTTTAGTTGAGAGGGAAGGGCAAATTTTCAGCCAAAGGTGCCTTGGAGTTTGAGCAACCAAACAGATTCATATCCAAGTGAGCCATTACAAGGACATTTTAGAAATGCTTCATGACATTGATGTTGTGGGTTGGATAAGCTGATCACAACCCAGGAAATCTCAGTCAAGGAATTATTAGACTTATCATGCCTACGTACAGATCATTCTGACCTTCAAGTATTTCCACTGAGCTTATACTGACCAAATCAAAATATCGATATCAGATAGATGTGATTGTTTTTCAAGTACAATTCACTTGAATAATATGAAAAATGTAGATTAAATGAATTTCTCCTTGGGTTTTCATGCTTTCCTGTTAGTTGGATCAGGCTTGCACTGGTTCACATGGATTGCATCTAGATTGGATTTGATGACGTCCTCGACACCTTTGGCATCTCACCGAACTGCAGCCAAACGACAAGGTTTCAGTTTGCTGAAAGATTTACATAGAGAAGTTAGAACCTTACACCCCTCAGAATCGATAATAATCTCTTTATGTTTATGTTATTATCTGATCCTTAAATATACCATCAATCTGGGATGGATCCACAAGTCACACTAGAAGTCTAGAGAGTAATTTTGGTATGAAAAGATAACCTCAGGAGTGTTTTGTTCCTTGACATAGATAGATCTTGTATGTTTATGCAAACACACAATAGAAATAAAACACATAATTGAATATAATATTGAAAACTTAAATGAAGAAGAATGTTTTATGGTGAGTATGATGATGTGCAGATCTAAAATCTATATTCGGAGACAGGTTGTGCTCGATAAGTTCCAATTCATGTTTCCTACCAACTTAGAATGAACAATACAAGATTGAAGTCTTTTGGCTTTCATTCTACGAACTTTGCAACATGTAGAAATGCAAATTGTTGAGAATTATAGCTTGGGAAGAAATTTTTGCACATGTTTGGGAAGAAAGTATAAAAAATTGGCTTACAACCCCTACTTTTAATTATACTCAACCACTCCAGGGCCTCTTTAATGCACAAAGTTTATGTATTAGAAAGGTAAATTTAGAAATTATTTCAGTTTTCATTTTGTGTTTTCAAGTTAGATATTGTTTTCATGTTTTCAAATTTCCAATTTTATTGCAATGTGGCAGACTGATCAGGGCAATACAGGAACAATCCTGAGATAGGAGGATCGTGGAAAGGGGCCAACAGAAGAACATGTAAAGCGCCAGCATTTCTCTATCTTCAGGTACTTTATTTATTTACATAATTGAAATAATATTAATTTTTTTCAAATATGTAGACACCTAGCCATGGTACGCCCGATGATTCCCTCTATGAGGAAGAGCTTTCTTCATCCCTATGTCCAATGCTATTGCTGCGAAAAAAGGCACGAAAAGAAAAGTTGGAATTTGAGCGTTTGGTAGACACTTCGCCTCAAACACCTGAAATAGCAATGAGGATAATAGAACTTATGACCCAGCTAAAAAAATATAAGGTAATAATAAAAATCAAAAAGATATTTTTTTTTGTTCTGCATGAGATGAATTGTGATAGTTTGATTTTTAATTTTTACATTAACTAAACTAACAAAAAAATTCTTTTGTATGTAGCGTTATCTGACACCTAGTGCACCTGGTGTTGGTGGTAGTGGGACACAAGGGAAAGCGATTGCCAAGCAACCCTCTCGTACACCTTCTATGCCTTTAGGTGGCAGCTGAGAAACACACCCTGCCTAAGAAGACACCCAGCCAACCGCTCATAGTGTTGGCAGTGATGAGGCTGATATGGCCAACTATATTATTGCATTTCCTGGAGCTACACATGTCAGCTCCATAGGGACCATTAATGGCACGTTGTTGGTGAACGATGAAGGAGTCCCTATAAACCACATACAACTCCCAGGTAAGTTTTAATATTTTAACTATTTCATGTACTCTATCTAAAACATATTTTATCACGATTTTTATTTTTAAATTAATGATAATATCTTTTTTCTGTGTAGGAAACAATGAATTCTAAAAGTTTTTAGAGAGCCATGCGTTGGTAATTTTTGGCCCAACCATACACACAAGGTGGAATTCCTAGAATTCGAACCTGAAAAAATAATTTCTAGATTATCTAGAAGCCCTTTTTGGGGTCGACACATTTGACAGAATAGCGGTGGCTCGGGTAGTTGGCAAATATTTGAAATATACCAAGGACACCTATAGGATGCAATTGCAATTCAACCCTAGATACGAGCATTCTCTCATAGTTCCAGAGAGTGAGTGGAGAGCACTCATCCATGACGGAAAAGAGAAAAGGGCAAAGAAAGAAGGAAAAATTTCAACTGGACCCGCAAGGTAAATTACAAATTTAACTCAATAGCTTTAATTTTCTCAATGTCTAAAATAAAAGTGTGCTACGTCATATCTAACTTCAATCTTTTGATGATAAGTTTCCTGACACCTCGAAGGCAACAAAAGCTAGGATTGAAAAAAAGGGCCATCACAAGCTAGGCCAGGGCAGCTACTTGAAATTAGCTGCAAGAATTGTAAGTAGATAAACATCTTATAATTAATTGTATCGCCTTTCAACGTTTTTGTAATCCCATCAAATAACATAAAAAATACACAATCATATGTAATGTAGGGTGATTACTTTGGAACAGAAACTATAGAGGAGGATAAAAATATTTCTTTCCATTCCAACTATGAAGCCATAGTTGAATATTGTAGAAGCTTGGGATAGGTCCCAAGATCCAGAATTCTTGATAAGGTAAAACGTTAACCTTTCAATATGTTTGTTTTTGTCCATAAATTTAATGTCTAACAAATTTTTTTAAATCAGGGGAGAAATACTTTCAACGAGCCAAATAACCCAGGTTTAGAGCAGTGCATTGAGAGTGAAATAGTTCCAAAATAACATGTTCCTAACGTGTAACCTAATCATTGTAGTGGGGACCAGGCCGGCAATGCTACTATCTGCGAGGACCATGACAGTAATTACTTTCCACTCGTAATTTTTTTTAATTATACCTTGATGGTTGTCCTTATAAAGTTTTGTGTTTAAATGATAGAGAATGTTGTACTTGAGGATCTTACCACCAGAGAGGAAGACAGGGCAACGGTCCCAACGGTGACAACTGGTGTACTAGGTAAATAATCTCATTGCAAATTTTTTTATTAATATTACCGAAATAGTTCAATTATATTTAAAAAATGACAATTAAAATTTAATATTATTTGTTTTTGTAGGCAATGCCCTGTCACTGGATGAGAGCAGATATCATGACTACGCAACTAGGTCAGCAGTGCAGGAAAGGCACGAAACACGAGTAGAGCACGATGATGTTGATGATGTAGTTAGGAGCTTTAGAAGTAGAAAGAAGAAAAAGAAAATTTGATAATTTAAAATATTGTATTGTTATAAGACAAACGTTACCATACTTCGAACGTTTTTTGCGTTATATTAAAAACTCATTTATCATACTATTTTTATGTCAATCTCTAATTTCAATATTTTCTTGCGTACTTTTTGTTGCATTGTTTTTTTATTAGTTATTGAATATTTTTTTTTCTTCTTATGAAAGTAAAAAATGAAATATAGATTGGGTATTGGGGAATTGAGAGTGATGTGAGGGGGGGGGGAGGGGCCATAAGAGCTTCCACCTTCACGTGGTTGGCCCTGTTTAGTAGAGAATAATTTATTGGAGCGATTTAATCTTGGAGCAAACCTCCCTTGATCCAGCGTAGCAACAAAAAAGTAACTGTTGACTTAGTTGCTACTCTTTGAGATCGTGGGAGGCTTGTTCCAAGTTCATGCGACTCCAATAAATTGTTCTTGAAACGAAGAGGAGCTTCTTCCGGTATGTTTTGACATTTTCAACATATGTTCTAACATTATCATAAGAATGCATCTTAGAGTAAAAAATACTACATCAATTACTTGTATTTATTGTATAGATAATTATGGATTTTGATTGACTTGGCAGTGCAGGTACAAATCCTCTTGCATCATGAGCAATACAACTTGTCAACCAGGGTCATGTCCATGATATTTTTGCTTGTGCGCTTGACCAGGTTCGTAATGTCACATTTTGTAAGTTCCTTTACAGTTCATAATTCAATATTAAGCTTGTTCATGATTATTATATAGGTTTTTTGTATGTGTTTTTTCATCTATTTGATTGTAAGCAACTCTGCATGTTTCCTGTTGTTCACTATGATTTCTCCATTTACCACTCCCAGGATGAATCTGACTTTATTGTCCAATTTCAGCAAATCAAGCTGAAGGTTGTCCAATTGGACTTTCTTTCTCTTTTCATAGAATTCAAGATGGATATGATAGAAGTGCTCCAAAACTTGCTCAGGGGTCTCATATTTATGATTGATTCCCTTTGAGCCAAAAAGATGCATGTTACTTGTATTGATTGTAGTAGTCAGTTTGAATTTCCTTAAAAGGCCCTCTTGAAGTGAAATATTCATATTCTCTTCAGACAATGACACCTCTAAATGGACCCTGGTATCAGTATTGTATTCCTTATAGTCCCTTATGAATGGTTCTTTAATCTTATCATTCCCAGTCATCAATGCTTCCAGAAATTCCTTGTAATTCTGAGTCCACTTGCGAACAGGAAACTCTATAATTCTTAATGTTGTCTCATTAATTTCCTCTATGATGCCACTAATCGTGTAAGACACACAATTATCCTTTATAGTTGTTCGTTCAATTGTACCCTTAAAACCCTTGTACCAAGGTGCCAAGCCAATGGTGTATTGTCCAGTGCTCCAGGATGTTGAAATGTCCCTTAATCCTAGGCCAATCAATATATCATAATAAAGTGATAAAAAATATACATATCTTAGTATAGGCTCAGATCATATCCGGATCCATAAGCTTGTATAGTTTATATGAGGATAGTGTTTCCCTAATCTACATTATCTCATATTGGTCTTTTATAAAAAGTACGTTTCAATGTTACTCTAGTGTATACTACAATGTCCATATTCATCATACAAGTTAACGATAGAGTAATAGCATACAATATTCTACCTAATAAATCATCTTGTATTTCAATAGCTAATGTGGACATAGGTGTAATGTAAACTCAATACTAAGATATGCTTGTTCCTGTTCTAGCTCGATATCATTGAATACGCTCTTTCCAACTTTGATTAGTGAAAAGAGTTGGATTAGCTTAAGCTGAGTAATGTATTCACCCTTATCTCTCTTCTATTATTACCATGTATTAGTTACAATGATAACAGTTATATGGAACTAAAAGCAGATTGGTATATATAAGATACCGTATCGTACCTATGATGCCCATCTTAAGCTTAGTAACTATCACTATATCACCTTACTTAAGCTAGTAGTAAGCTCTATTGAATCTATAAGCTTATTGATTTTACTATGCTATAAGTACTAATGAACCAAGTCCATTGAATTAGTGACCAAGATTTTCTTGATGTAACTACACGTAATGGAATAACACATATTCGTATAAACATGATATCCTTAATGCAGGTCTTAGATTACAGTGTCCAAGAGCTTCATATTCAAGCTAAGCTCCTTGTTATGACATAATGATCTCTGTTTCCCTATTCATTTCATACCTTATTAACACTGACCGGAATCATAGTAATATGTACATAGCCTTACTAGCTCTATGCCAATATGTGTATCTTATAAACATTAAGTAGAAACACAGTTTGATTGCCAATTTTTATATAATAGTTGATCTTCTATGATTGGTTAAGCTTAGCATTGATATGAGTGTACCATTACAAAATCCATAGTGAAATTCTCCCTTGTGCCTTTGTTCGGTCAGGCACGCCGTGTCATTTCATTTGAGGGTGCCCATCCAAACCTATCTGGGTCGGGTTGTTTCGATTGAGGGTGCCCTACCAAATGTGTTCGGGCATGCTTCTGAGAGCCACTCAACTAGTAAAATTGAATAGATGTCTTGTTGCTGCATATGCACATATTGACAGTAAAGAGAGATTTCAGTTCATGAGCATGTGGCGTGGAAACAAAACCTATGTAATCCCTATGTGTGGGGTTAATTAACCCTATGCCTACAATGTTTACTATTTGCATATCAGATTGTGTGGGGGTAGATAGCTTGTAGCCATATCACATAGGACCCATTCACTTACGAAGGTTCCCCAAACTCTACCCCCAATTTGGTTGATCTTTCTTAGCTTGAACATTTTGAATTTTCATTGATCATTGATTTTTCTCTCGCTTGAATGCAAAAGGAAGATGAATTTCATCTTTTTCCTCCATAATTTCCACATTCGACATCTATTGTAGCTATTCATCTATGCTCATCTGGAACCACCACAAGTTGTAATTTTTTTTTTTTGCAATGGATTCTTGATGTTGATCTCGATGAGATTTTTCCTCTTCAAAAAACATATCCTGGTTGTAAGCATGGTTGTGGTATGTTGATATTTAGACGAAAACTACAACTTGTAGCCCTTTATATGCTAGGGGTTACCTTGATATTAATGGTGGTGTATTCATACTCCTTCTGAATAACCAATAAAGGGTCAAGGAAATTGACCAATATGTTGTCAAGTTTGATCTTATCCATCTCTGGGGCAAGCTGCTTTTCGGCTAAATCCACTGCTTTTGATCTCAATTTTGCCAATTTCTTCCTTCTCTCATATGATACCTAAGCCTTTGCCTTTCTCTTCCCTTCTAATTCTGTAATAGTGTCATAGTGATTCCAGCCAACTTCTTTGGAAAGCCTTCCTAGCAGACAATACTTATGACTTGGTTGAAGCCTCAACACTTTCAGAGCATCTCGAATGAACATTCTCTTCTTCTAGTCATATGGTGGGGGAACCCTTTAAAAAGATCTTTGCCTAGAAAGTGTTGAAGCACCACACTTGGTTTTGTGTGGAATCATTCCTCTAATTTTCTAGTAGTCAAATCCTTCTCTTACTTTATTGTCATTTTCCCATACCTAACCAATGAGAGCACAAGAACACCTATTTCTATAAAAGCACCTATAACTTCTCTTACTTTATTGTCATTTTCTCATAACTAACCAATGAGAACACAAGACCACCTATTTATATAAAAGCACCTATAATACTTTTGTGGGTTTCACTAATATCCCTTTAGTTAGTGTGTGCATAGTAGCCTAGATCCTAAAGTGATTCCCGTACAATAATAATCCACTAGCTGTATTTGTTCTTAAAAAAATATGCATGGATAGATGTCCCATTTATGGCTAAGTTCCACCGAAATGGTTCCCCCTACCTACCTAGTAACTACATTACATTTATTTCATGACAAGACTACCCTACAACCCACCAAATTTCTATCATATCCTTGACGTCAACAACAATTTGTTGTTCAAGATATAGCTAAGTTGGAACAAACTTAGCTCTAGAGCTTAGGATATTTTTCCACCTCTAATGTTTATAAACCAATAGATATAAAATTTCCAAAGCATGTGGGAGCCCTTTAAGTATTACCTTTCCTATATTGACTCAGTCTTAAAAATCATGGAAAATGTCCATAGATGAGTTATGCTTACTAAACCAAAAATTTCATTGAAAATAATCATTCATACCATAACATTACTACCTCCCTTCTAACCACATAAAAATTATTTTTAAGTTACCATAATTCATCTTTAATATCACATAATTAGATTAAAAAATCAACCAAAATATCTAGTTTATGAAATAAAAATTCAACAATTTTATGTAATTAATAATTTAAATAAATGTACTATATCTAATCTTGTTAATAATTATTTATAATCAACAATACCACTTATTTACCCAAACCCCTTATTAACCCCAAGAAAATTCTCACACATTTTATTTAATGGAATTTGAGTGGCCTTAAAAAACACACGTATTTCATTTCAAAATGTCAAAAATTTTCAAATATCAAAAGTTTTAATTTCCCTCGTTCATTTCCCTCTGGTTTCATGGGTTTTCCAGGGAAAGAGGGAGGATGCAGCCATACTATAGCCGGTTTTTGAGGAAGGATGCAAACATACTATTGCAGGTTTGGAGGAAGGATGCGGCCATATTTTCGAAGGTTTGGAGGAAGGATGCGGCCATACTGTCGAAGGTTTGGAGGAAGGATGCAGTAAGTAAAGAAATTGATCCCAAGTGCCTACTGTTGGTCTGCTTTGATACATTTGGTTCAAGTCCGGTGATTTATTTCCTTCTACCAAAAGAATCTGCTCTGATACATCGGAACTCGATTTCCTTTGGTCTAATGATCAACAACAATTATCATAATAGTCTTGTACCTTGTACATAGACATCCATACCTACCCCGCGAATTCAAAGGCCCTTCATTCAGTCCCAAGCACTAGGATTTGGAGAAGCAAAAGTCAAGGAAAAGTGGTGAACTCTGAAGAACATGTTGTCAAATGCCCCGAACAAGGTAATCCATGTATTCATTCAATAGTCCCATTGAAATATTTATTTTTGTAATGGATTTCCCTAAATATGCAGTGCTTTTCATTAAGTTTCTTTGTTTATCCAATGATAATGCAACGCCCTTTAGGTTTCTTTGGTTTTGATAATGCAAGCCACCTTCTCCAAGCTTCTTCGATAGTTGATCCTTCCGACTATCCTAGCTGGCCTACAGTCGCTTGGCATATTGCCCAGATTCGTTTGATGAAAGGGCATTCCTGGAAAATGTGAATGATCATTTCCTCAATGTTTTTGTACAAGAGGCATCAACCAGGCCGAGTCACATACCTTATTTGAAGCACATCCAAGGTTTATATATTTCTTTCGGCACCACATAAAAAGTTTTGCCTTGGCTGGGCACTTATATTTCCAAAGCATTTTCCTCCACCACTTTAACTCTGCAGGGACTCGAACTGCAATCACTGTGGTGTATCCAAGCTTGGGGACATATTCACCAAAAGGAGAGGAACTCCAAAGAAGCTTTTTCTCTCTACCAGTTAATCAAATTTGACGAGCATTCAGAGCATTTACATATGCATTCCATGATTCATGAAAAGCTGCTGCTAATCACAGCTCCCCAGCAGTCATCCATTCGTGTCTCCAATTGGTAGTTTTGGCCAGGTTGTCGATGTGTGCAATTCTGAACCTATTTTTGTGATTTTTTTCAGTATATCAGTTATAAATCTACTAGGAATTAATTTCCAGGTGATAGGTTCATAATTTAACACAAACAACATCACCCATATACTGGAAAACAACCCTACAATGCTAGTATCTATTAGTATTCATTCCTTTCCTTTGTGTTGGTCTAAAACTTAGGTGAAAAGAGATTCTGTTGCAAAATCTTCACAATCAAACCTGATTTCATGTCATCCATACATAGCTTGTTATGCATCAAAATATGGATATCTTCATAGTATAATAACTGGTAATATTGTATCTGAATGCTGGTTCATACTGTTGTCTCTGTCAATAGCACTCAGTGTTTACAAACACCTATTTTACATTATGTATTTGCCAAACAGTACCACTCTAGGCACAAAAACAAGGCAACAGTTAGCCTTAAAGGCATCGTCCCTATCACATGCAAATTAGGCTTAGGAGCGGTGCCTTATTTTCTAGATTTAGCACAAAGAATCCTCCTTCTATGAGAGTAAATCAAATTATTCCCATGAACATTGCCCCTCTCTGCAAGAAAATTAGTCACAAAGAAGCTCACTTATATTTCACTCTTTGCAAAAAAGAACAACGACATACAACTGGCCATTTGTATTCATAACTTGCCAAGGAACTTATCCTTGAGAAGGCCATCAATTAGCATTGTCCACATCCCTTCATCATGGTTATGTCCACTTTGCAATGCATTGTCAAACAACCTTTCCACTTCTTGCACCTTGCCTTCTTTACAAAGTCTAGGAATCACAGAATTGTACAAATATAGTTGTGGTTCATAACCATTTTCAACCATTATAATCCAAAGCTCCAAACAATAGATGTAGTTTCCCTGTTTACAGTGCCCATTAATAAGAGATGTATAAATTGCTTCATTGTGACAGAGGCCTCTCTAACATATTTTTTATCATTTTGTTTTCCTCAAGGAGTCTTCTTGATTTGCATAATCATGTAATTAAGGCACTATAAGTATCTACATTAGGCTGACAATGCTTCTCCATCATTTTGTCAAGAAGCTTAAATGCAAGAACATTGTTTATTTCGAGTGGCATTCCATCCAGGTCATGAATTTCATCCAAGTTATTGGGATCTAAACTACCTACTGCATCCTCATCAAGAATCAAGTGTTCTTTTTGTATCTTGTTTTCTTGAACTATACCATTCATAAGCTCACAATAAGTTCGATAATTAGGTTGGCATCCTTCATTTATCATCTTACTTAATAGATCAAAAGCATGATCCACCCTACCTGATTTGATGTTGCCATCAATCAATGATGTGTATGTTACTTGGTTAGGCTGTAGGCCTTTCTCCTTCATTTTATTAATGAACATTTCAGCCTCTTCCAGTTTGCCTTCCCTGCGAAGTCCATAGATCAGTGCACTGTAAGTGTAGACATTTGGAGAACAGCCCTGCTTTACCATTTTGTCTAATAATTTATATGCAAGATCAATGGCACCGGCTCTACATAGTCCATCAACAAGCATGGTATAAGTCACCAGGGAGGGAGCTAACCCTTCCCCCAACATCTTATTAAAGACATTATCTACCTCAAGCACCCTGTTTTCTTTGTGGGCTTGAGTTATGCTTTTTTATTTGGTCTTATGTTTAAAAATTTGAAGGTTGGTGCTACAATGTGGCTGTTTTGGTTTTTATGATGATTCCTTCCCATGCTAGAGCAGGGCTATCCTTGGATTTTCCATCAAAGTTAGACTTGGGGCAATATCCATGTTTGTATAATTGGGTAAGATAGCCTATGAATTGAAGTTTATGTGAGCGATATATTCTTGTCTCAATTTTCCCTTTGTAAACAATATCTATACCTATATTAGAAGATAAGGAGAGAAAGAAGGCTTGCAGAAGGGGCAATTTGATGTCGTGATGGCTCTCTCCTTTTGTTTTTTTATTTACAATTTATTCTTGAAATTGCTCTAATTTTGAAGATCTTCAACACATTGATTTAGATTTAGACTTTTATAATAGTTTTAGGGTAATAGTGACTTTCGAAGATAGGTTAAGTGTTGTCTTGAAAAAATGGGCCTCTTTGTAGAATGAATTTTTAAAATGTCGGAATATTATGAATGGCAATGTGATAACTACAACTGTCATCAAAGTTTAGCTAGATATCTAGGGGTGATTGTCCAATTCCAAGCTTGCCTTCCGATATGAATTTTAAATTGGCATGGGCTATCAAGTCAATTCATCTTGCAGCCATCCATTTTTTATATGCATAATGTGAGCCTTTCTAGACCTTCTTGTCTTGTGCATTTAAAATGCCTTATTGCATCCCAATTCTTGAGTTTTAATCACATTTCAAAATGGTGTTTCAACCTTTCCATATTTCAATTTATCATATGTGGAATTATTTTTTAGTGAAAATAAGTTATATTTTTATTGACTAAAGATATGTCATAGTTGAGAACCCCTACTTTGTCTACTTTGAGTAGACAGAAAATCATGATTATACACTACCAAAGAGGCATACCATTGTCAAATGCCATCCTTGAGAAGGCAAAATGAACATATAAGAAATTTGAATAGATAAGCTTTGAAGGAATATTTATCTATATCTATATATCTATAAATAATATAAATAACATTGGGAAACAAATGTTAGAAACATAGATGAAATAATTTGTAATCAGCAATTAATCAGTGAGGGCCTTGAAAAGATTAAATCTGCAGTAATCAGGAAATAATAGGGAAAAATCGGCCAATCTTGGCTCGCTAGTAATGTTAAACTAAATAATTAAGATTATTTCCAAAATAATAATTTTTTTAATTTCATTGGGATTGATTTGATTAATTTGAGATTATTTCATATATGGTTTGTAACATTTAAACAAATTGCTTGTGACCATCCCCATGGAAACTCATAATTGCTACATTGATCAAGATGGTCTCAAGATCTGACAATCTTTTACATGGTTTTGAATGTAGATATATTTGGGAAAGTTTCAAATGAGTGGGAGAATGTTGAAATTGGTGGTTTTGTATGTGGTCCTGAAAGTTTAGAGACAAGCATAGAAAAGGAATGCAAGTCATACAACTTAAGAAACTTGAGAAACTCGAGAAACAGAGCTGTGTTTCATTTCAACAGTGATAGATTTTATCTGTAATGAACTAATTATAGAGATATCACTATGACATAATGGCTAATTGTATTATTTTTACATAGGTTTCATATGAAATTCTATAGCTGCCTTGCTATTAGTTTGGCCTATTTCATGAATTGACATGATTATGTAAGGCTCACTAAGGCCAAAATTGCCTCACGGGACCTATACAAGTTAAAATATATATGATGTAATTATTGATATGTAAATTGATATCCTTTCATATGAATTTTATAGCTTTCCCAAAGGTTATTTGACAGTTTGCAATAAATTACATAGACAATGACCCTAATGATTTATTAATCTATTGATGTAATATTAATCTATTTTGGTTATAATCTATTAGGAGTTTAATCTTTTGGAATGCCCAGCAGAAGCAAAAATGTATGTGGCATCGTCTCCAAATGGTATCCTTTTTCAAAGGTGACGTATTCAACATGATTTTCTGATAGGTGGATAGTGACAAGGCATATCTTGGGCTTATTGCTTATTATCTAAAAACTTGTATGCATCTATGTTATAAAAAAATATTTTCTTTTGTGCATGTTTCACTACAGAAGAATGATGAGGATGGATCTTTTAGGGACTTCAATAAGAATGGACAAAGGAAACTAGTCTTCTTGACTTCTAAATAATAAAAACACTAAAATAAGTAAAGAAAAGGGGATAGTGTGAAGATTTATCATCTGCATAAAGTGCATACTTCTTCCAAAATGAATGAGAATTATATAAGACTTGCAAGAACAAATATGTTAGATGGAACTTACAATTCTACTCTAAATGCAAAATTTACTCAGGGTAGAGGATATAAATTCAAACTAGTACATTTGGTGGATTTTTTTTTTAAATATTTTTATCCAAGTGTCGGAAGACCGACACCTTACATGCTAGAAGACTGATGCTTTACACGTTGGAAGACCGACACCTTACACATCAGAAGAACGACATTTCTTTTTTAAATATTTTTAATTTTTCGTCAAAAAAGAGATGTTACATAAGCTTCGAAAGAGCGACATTCTAAACATCAGAAGACGTATCGTTGGAATTGCGACAGCTGTGTGAAACATTGATAAATGTCGGAAGACCAATGTTTTTGAAAAACGTCGGAAGACCGATGGCTTGGAAAACGTTGGAAGAGCGATGAAGACATATCGTTGTAAATGTGACAGTTGTGTGAAAATTTGATAAACGTCGGAAGACCGATGCTTTTGAAAAACTTTGGAAGAGCGACAGTTTAGAAAATGTCGAAAGAGCGACGGTTTGGAAAACTTCGAAAGAAGTGTCGCTATTCCGACACTTTATTGAAGTGTTGAAAGTGCGACTCTAAGGGTAACCACATTTTTTCTAGCCTCTGACTATCGCTCTTACGATGACTATGTGTCAGAATAGCAAGGAAGTGGCTGTCGGAAATTGGGCGAAATGTCCTAGTGTAGCCCTTGACCATAATTTTGAGGTAGAGTAGTAAGCTAACCTGGTAGAATTAGTGGAGAAAATCTAGCCATGGTTAATGGAGGTGTGAATTGTGATGTGGAAGGAATAAAAGTTTGTAAAGGTAGAGATGGAATGAAAGGTGGAACAGATGGTGTAGTTATATGAGAATATGAGGTAAAATATGTACCAAAATTCTATTACTGATATTGAAAATAGGCCTTTTCAGAGTTTTCTTGAAATTTATCTACTAAGCCTTTAAGCTTATGGAAATTGGACCAAACTTCAGTATCATTTTCAGACTCAAAGGTTTCATAAAATGGTGTAAGAGACTCTAAATCAAAATGGTCAAAAGTAGATTCTAAGAGAAAAGTTTTATACTTGGCTCCAATTAAATATTTTTTAGATTATGGAGAAAAAGGAAAATCTTCTGAAACAAACCTCGTAGGGGGTGGGGGATTTTATTTAATTAGTGGAGGAAAAACTCTTCCTCTCCATCGAGACATAGTTTTATGTTTTCTCAAAATAGTTTCAATATTATATACCAGTGTTGACGGATTAGGGTCAAGGTTTGACCTGGTATATCTGTTGGGAGCCATCTTAAGCTTAGAATTATATATTTTTGCTCAGTTTTTAACTTCAGCTTGTTCAGAAAAAAATTTCCCAGAGAATATTTAGCAACCGTTTCCCCAGCAACGACGCCATAAATGTTATCGATCTCCCAAACTTCCTACGCTGAAAATAGGAGTGAAGAAAGGTAACCACAAACCAAATTTTATCTAGGTAAATAGCCCTACCTAACCAAAGAGGGCTCTCTCTATGTCAATTTTTAAAATATTCAATTTTAGGCGAAGTACCAGATTTTAGGCAAGATATAAGTTAATATGTTTTGAAATTTGTTTAATAATTTTTTTGCTGGATAAAAATAATAATCGGTGAAACTAAAGCTTATTTCAAAGACTGAATTGCAGAGAATAGAGTGAGGCAAGATAGATAAACTTATTAAGCATAACTAAGTTGTCATTGTGTATAGTGGTAGAAAATGGAAAGGGTTTGAATGAGAATTTTACTGAAGTAATTCATCAGACGAAAGACATTGTTATAAAAATCTTAATAAATAGAGAATAAAACTAATGATTTCTATTTATAGACTAATAAATCTAACATACATAAATTTGCAATGGATATGGAATAACAGAGAAGAAAACAGTGCTCAAAAGTAATACCATAGGAATCTAACAATAGTTGTTGCAACGTATTTGATTTCATTAAAATATGGTGACAATAGCTCCACAGCAATAGTTAGTGCCTAAAACTCAAATATCCAACCCACAATACTCTTTACAGTGAAGTATTTATAGAAAAACTAAATTACAATAGATTACATTAAAGGCTATCAAAACAGAGAGCACTTTATTTTCCAAACTAGACTCTAACTGTAACATGGAAATAAAGTTGATTTGTTTTGCTGGTGCTGCTCTAACTGCAAACGGTTGTTGGAAAGAGAGAATTGTGTTTTGTGCTGGCTCTCAGTTGATGGATGATCTAGCATAGGTTGAATTTTCTTATTTTACCATTTACTCTTGAAATTCACACAATTTTTCCCAGCGTTGTTCATCCTGGATGGCCAATTTTATTACCTTATGGTAAAAATCATCCATTTCAATGTATTTGGAGAAAGTGGGCCTCACCACTAAAACATGCTTTATCTCATACTGAATACAAATATCATTTCTTAGTGTTCCCAACAACGCCCTTCCTATCATTATGCCTTTGATGTTTGAAAACTTGGAAGTATCTTTGGTAATTTCTTTAAGTCTTCTCCAATAATCCTGTTTGGTCATCAATTTATCATTAAACACAAACATAGAAGGAAATCATTTCTGTGTTAGAGGATCTATTCTACTGAAAACTCTTTGCACAGTGATTTCTAGACTATGACACTTCTCCTCAAGATGAAGAATTAAAATATTCTTTGTGAGAACCTTCTTTACCTCCAGGATTGTTTATGTTCTATCATATATGCCCAAATCGTCCAGCTCATACATGTTCTTTGAATTCAGAAACTCGATAGTGTTGTTTTTTATAACAGGCTTATCTCCAAGTTGTCCCTTAATTGTTGCAATGGCCTCATTTTCTTTCTGTATCAGCTCCTTTTGTTCAAATTTAATTTGTATACTTGCCCAAAATTCATTTAGATATTCCATGATGTTTTCCCATATTCTTTATTTTACTTGGACCAAAGTGTTTCCAATGGCTCATTCTTTTTGTTATTTCTGAAAACTCTCCATTAGATTTTTGGCTCTTTGTGCTTCAGCTGCATGTGAAATTTCGTATTTAGAATTCTGATATTGTAGAAAATGCACTTGGTCTTGTAATTTCTTTATCTCCTCTTCCTAAATTAACATATTCTGAAATGCTTTTGTAAGTTGCTCAGCTCCATCTGCAGTACTTGTTGTAGAAAGTGTGGTTGCAAGAATAACTGCAAGAGGCACGACTTCTAAAGGAACTTTTGATTTTTTTGGTGTGTGTTCCTTTTCCTTTATAGTTTTCTCTAATATGCTTTCATATATTTTATTTGAGCATTCTGTTCCATAATCAACATCATCATTTCTATTTTCTGAGATTCAATCTCTTTAATATCTTTTTCCATATGATCTTCTGTAGCTGGAATCTTCGATATCTTTCTTCATTTTGCTATGTCAACATTTTTCTTTTTGATGATAGATTCTGGTCCATTGACATTGGATGGATCATATCCAATTTTGATCACCAGGTCTTCTAGAGTTTTGACTCTTGTGTCTTTAGCAAATGAAGAAACCTTCTCCATTTTTAGTTGTGATTGCACATTACCCAATGAAACCCGCAACTTTGACAAACTCATAGTAGTGTTAGTGAGAGTGAATGAAATCATCTCACCAGTTTGTTTATGTAAATTTATTTTATCTATTGGATGTATCTCCTTAGTATCATACTCAAATGCAGTCTTTTTGTAATATGACTCTGACTACGGTTGTGGAATTTGTGCTTGAAGAAAATCAAACTTCATTTTTCCCTTATTTGGATCAAAAGTTGAGAGCAACCTGACCTGAGAGTTGGGGATTTGCTTCCAAAACTGATTGTATGTGTTGGTATTTAACATTTCAATCTTAAAATTTATCTTCCTGAAGGTATAAAAGGTAGTCTTCTCTTTTTCCCCTATAAAAATTGTACTCATTTGAATGGCTTGCTGCTGACCTTGAGAAACTACTGAAGTAGTAGGAGTAGAAGTATTTTTATCATCTTCCTCTATGGAAGGAGGTTTCTCTTTGGTAATAATAATTACTTTTGCTCTGAATCCTTACTAGGATTTACTTTTGTATTGAGCTTTTTCTTCTTTCTATAGTGGATTTTGAATCCTTTGTTGGATGAGTCAGTCATTGGAGATGACTGATATTCTCTGATCATTTTCCCTGCTCTCTCCTCTACAATAGGAGTCTGTAATGCTGATGTAGATATTTTTTTTTCTTTAGCCTCCTGCAAAGTACCTTAAGTTCGTTGAAGAGTATTCATATATTTCTCAATTTCTGATCTATGTGTATGAAAATAAGGTGTAGATTCGTTCTCTACCCTTAGTTTAGAAATAGCATGAACTGGATCATAAGACCATGTGAAAATGAGGCTAAATTGCATCTCTTCCAGCAATTTGCTTGCTTCTTCCCCTGTTGTTCTTTTATTATAGATAAAAGGTCCTATCTGTGTTTTTATTTTGAATTGTGACTTCTTTTTAGTAGATACAAAATGCACTTCATCAGCATTAAGCATTTTTCTGATGTATTCTAATGGAAAAGTCCTCATTTGGAGGAATTTTGGCAACTTGTAAGGGGGACGCTCATAGCCATAAACTCTCAGATCTCTGTAGTTCTGATAGAGATACCAATCTCCTGTTTTGGCTTGATATGATATTTGCAACAACTTTTTTATTTCTTCACGGATCCTAGGCTCTGTAGTGTTGTTTAGTAAACTGAGTGCTGGATGAAGAAACAATTCTACAAACTTCTTGTATGAATATTCCTTTTTTTCCTCCATCACTAATGAAGTACAGAAAATAATTAATTTTTTATTTCCTTCCTCATCCAATTTCTCTAATTAAAACTTGAATTTGTCTCCCTGAGAATATAAAAACAAATAAACTAACACATAGGGATATTTGAAAACCTATTCAATTGGGAATTTAACAAACTATTCCTGGATGGAATCTGTAATGAATTGAGTGAAATTGAATATGATGGAGGGTTTGGAATATGTGGAGAAAATGGACATGAATCCTATGATGGCTTCATCTACCCATTATTTTGAATAATAACCAAGAAGGTAGGAAATAACGGTGATGATTTGTTTGGCTCTTTCAAGGAAAATGGATGATGGAAATTGAGGATTCTTCTTGGGTAGTGGATCATTTTCAGTCATAAAAAACTCAAGATTTTAAGCTCTTTCTAAAAAGTCTAATTTTTGATATATTTCGATTAGGTCTTATTGAGAAAATGGAGTGGCATTCTCTGTGATGGGGCTTGCATCATTTTTTCAATTGTTTGGGAAGTTATGGTTACTAAAATCTCTCCTGTAGGAACGATAATACCTCTTTGGTTGGGCACATACCAGGCTTGGCATTTTCTAACAAATTCTGGGGCACTATGAGTGTGAGGAAAGATATAATGGGGAAATTTTTAATCCCACGACCCTATATCATTATATTTCTCTACATATTTGTCCTCTAATTAGCAATACATTTCAAAAAATTCAAGGTCACAAAGGGTTTCATGGATTTTATGGTCTATGTCTGCTAATGGTATGTGATGGAAGTTAAGTGGAGGGTGAAGTAGCATAATTACTGGTTCTTTGGTCCTTTGTTCTTTGGAGGCATGATTAGTTCTATTTGAATGGTGGAAGCAAGAATTTCTGATGAAAAACAGAGGTCAAGACTGAGAGAAGGCTCTACAACTCAAAAAAAATTTGACAGCTACAAAGGTTATTTAAAATAGTGATCAAATTTATTTGAATGGTCGTCAAACTATTTTTCTAGAGCTCTGGTGATATACAGAGCGGAGTGAATGAAATTGAAGGTTTAAAGCAAGTTTTTAATGATAAATTTATAAGCAATCTGGCTTAATTCCCGTTGAAAAGAGAGCGGGTACATTAGCCTAATGCTTAGAAATTAAATTTAATTTGCTAACGGTTATAGAATGGATAGTAATTAATTTGGTTAGACATCAGCATATCCCATGTGGCATGACACAGATGGCCGGCAGAGCAGTGTTTTCCTCTGGTGGGTAAGCAGCATTTCAGAGGGGTCTATCGGTGGTAAATAGTTTTATGAGGGTGGGGTGCGAAATCATATGTTGTTGAAAATTAGCGGTGGGGTCAGGTTTTGAAACCACCCTATTTGGACCGCACACCCCCCCCCCCCCCCCTCAATGTTATGTTTTAGGTGTTGAGTGGAGGGTGAAGTCACATGTGGATCGTTGAATTAGATTGTGATGTGATGGATAAACGATAAGGTGGGAGGTGCTTAATGTACGATGGAAATTAATGAATGGTGGGGTAATGGGATAGTGAATGTGATGTGACATGGATGGCTGAAGAGTATTAATATGCAACATGTGGTAATGGAGTAATGACGTGTAATATTAAATCTTATGGTCTTGTGAATGATTTTTCAAATTATGAAGAATAAACGGTTAGAAGTATGTGATTTCTGAAAAGATTTATTGGCTTCACCTTTATTTGATAATACAACTATGGATTATGAGATTCCTATGAAATTTAGAGTTTATTTTGAATTGGAAAAACCAACTTGCACCTTCAACTAGACTTTTATGAATGAAATGGAGGATTCACTGCCTTATTTTTAGTAAAAAACTGAAGAATTTTTTATGGCCAGTTTTGACCCTAGACTTAACCTATATGAGATGGAGTGACCTGAATATAGATCTGTAAATGATGATTAAATGATGTGATGGAGTAGCAATCAAGATGAGACTTTTTCAGCGACAAATTGTTTTGCTAAAAACTAACTAAAAAAGCAAAAAAATTGACTAATGACCTGATGAAAAACTCTCAAAAGAGCTATTTTTTATCACTGATAAACTAACTCTAAAAAGTGGCTTTTTTAGGTTTATGAGATGGTGATGGTGGTTTATGGGCCTAAGGAGGTATGCACAGGTGCTATTTCAAGTGCTGCTATAGGTTTCTTGTAGTGCTACGGGAAAGTCTTGAATTGCTATAGGAAACAGTATAAGGGCAATCTGAGGGAAAAAATAGGTGGAAAATAGGTAAGGAAGGTTGTGTGAAGGTAGATTAGGATGGGTGGAAGGTTTCCCACCCTTTCGCTAAGCTCAAAACCTCTTGGGAGGCCTGTCTGGCACCCCTAGGGTTTTCTCATGGTGTAGAGATGAAAAATCTGAAAAGAGGGCTAATGGTGATTTTGATGAACAAAGCATTGATGGAAGATGAGAGATGAAGTTGGAGTTGTTGGTGAAGTTCTCCTTGGATGTGCTACTTGTAACTTCAAGCATGCTACCTATTTATGCAATAAAAATGGACAAATTCATGATAAAGACAATGGAAAATATGTCTTGAATTTGTAAATTAAATATACTCTAATATGAAAATAGATTTATACCACAACATACTGAACATATCCATGGAATCACAACAACTAATCTCATACATTCCAGGAAATCATAAACTAAGAGGCATTTTTGGTCTGTGGGGAAGGTCTACCCTCCTCAAGCTCTATTGCCAGAGATGAGAGGGGGAGGCTTGACTTACATATTTATGAAGTTATCACCTATTATACTACTCATTTAAGTCAAATAAATCTATAGCAAAAGAAAAATGGAATAAAACTAAAAATAGTAAATTAAAATACAACAAAATAGCTAAATATTCATAAGGAAAACTAGCTAAATGACATGAAAATAAAGAATGATTACACGAAAGAGATTGAGGCACATAGATTGGGGCCTAACCCACAAGCCTAGCTCTCTGAAACTAGATCAGTAAGGCAAAGTCTGAATACTCATTTCATTTCAAAAGATAGTCCCATTACATCAATATAAAGTCTTGAAAAATTGATTACCGGAGCCAAGAGCCTAATGGCTTTCTCCAAAGTTCGAATCCTAATGAGATCTTTCTCAGAAAACCTAAGGGGTAGCTACCAATGGCTTCCTATAAAATAGGTGATGAGTCCACTTGACTCCAAGTGAAGTATGGCTTGAGTGCACTTGATCTTGAGTTTGCTTCGCTGCCTCTGATTTCGAGCTGTTGGAGGGAATCTCGAGGATCCATTGGCTGATTTTGGGAGTTAAGGAGGGTGGAAAACACCGTATAATATCTCCTTGTTGTCTACACTAAGTCATTATGATAAAATCTCCAAAAAATGCCATATCTTCATGATTTTTCTGCATTTAACTTATGTTAGGTACTCAAAGTATGCTAAGCTTTAATCACCACCTACACTAGCATCATAAAACCATACTATAATTAAAATGCAAGAAAAATGTACGTAATAAGGAAAAATGGTGACCATTAACCCCTCCAAATATACCTAATAATGGAGCTCATCATCACCCCCCTACTCAATGGTTTCTCATCCTTTGAGAAACTAATCCTTCTTCTCCATTTCCTTTAAGGCTTTGGTGGACCCTCTAACTTCCCAAGGAAGAAGTGTGGGAGTCCCTTCAGGAGGGTAGAACCCATCATTATTTTCTTCTTCCTCCCCTTCTCTGTTATGATCATCTTGGTCCTTCCCATCACTCAGCCCCAACAACAAAGTTGGAATGAGCTTCAAGCCAAGCCACTGAATCTTTTTTTCTTTTATGGCCCTCTTGTACAATGGTGCTCTCTCCAAGACACCGCTCAATATTTTTGGTGTGTGGTACTCCAT
The DNA here is from genome assembly GCA_034641835.2 of Pinus albicaulis. Taxonomy (NCBI): domain Eukaryota; kingdom Viridiplantae; phylum Streptophyta; class Pinopsida; order Pinales; family Pinaceae; genus Pinus; species Pinus albicaulis. The sequence goes on from CM076575.1 coordinate 257,748,634, forward strand.
GTTTCTAAGGCTGTGAGGGAGGTTGTTCCATCTTATTTGGATAGCCATAATTCACTCATCTCCAAATAACCTAAGAACATCATCAAAGTGGGCCATTGTTTGAGCTTGTGTATGGAGGTATATTTCAGCTAGCTCAAGATTATTTTCAATCTTCAGATGGTTATTGATGAATCCTCTAGGGATGAATAATTCTTCCCTAATGTGTAAGGTTCTCTGTTTTCTCTTCTCATAACCCTCCTCATCTCTTGTGCTCTTCTCTCCTCATTCACCATCCATGATTCTAAAGCCATTAATTACATATCCCCCATCCTAGGATTGGTTTCCAAAATATTCAGATCTGTTAATACAAGGTTATGCGTATAAAACTCTGCCATTTTTTCCTTGTCAACCATGCTAGCTTGAAATCAATGAACTGTCTAAAATTTTGGAAAGGTAAGGATCCATGGGAGGCTAAAGTTTTAATTTGAAATAGGAGTAATTGCTCTGTGAGGTAAAATACATATGAATATTAAGGATACCTGTGTTGAATGGCCTCCATGCATAAATGTTCCATGGTGGCCACTTGTTTACCTTTTTGCTAAATTTTCTCTTGTAGTGCTACATTCTCTGCATGTGCTTTCTGAAGTTGCCCCTTCAAAATTGACTCTCTAAGCCTCACATTAGATAAATCCTTCCCCAACTTAGCTAGTTTTCCTTCCATGACCCCTATGTCATACACTCCTTTAGATGTGACAAGTTTCATCCAATGATGAGTGTGTTCCCTCTCTTCCTCCAACTGATAAAACAAAGGAATTGTGAAGTTTTGAGGAATTAATCTACCCCCTTCAATGTATGTGTAGTAAGAGTTGAGATTGGGTTGAGGTCTAGGGTTTGGCACTATTGAAACATCCTTGGGGATTGATTTTGGTGAGGTGGCCTCTTATTTATTATCCTTTCCTCCCTCTTTTTCATCATGTTTTTCCTCTTGTGTCTTTTCCTTATCTTCCTTGACCTCTTTCCCTTCTGTGGCTATCTTTTCCTCTTCAACCAAGGAATTTTTCTCCAAATTTGTGCTTGTTGTAGTTTCCTGTTGAAAAAATAGGCTTTCTTGTAGAAAACTTTGTTTTTCTTGTTGAAGACCCTCTTCTCCTTGTTTTTCACTCTTTTCACTTCTTGGAGGGTCTGTGGAGGTTACATGAGGTGTATGGGCTGCGAATTTCGCTAAATGTCTCCTGATTTAGGTTACAGGGTCCTTATGGGGGAAGTGACTTCTTGTACCCTTCCTTCCTCTAATGTGATTTCATCCTCCTTATTGGGTGATTCTTCAATGGTGATAGGGCTCTTGGTGGGAGTTTGTGGTTTTCCCTGTCTCACCCTTTGACTCTTCCTAGTTCTGAAGTACATAGGTTTCTGCCCCTTTCCTTTTGTTTTGATAGGTGTGCTCAAAGTAGTTAGGGAGGAAGCTACCTCTTGATCTGTGATGTCAGGTGACATGCTTATGTCATGAGGGGAGGTTTCATGGCCTAATATAGGGTCCACATCTTATTTTTCTTCAGTATTTTCTTCCTCATTTCCCTCAACTTCTTCTTGCTCTATTTTTCTTCTCTTTTTTTTCTCTCTCTCAATTTCCATCTCTTCCTTTCCTTCTTTTTTTTCCTACCTCTTCTTCCTCTTGTTCTTCCTCCTCTTTTACTTCTTCTTCTCTAGGGCTAGAGGCAGAGGTTTTCCCTATTTGGGTAGCTATAAATTCTTCCCTATCCATTTCTATGAAATAATACCATGATACAGGTAGGTTTAACCTTCTCAAAGCTCATTTACAATTAAATTTATTAGGCCATGATGGACCAAGTGATGATATTTTCTTTGTCTCACTTTATGGCTGATGTCAGTGATGGAGTTTAGGAGGAAGTGAGGGACACTTAATCTTTGTTCAAGTGGAAGCTCTCCTTGGAACCTAAGTTCATTTAACAATCTGAAATGATACCCATAGACCACACTCAATCTTCCTTCAAAAGAGATGAATTTCATGATGTGGAAGGAAAATTCATCCCAGGGGAATGGAAGGCTCTCTCTCCTCGGACCATTTTTATCTTCAATATACTCCTCTCCTGGTAGAGATAAATTGTTTTTGGCTACAGTGCTAGGCATTCTTTCCTTAACCCATTTGACTCCTAAGGGAATGGTGGTAACTCTGCTTATGAGTTTAGGAGATAATGTGATGGCTAGTCCTCTAATCATAGTGGCGGCTGTCTATTTGAATGTGACTATAGAGCCACTACAAATTATTTTGATATTTCATCATCAAAACCTTTTAATAGCTCAAAGAACTCTAGCCATTGGTGATTTCAGAATATTTCCATAACTTGAGGGTGCTTCCTAATTCTCTTAATGTCTGTAGGCTCCCTTCTATTGAATACCCCTCCCTTTTTAATGTTGTGAGATGAAGGTGGTGAAAGTTTTTTAGAGGTAAGTTGTGGAGATGGAGGTCTTGAAGCAATATGCAAGAAAATTCTTCTACCCTTTAATTGTCAAATTTACTTTTGCTGAATGTGAATTGTATGAAGAAATTTTAGTGTTGTAGGATGAAAATCCACTTACCTTGGTCCTTTGCTATTTTGGTGTGATAGATGGAAGCTTTGGGAAGCCAATTAACCCACAGGTAACTCTATGTTTCCCTCTAATACCTTGTTGGTCTACTATTGAAGTTTGCCTATAGAAAAACATTGTTTCCGGTAGCATGATGGTGCATGCAAGCCCAAACCTCGATGTTTCTCTTCTGATGGCTCCCACTACTCTCTTGCTATTGCTTCTATTTGAAATTATCAACGCAATGGTGAAAATGAGACAAATCTTACCTTTATTGGATTTTTAACCAAATTTGGAGCATTGTGGTGACTGCACTTAACATGAGTTTCCTCTTTGAGACTGTTGGCCCCCACTTCGGTTAATAATCGTTGACCTCGTGATCACTTCCCTTAATACTAATCCACTCTTACTTGACTTGATATGACTTGCCCAAGTGGCATGCACTTTCACTTTTCCACTGGTTTCACTTTACGAAGGTGGGAATGTTAAGTGGTCACCTTTTTTCCTTTTAAATTTCTAAATCTCGACATTCAACTATTTTGGCCATTATGGATGCACAAGGAGAGGTGGGAGGCCATACCCGAGTTTACCTGGTGTTGGTGAGGTGCTGAAGGAGCTGGTGCAAGGAGATGGAGCTGGTGGCGGCAACCTTAGTCTTTTATTTGTTGTGTCTTCATTTTTTATTTGTTTTCCGAGTGAGCAAATTTTTCTGAGTGAGCTCCTTATCTTTTTTGAGTGATTTTCTTACCCTTTTCTTGTTTTCTCTCTTTTTAGGTACTGCATGGAGGGATTAAGATGCAATGGTTGGTGTGATTTTTCCTCTAGAGTCTGTTGGTGGTCTCTTGAAGTCCTCTACATCATATTTCCTTCATCTTTTGGCCTTGCTATGCCACACATAGATTTTCTACAGGAAACTTTTTGATACCTATAGCAGTCTATTTCTTGCCTCTTCTTGCTTCAGTTTGTTCAGAAAAGGAGGGATATGGTTTATGGAGGCTATGTAAGAAGTCATGGAATGAATGGTTTGAAGGATAGGCAAGAGAAAGGTTTCCTATGCCAAGCTTCCAATGATTTAGTTGCCCAAGGTGTAGCATAGAGTTTTGATAGGTAAACCTTGTTCATGGAGTGAAATAGGGTCTTGGGAATGGTAGGTATAGGAAAATCATGAATTATCATACCATTTATGAAGTTAAGAAACCCTTAGGAAAAATTTTTTCTTTAAAAATTATTTTCCTGTAGCATTTACAGGAGTTTCCTATAGTGCTACAGGAATCCTGTAGCTACCTAATTTTCCTATAACAGTTACAGTTTAAGGAAAAAATGAGATTGTTGCCTATTTGATGGGTGAAATGGGTGAAGGGATGTATAATGGAGTGGCGTATGGAGTTTGCAAGCAGAGAAGAAGAAATAATGAAGAAATATCTCCTTTGGATCGAAAAAAACATCTTTAAGTGTTAACCTGCAAAACCGAAAAACACATAAATGCATAGGTATTTCTTCTTTTCCATTTTTTTTTCTTTCTTTTTATCTTTTTTCTTGAAGGCATGTGGGCTTCCTCCACAGAGGTTTTGAACCCAAAGGCCTTCCTTGGGTGCCTCAGAGAGGTTTTCACCCAAGGATCTTTTATTCTCTGTTTATTTTTTCTTGCTCCAGGACTGCCTCATGGAGGTTTTCAACCCTGGAGTTGGCCTAGGGCGCCTCATAGATGTTTTCACCCATGCCTCTTTATTGTTTTCTTTTTTCTTTTTTTTTTAGGAGGCACTAGAAATAGTAGAGTTTCCCATGTCATACAACTCCCTGTTTATGGAATTTATAAATTCTTCCCTAGACTGGGGCTTATGTAAACTTTGAGCTTATAACCATTGACAAGTAGGGGAATTCCCTCCTCATCTATGGTTATGATCTGAATTGCATCATTATCATAACATTTTTCCACTTTGTAGGGTCTCGGCCACATTGTCATTAGTTTTTCCTTGAAGTCCTTAAACCTTGATTCATACAAATATTACCAATCTCCTTCTTGAAACGACTTTTTCATAATATTCTTGCCATGCCAAACCTTCCTTTGCAGTTGAATTTCCTCTGTGTGAAGGAGTGCTTGCATCCTGAACCCATACAATACATTTAATTACAAAAACCTCTCTTTTTGGGCATTTGATATATCTAGGTCTAACTCAGCTTCCATCCTTAAGGTGTTGAATTCAAGTTCAACCAAAAGAAGATCTTTCTTGCCATAGACTAAGTCATAAGGAGTGAATCCTTTTGTTGTTTTCCAAGTAGTGTTGTAGGCCCAGGTAGCTTCTACCAATCATTCTGCCGAATATTTTTCGTGGCTGCTCACAACCTTGGTGAGGATACTCCCAAGGCTCTATTAGTCACTTCCACTTAGCCATTTGCTTGAGGGTGGTAGGTAGTAGAAGTATTATTAATTGTCTTGTGCCTCCTCAGAAGATTCTCAATGATATGAGAAGTGAATTGTGCCCCTTGATCAGTGACTACTTCTCTGGGTTACCCAAACATGTAAAACACATTCTCCCTCATAAATTTTTCTACTTCCTCCTCGGTTGCTACCTTCACAGCTTTTTTTCAGCCCACTTTGTTAGGTAGTCAGTGCAGACTATGATATACTTTTTCTATCGAGATTGTGCACCAGTAGGTCCAATGAAGTCCATGACCCATTTGTCAAATGTCTCAAGGGCCACTTGATGGTGCAAAGGAATCTCATCCCTATGTGTAGCTTTCCCCATTTGTTGGCACTAGTCTCACCTGCTAGTGTATCTTATGGAATCTTGATGAATGATAGGCCAATATTATCCTACCTGCAAAACTTTGAAGGTAGTCATTTTTGCATAAAAGTGGCCTCCATAAGGGCTATCATTACATGCAAAGAGGATATCAAAAACTCCTTCCTCCCTCACACATCTTCTGAGAATTTTTTCAAGGCCCAGCTTGAAAATATCTCCCCCAATCCATGTGAAAGGGACACTTTTTCTGATGATCTTGATTTTCTCCTTGAATGAGAAATTAGGAGGGAAGTTTCCATCAACCAAGTAGTTATATATGTCATCAAACCATGGTGAGAGTGATCATATAGCAAAGATATATTCATATGGAAGTTGTTAATCCACGATTCCTTCTTCACCTACAGATACAGCTAACCTGGATAAAAAATCTCCAACAACATTCTCCTTTCCAGTGTTATCAACAATGGTCAAGCAAAACTATTGTAAAATTAACAACCATATAATTACCCTAGCATTATCGTCTAGTTTTCTCATTAAATGTTTGATGGTTGCATGGTCAGTGTGAACAAAGGTCCGATACCGAGTTACATACTGTCTAAATTTGTTTAAAGCATGGACAATGGGTAACATCTCCATCTCTATGACAGTATAGTTCAGCTCTTCCTTAGACAAGTTCTTACTAATGAAATAGATTTCATAAGGTAATTTTTCTTCTAACTTCCCTAATGCTTCCCCCACGGATTTTTTTGATGCATTTGTGTGGATGTGGAAAGGAAGAGTCAATTTGGACCTTGGATAATAGGGGTAGTAATCAACTTTCCCTTAATCAAATCAAAAGCCTCTTTACAAGGACTGGACCTATTAGTCATCAGTATTTTTCACCTGTTGATGATGACTAGTTGTTAAAGCCAAGTTTTCTAGCGGCTGATCTCCAATATGTCAAAATTGTTAGCTAGAAAACACCCATAAACATTTTTTCCCTCCTACCTTTTCAATCAGCCCATGATGAGATAAAACCTCATTGTCAAGCCCTATCTAGCCTCATCCATACAAGCTTGTCCATCAAATCCAAAGAAAATAATCCAAATCTGTCCAAAAAGTCTCCCCTAAGTTAGGTAGTGGCGCTTTAGGCGATTTTCCCTTGGAAAAATATCCTAAAAGCCAAAAGAACCTCTATCTATTATAAACTAGTCCTAGAAGACCTTCTTATTTTGCAAATAAAGTTTGGTTACACCCTTAAGTCATGCCACTAACAAACCTTGAGGTCTCAACAATACATATGCCATAGGTCAAGTTGATATTAGGTAGATGTACAGTGTTTCAATGTCTTTCAAAGAGTAGAAGTATACTGGTGTTCTAGAAGACAGTATTAAAATCACCATGAGAAGACAGTTGCTTCTCATGTGGTTTTGAGCATGGAATGTAGCTACTGGACAGAGAGTTTTTTCATTAAGCTCCTGCAAACATAGTCAAAGGTTAGTGAATTATAAATGACAAGAAATGTTCTGTAGATACTGGCCTGGCTGCCTATGATTGTCTAAAATATGCACAAAGGTGTTTGAAAAGCAGAATTACATGTCTTAGAAGAATTCCCATCATGGCTTATTGTAAATTTGTCATTTTCATTTGCTTAAGTATGAATAGGCAGTGAAAGGAAAGATAACACTGTTTGAAAGCTGATGAAATGGCAAGACTGAGAAAACCTCCTCCATACATGAGAAGAGGGTTGAAAGACTGAGAAAACCTCCTTCATTTTACAATTAGAGGGTTTGGCACTGTGATAAAGGCCTCCTTCATCTAATAAGCAGAGGGCTAGGGACAAATATTGATTATGTTTTCACTGACTAAAAGGTAGAATTTAAGGGTAGTGGGAGACAATTGAAGGCTTCTGAATAGAAAATGGTGTTAAAAGCAGAGGCAAAGTAGTGGTGCTTTAAAAAGGTGTTTACATGAGTTTCACTGTTAAAACACAAAATTGAAATGCAGTGTGAAGCTAATTGGGTGATTATGAATGAAGAAATTTTGTTAAGAAAATGGCCAAGGAAGTAAAAAAATCTTGGTTTTAAACTGACTTATGCTATCAAATACAAAGAAAGCCACTAACAGTGTGTTCATAAACATTCTTCATTTGTTTGAAACAAGGGTTGAAAAGGTCCCAGGCATTTGTAAAAAATAGGCCTCCTTCATAAACAAGTAGAAGGTTCACCATTGTTTGAAGATGAAAAGCATTTATTTCAGTATGGCAAAGATTTCAAAAGGGACTGCTCTCAAAAATGGTGAAATGAATGAAAATTCACTATTCTTATAGACCTCCTTCATAGAGGAACAAAGGGACAACCTTCCCATGTTTACTTTTCAATTTCATCTCATCATCCCCTGCTATATCTCCATAAAAGTTGAAGACTGGATTACTCTGGCAATCTAAGGTTAGTCATTTTCCTTGATGGTGGAGACTATTTGTAGTAGAGATTTTCACTTACAGTTTCAAATGAGTTTCAAATAAAATAGATAAATTACCCATCCAAAATACTAGCCTTTCAAGTTACTGACATAGACCAAGAGTATTTTTATTACTGCACTTGCAAAGAAAAGGGTGGGCAAGTTCTTATAGTTGTTGATCGTTGTGATTGGCACACACAAGCCTCTGTGGATATTTTTGTTTTTGATTCCTGGACATAAATTTTTCAAACCCTTGCTATTGAGCCTATAAAAATGGGCATGATAAACCATCAAACACCATAACAGTTGGTGTGTAAACTTGAAAATGGCCTCCCTCACAAAAGGCAGAAGAGTTGTTTTTCAAAAGGTTTCAAAGGTTAAGCAACAACCTCATATTAATGAGTATTCACAGGTGAAAAGTTTTTATGAGTTTCCAAGAGAAATTCTTGTTTCAAAGGAGAAATGAGGTATTCAAAAGTATAAAGCCGTGCTTCATTTTTGTTTAAAACCAAAAGCTTTTTCAAAAACCTCCAAAACCCTCAAAAAAGAAAATTTTGAAGGGTGTTGGCTTTTTTGACTACAAAGTAAGTGATCGAATGTTGCAAAGCCTCACTTTCGAATTTCAAAGCAACCAAAGAACAGTCTCAAGCGGCCCATTGCAGAAACGAGGGATTTCAAGCCATTTGCAGAAGTGTTCTGAGGTTTTAAGCCTGCGCGGTGTGCTTGGAAAAGTGCGCGGCACATTTAGAAGCGAAAATAAAAAAGCATATAATGTTGGCGCGACATGCCTGTAGTGGCGCGCGGCGTGGCTGTGCCCGCAGTCACCACTGCCCGAAGGCCGACCCGCCACTTTCTCCACTGCGCGACGTTATTTCTAACAAACGTGCCACTCACTCCTTGTGCTTTCCAACAAGCTCTAAACCTACTCAACTCATCAAACGAGGGCCCTTAAACATTTTTTAGGTATTTTCCTTACTCTAATACAAATTTTTACTTTAAGAGGTGATATGCTTTTCCTATGTTTCCAAGAGACAAATGATGTTATAAAGTGGGATGTTTTGGTCAAAAATCAAAGGTTATGGTTGAATGCGAATATCAAATATCCACACTGTAATAGGCTAAGGTGTGTTTAGTCAGTTCTAAAGAACCCTAGCTGCCTTCAAACACGGTGATAACCCATAGTGAAACAAAAACAAACTTTGCCTAAAACTAAAAGGGGAGAAAGAAACATTGTTTATAAGGTGGAATTTTGATCATTATGAATTGTTTTCTCTATGTTATGAAATAGAAAAATAGTGCTGCCTCCATTGTCCCATAAAACAGAGTGTAGTGAAATATTTAGCAAAGTCAGTTGAGGGTGTTTTGTCTACCTCTGTAAAAATAGTGAATAAAAGAAGAGTTTTGTTTGGGGAAGGGTGTCTTGCTTCTGTCAAAACACAAGGAGACCTCTATTCTAACAAAAGCCATAGATACCTCCTTTCAAAATAACTTAACCAAACACAGCAACAATTTGACTGTGTGCTTTTTATTTGATAACTATTTGTTGATTGGCATAAAAGAGGACAAATCAGTGATTTAGAAAGAGAAGAAAGTTGGTGTTGGAGGGTTATTCCACAAAACATTTGAAGCAGTTGGTCTTGGTCAAACAGTGACTGACAAGGAAGACATAGGTGTGTGCTTGAGAAACATTCCAAGAGCCATTTGAGACAGCTTGGTATTGCAAAGAACATTCAAAACAAAATGCCTCCTAGGCAAGACAGTAGGAGTGGCCTTCACAAGAGATTTGAGCCTGTTTCCACAAAAGAAGTAAATGCTCATCCATCAGTCCTTTTTAACTTCCATGAGGTTGGGTGTCTAGATTTTTGTCAAAGAGTGCAATAGGTGAAGAGTTATTCCCCTTTGACACATCTTTGTGCTTTGAGGTTTCAAGAGAAGCACTTTCAGCTGGCAGGCATAGATTTCAAATTCTCTCCAAGGTCCATTTCCAAGGCCACCAAAATCCCTTATGTCGAGGAGAAGTGGTTTAAACAATGCCGCCTGGACTCAGAAGAATACAAGCCTTTTCTGAAGCCTGAGCATAGAGATTCATGTCCATCCATTTTTCCCTTCTCATATCTATTGACTAGTTACACCCCCCTCATGAAGATAATCATGAAATACTTCACTTCCGAGGGAAGATTCTCCCGAGTCTATGCCTATCATATCCGATTTCTCATGCATTTCATGACCTTCCACTCACCATCCTTTTCCTTCTTCAAGCAAACCTACTCCCAAGAAGCTCAAGTTTCCCATTGAACAAGAAAAAGAGAAAGAGGAGGAAGATGATGATGAGCAGCATCATGATGAAACAAGGTAGCAAGGGAATGATGAGGAAGATGATGATGAGCAACATCATAGTGAAACAGGGTAGAAAGGGGCAGAAGAACACAGTGAGGCAGAATAGCAAGGGGAATAAGGGCATGATGAAGAGGAACATCATGATGAACAACAAACTCTTGGGCATGATGAAGAGGAGCATGATGATGAACAAGCGCAACACAATGATGATGAGAAGCCTCATGATGAAGAAAGGCATGATGAACAGGTGCAGCATGATGAACAGCAGCCTCATGATGATGAACATAGGTAGCTACATGATGATGAACAATAGCTTCAAGAAAAAGAACAACAATTTCATGAAAAATAATAGCAGCATGATGAAGAGATGTAACACATTGAGGAGGACAACCCCCAAAAAGAAATGAAAAAGGACATTCAAGGCATCCATGAAGAAATCCAAGACAGTGGTAAGAATGATGAGCATAGTAGCAAGGGTAAAGAGCGAATGGAGCATGTGCTAGCTACCTCTCCTAGGCAAGGGGCCATGCTCTCTTCACCGAAAGTGGCCAAACCCCGGACATCAAGGAAAAGGGTGCCTAGAGTTGTAACTCCAAATGTGACTAGGGCCCTCCGAAGCAAGGGAAACTTTCCCAAGAAGCCCATTTTCGAATTTCCCAAGAGGAGGAAGACTAAAAGAGCCACTCAAATCAAAGGAAAAGAGAAAGAATAAAGAAGTCATGAAAAGGAGAGGGACTTCGACATAATTCAAATTCAAAGTGATGATAGTGAAAATGAAGCCCGGATCCTGGAAGATCTCTTGATCAATAGAGAAGATAAAATTGATGCTTTGAGGACTGATCTTGAGAGGGCTAGAAACTTCAATCACTTTTTGCAAGTTCAAAACAAATAGATCAGTGTCCATATGGATGTATATGAGACACGGGCCATCAAATTAAAAAAAGAGGCCTCCAAAGAAGAAGTGAGATTGGAAGAACTCAAGGGTGAGTTTGATGAGAGTGAAGATGAAGATCAACCCAGGAGAAAGAGGTCAAGAACCATGGGGCTCAAAAAGTTCCTTGAGAAACGAAAGGAAGAAGAAGTTGCCCTTCTCCAATCCACCCCTCTCACTACATTGTTCACACAAGAGATAGAAAAAAATCAAGAAGCATGGCTTCAGAGGGTTAATGATCACTTGGAGAAGAATTTGGAGAAGGAAAACAGAGACTTGGACCTTCAACGGAGGATGACCATGCATTACAAGAAGCTAAATCAGTTTGCCCAGCGGAAATTGAAGGTCACTCAGAAAAAACTCAAGGAGGCTCAAAGGAAGGGCCCAACACCAAAATCGAGGAAAGACACCTCAAAGCTCCAAATTTTTGGCTCCGCTTCACAGCATGTTTTTGAAAACCCTTGAGGGTCATGCTCGCCAAATTTGGGCGAAATTCGACAAATTTTGGTTTTTTGTCATTTTTGGGTTTTTGGCTAAAAATCATGGGCATCGCCATTTCAGTTTGGGGCATCCCCAAAGGATGAAAATGGTATCATTGGATGCCATAATTTCAGGGGAATATACTCAGCGATTTTTAGATCAATTGAATATCATTTTCTCCCCCTAAATGGCGAAAAACACTCACTTTTTCTACACTCTGCCCCATTTATCAGCAAGGCCTATTTTTGGGTTTTTACACACAAGCCTATTTTTGAAGGACTTATAATAGTAATTCTGGATCAAAATAAACATTTTTCAGAAAATAGACATTTAGAGCCTTCCAGCGAGCCATCATGCACCTCATTTTGACATCGGGAAGGCCTCCAAAAGTTGCCGTCAAGTCACGGAACTTTCTGCTGATGTATTTTTTGAGTATTTTTGTAAAATTTGAACCTTTCAAAAGTGACTTTTCTTCATGTGCGGTTAGCTATTTTTGTACATGATTAGTTATGAAAAGTCAATATATTTCCCTTTTTAGCAATTTTGAGATATTTTGTTAGATATTCTGTGCCTTGGGCTTTACAAAGCCTCAAGGACAAAATCAGATATTTTGGATAGGCCAATGAGATTGCAAGTTGAACTAAGAGGTTTTCCTCACTTTGGCCTATATATTCCAAAGGATTTCATTGTAAACAAGGCTGAACTTTATGAATAGAAGCAATATATGGTTATACAAGATTTGGAAGAAACACTTGTCTCATGTATTTGAAGAGTTTCTTGAGTGCTTTTGGATGATGAAAGAGGATTGTTGTTGGATTCCATGACTTGATAGAATGGAATAGCGTCTCTCTCTCTGTTTTGTTTCTTAGTTTTCATTCAGAATTTCATGTTCTTGCTTGCTATAAGAAAGTAGAGAATAGACTTGAGACATGCCCTTGGAGGCACCTCAAGTTTCATGTTTCTTTATAGCTTCTATGTTTTCTGCCTTCTTAGTCATATCAAAGAATCCTTGATTGCTCTTTGATAATTGAAGAATATTGTTTTCTTGTTTCATTTATGGTTTTATGCATGCTAAGTATGATTCATGGTATGCTCTACTTACTCATGGCTATTCATAGCTCCACATCTGAAACCTCTCTTTGATTGATTATATTGTCATTTGTTGAATCAAGGAGGTCTTGTACTGATCTTGCCCTTTTCTAAAACTATAAAATCTTGTCTTCAAAGTGCCCAATAGCTCGAAATACTATGACTAAGCATTCCTTCATAGTAATTTAAGTTTTTTGTTTGTCTTAAATGTATTTCCCCAAAGTCTGATAGCCATTTCCTAAAGTTAGAGAGTCATATATCTCTATGCATGGCTTGAATGTTTATTTCTGTGCATTGATCAATTTACAGTTACATTTCTCATGATTAATGGTTTTCCCTACCATTTTTATGTCAGCTATTAAACTATTTATGTTTGAAATCCTTTTTTCTTCACAAGTTTAATTTCGATCTCACTCCATTTTTCCCAAAGATCCATTTTACCTCGAATCAAATCGACCCTTCAGCAACCTTGTATCACCATCTGAAGCTTTCTTGACCTTTTGACCCCATAGCCTAGTTGATCTGAAATATTTTTACCTATCTTATGTCTTTGATCAGTTCATCCCTCACAACCTAAAAACCAAAACCAAAAACCTACTTCATAACTAGCCTAAAATCAAGAACACAATAAGCAAACATACAGATATCCCTTACAGAAATAGAGAGGGCCCTATCTGAGTCTAGGAAGGCTAGGTACTTGGGCTCCAAAGACTCGTTTGATGTTACACTATCATTTGGCTTGCCAATCATCCAAATCACCGGACCCTAACAGGACCAAGTAAACTCAGAATATTTGGCCAATAAATAAAATAGTGGTGAAGCCATCTTACTGAAATATTTAATGAATCTTCTATAATAGACATGTAACCCTAAGAAGCTCCTGACATTTCCTTGCTTTTGAGGAGCATGTGCCCTTTTGATAATAGTGATTTTTCTCAGGTCCACCTGTATTCCTTCTTGGGATATTGAGTGTCCTAGTACAACTCCTACTCTTTTCAGGAATTCACACTTTTCTATGCTCGGGGAGAGATGCATCTCAATTCACCTTCTCAACACTTTTTCCAAATTGGAGAGAGCTTCTTAGAAGTTGTCCCCATAAGGTGTGAGATCATCCATGTAGATTTCAACAGAGTCATGGACTAGCTCAGAGAAAATTCTTAAGACAACTCTTTGGAAGGTAGATTGGGCATTGCACAACCCAAATGGTAGGAGTACATAAGCGAAGGTACCCAAAGGGTAGGTGAAAATAGTCGTATCCTGGTCTTCAGGGCTGATTTGGATCTGGTTATACCCACTGAACCCATCTAAGAAGGAGAAGAACTTCTTTCCTGCAAGGCCATCTAGGACTTGGTATATGAAGGGAAAAGGGAAATGGTACTTCTTCGTGGCTTTGTTATGTTCTCAATAATCAACAAAAAAATTTCATTTTCAATTCTTCTTTGGGACTAGGATAAGAGAAGATGCCCACTCACTATCTGATACAGGATAAATGAAACCTCCATCTAAAAGTTTCTGCAACTCTTCCTTAACTATGTCCTTTAGAGCTGGTTTCATATTTTTTTGAGGTTTTCACATAGGCTTGCATCCTTATTTGATGTATATGATGTCTCCATACTGAAGGATGCAACCCTTTCATGTCCTTGTAATCCCAAGAAAATGCATCTAGGTTTTCTTTTAAAAGTTGGCATATATGCTTTTATTCTTCATCTGAGAGGTTTGAGTTTCTTTTCAGATATCTAGATGGGCCAAACTCAATAGCCTTGCTAGTTTCAGAGGTTGAATTGACTGAGTGCAATTCCATCCAAGGTTGGCTTTCAGACTCTTTGATTAGGTTTTCAAGAGGATTGTTAGTGGGGGATTGGTTTTGAATGTCATGGTCGATGAGTTTGTAGTCATCAAGCTGCCCCCATCTAAGAACATCATCTATGGAACAAATTGGGGTAGTGTTATATACCTCATGTTCTTCATCCTCCAACCATATAGGTATATCATGATCAATGGAAGCCAAAGTTGCAGGATATAATACCAGTTTTTTAGACAAGGACCCATTTTTAGTATTCATGTTTCCGACCCAATAGTTGATATAAGCATCTACACTAGATAACCAAGGTCTCCCTAAGATGAGAGTATATCCATTTAACTTGATTTTTGGTTGCAGAACTAGGAAATCTGTAGGATACTCCCAATAGTCAATTAAAACCATAAAATCCTCAACAACTCCTTCAGAAGTTATTGTGGAATTATTTGCAAGTTGCAGAACTATTGTGGTTTTCCTCAAAGTCCCTTGGAGGTTGAGTTTCAACATACTTCCCTTAGTGATGACATTGATGGCAACCCCTAAATCAATCTGAGTATTGGGGACTTTTGTAGATTCTAGAGACAACCTTGAGTTTCAAAATACCAGTGCCTAGGAAATCTTAAAATTAAAGGTTAAATGTGGAGAATTGTATAAAGGCCTCTAATAGAATATGGGTCAAGAGAATAATGGTTTTGGTGGTTCAAGAATGGACAAGACCATTTCAGCCTGATTCATGTGAATTCCCTATATTGTGAGAGGGCTTAGGAGGCTATGACGTTGATGGCTTTTAGATGGGAAAAGTATAAAACAATGAGTAGAAGCTTTAAAAATATGCAGAGGCGTTGAGAAAGAACGGAGAAGGAACCCACAAGAGACAAGCTTAAGAGGATTAAGAATTTGTCCCCCGTGAACTCAGAGGAAGCGGATATGAATGAGATATGGACAGAAACCGAGGCTCGTGGAGCACGAATTAAGGGAGTGCATAAATATTAATACATGAGCATTAACACCTGAGCATTATATAGACTCGAATTCATGAATAAAATTGTAGACTGCCTGCAACTACATTAAACGAACCATCAAAGCAGCATTGCATGAAAGATGATTACACATAAAAAGGAGATAATTTATAACAAAAGGAAATAGATACATACTACTCATTTCTCCATCTAGAATCCAAATAACATCTTTGTATCATATTAAGTTTAAATAGCTCTCCCAAATATGTGTCTCAGAGCACAGGGAGTACAATCATACAAAACTATAGCAAAATTCTTCAAAATTCCAGAACGCGTCTTTCATCTTATAATTCCCTACATATAGAGTCCTCTCTGAGGATCTACGATCCTGATCACTTATGGTCGACCCATACCTATGAAATAAAAATATCCTACCTAACTTGCAGAGAATACATCGAGAAATTACTTCTGTATTGAAAGAATTAAAACAAGAATGGGTGAAATTGATGTTTCATCAGAAAACATAAAAATCAAATAGTAAATAGAAAAGACATGATTGATCAAGGAAGCCCATTATGGGAGCCTTCAAACAGTATGGTGAGGAGCGATCATAGGTGGGCAGGGTGCCTATAATCATACGACTCCATCTGTTGCTTGAAATTTTCCACTCCCTCATTCTTATGATTTCCACTTAATCTTTTGTGAAGTGGCTCATCGTACTGCGCTCGCCTGGCTCTTTAGTGGAGATTTCCTGAACAAACTGAATAAACCACAACTACATGTTCCACCCAAAAAACCATGTTGTGTTTTGAATTGCAAACCGGAAATAGGATTTCAGAGGGGGGCATGGATGGTTTCTGGTATTGGATAGGAGGGTGTGAAATCACTACAAGCTGCCATGTAGCCTGGACGCAGTATTGGAAACCGGCCATTTTGGGCCCCCCCACTCGGCATTAACCTTCGGAAGGTGGAGGGGGTGCGAAATATATTATGAACCATCGGATGCATTGACATGGAACGGAGTTAAAGGAAATATGGCATAACTATAAGTGGATTTAGCGGGACTCATTAACACTACAATGGGCAAAAAAGGGCCATAGGAGGGCTATTGATGATGTGGCAAGGTAGTGGGACCCAAACTCCGCCCTTACATCGCCAATTGCAGGATTTATGTGTAAGCAGCGAGGAGTAAAAGGTAAAAAGTGACATGTGAGAAGTGTAGGAGCGGGGAAGGTGACATGGCATGGACAGAGGTGGGACCGCGCCTACAGATCGCACGTCACAATTTTTATATGGGAGTAGGTGGAGGTTAAATGTTAAAATATGTGAAGTGCGAAGTGCAGGGAGGTCAATGTTGAAAGTTGCAGGGAGCGAAGTGCGAAGTGCAGGGAAGGTCATTTGGCAGACAAAGGTGGGGTCGCCTACATATCGCAAATCGCAAGTTTTATATGATAGTGGTGGAGGGGTAAATGTTAAAAGTTGTAGGGAGTGAAGTGATACAAGCGGGGAATGAAGGATGATGTGGAATATGGATGACGGGCTGCTTACGTCACTACAGGGGTTCTCTGGGGTACGGTGAACCCATCGGGAGTCTACCCCTGCAATTATCATGAGTCATAGATCTATGGTCAATGAACCTCTGGCAAAGTCAACTATGGAGGCACCAACACTGATAACCTATGGGTTGTTTGTGCCCGCAGGTTTCCATTGATCTGAGAGCATCATTCATTTCTTCAAATGCCGCCTGATGATTAGCATGGGTGTTAATACATGATGGAAGATGAATGATGTGGCGTGGTGGAAGTGGGGGTCATTTGGCCCTTGAAGCGTTGGGCCTTCATCTTACCCGCTTCGGCTCTTCATTTTCTTGACTTTTATATTTCCTTATCCCTTCAAAAGAATCAGAAGCCAACATTGGCTCCATTGGAAATGACGCACTCATTCGAGTGTGAGAAGAACTGGCATACCTCTTGCTTGTGTTCTTCTTAATGTTCCTGGGATCATCGTTAGAACCAACTTCAAGCACTTTAAATTAAAAAACAAAATAGGAATTGATGCATAAAAACATAATGACATATATACACTATGATGATATATACAATGGGCCATCATAGCCTGCTATCAGTGCTGGAATTAAGGCTTAAGAAATTGTTCATTGATAGGCATCTAGAGTGTATCTCCCTCCAAATTCTCCAGCGCAAAAGTATTGTTCCCTATTACCTCTTCCACACTGAATGGACCAAACCATAGGGGGTTAAACTTCCCATGCTTCCCTTTGTCTGCTCGCCTGATATCCCATCGCAACACCAAATCCCCAACTCGGATTTATCTGTCTTTAGCTCTTTAACCAAATAAGATTTTCATTTTTTCTTGATACTTAACTAGTCTGAGGCTTACTTGTTCCCGTGTTTCAATCAACTCCACTAACTAATTCATTCTTTGGATATGGTTGTTTGGCTCTTCATCGCTTTCTTCTAATAATCAGGCCACAGTTAATGCAAGATGAATAGGGAAGACTGTGGCTCTGCCATACACCATTTCATAAGGGGACTTTCCTATCAATCTTTTACTGGTGATGTGATTTGTCCAGAGTGAAAACTTGAGTTGGGAATCCCAATTCTTTTGATTTTCATTGATGGTCTTCTTCAAGATCCTCACCAGTGTCTTGTTAGATGATTTTTCTAGCCAATTCCCCTATGGGTAGTACACAGTGGAGTGTCCCAGCAGCATGTTGTAGCGCTGACAAAAATTTACAAATTCAGCAGACTTGAAAGCTTGGGAATTGTCTGTAATGATGTTAGCTAGGCATCGAAATCTAGCTATTATGTTCTCCTCTAAGAAATTGATCACCAGTGAGTCTGTAGCATTTCTTGTGGGCACAACTTCTACCCAGTTAGTGAAGTAATCCATAGTAGTGATGATCCATCGATGTTGATTGCTAGAGGCTAGGTGAATCTCTCTTATGAAATCAATCCCCCATTGTTTTAAAGGTTCTTAAACATGTACTGGGAATAATGGGAGAGGTTCATACCTTTGCTTTTTGGTGAACGTCTGACACTTTTCGCAAGCCCGGATGTGGGCATGTACATCGCCAAACATGTTAGGCCAAAATAAACCCGCCTTCAGGATCTTGGGTGCAATGGATCACCAAATGTAATTCACACCACATAACCCTTTTTGGAACTCGGTAATCACTTAGACAACTTATTTCTCTATCAAAAAAAATAATAAGATCCCCGTCAGGTCTTTCCAATATAGTCGCCCATTTTCCACAATGTACTTTTGAGACCTCAGTCTCAAAGTGTGATACTTGGTCTTATCATAGTGAGGGGGACACCTCAGGGTTAAGAGGTATTCCAATGTGTCTTTATACCACGACGATAATAGGCACTTTACATGTTTATTTTGCACAGAAGATTCTATACCCTGATGCATACTTTTATTCTCATGTGCTTCTCCTCCTGTCATAGACAGATTTATTCCCAGAGCATGACAGTGTGATCCAGACAAGAGTTTTTCCAGCCCCTGGCCATTGATGAGTTTGGTAGGCTTTATCTCCATCTCATACTCTTGGATTTTAGCTATCCATTTTCTCCTCTTCCCTTCACTATCGCCATGTACCAGAATATCCTTCATTGTTGCAGTGGATACATAAGCTGTTATAGTTGATTGTAACACATACACCCGGAATGCCTTTAGCGAATTGACCAAAGCGTAAGCTTGCTTATCCATAATATCATATTTTAGTTCGGTGTCTCGGAGGGCTTTACTGAAGAACATAATGGGTTTTTCATCCCACTCGGCATTTTTCCATAAAAGTACTGCAGCTATTGTGTGAGGAGAGGCGAAGGAGAAAATCATAAACAGATTCCCATAATCCAGACCTGTCATCACTGGAGCTTCTGTAAAGGCCTGTTTGATCCTATTGAAAGAGTCCTTGGATTTAGAATCCCATATAACTTCACTATTCTTCTTTAGCATTCTGGTGATGTTTCGGATAATCTCATCATAGTTGGGAATGAACCTTCTAAGGAAATTTATTCTTCCCAGGAATACCTATACCTCCTTTTTTTTTCTTGGTAGGGGAATGTTGTTTATCACCTCTACCCGGTCTGGGTTGATATTCACTCCCTCCTTAGTTACTATGTGCCCAATAAACTTTCCTTCCTCCAAGGTAAACATGGATTTTTGGGGCTTTAGAGACAAGCCATACCTGCGGAATTTATCAAATTTTCGTCGAAGGTGATCTATGTGTTCAACGTCACTCTTTGAAAAGACTATGATTTCATCTAGGTAAATCACCAAAAACTTATTTTAGTCTTCTATGAAATCAATTTCCATCGCACGCTAGAATGTGGCACCAACGTTTTTCAGGCCAAATGGAATTTGGGTGTACATGAAGGTTCCCCAAGACATAGTGAACGCCGTCTTCTTTTGGTCTTCTGGGAGCACTGCCACCTGATTGTATCTTGAGAAGCCATCCATCATGGACATGTGGGAGGATCCCACAACATTTTGCAAGATGTGGTCCATATTCGGGAGGGGATAGTTATCTTTGAGTGAGGCTCTATTCAGACTGTTGAAATCCACACAAAGCCTAATTTCACCATTCTTCTTTCTAACATGCACCAGGATCACCACCCATTCGGAGTACCTTAGAGGGACAATGATCTTTGCCTGAAACAACTTCTTTATCCCCTTTTCAATAGCTGGGAGAAGAAGAGGATTGATCTATCTTAGATTGTGCTTATGAGGCTTAGCGTCCTCTTTGAGTGGTATCTTGTGTTGTATAATGTCAATATCAAAAGTCTTTAGATCCTGGTATGACTAGGCACATACATCTCTATATGACTGAAAAAACCTGAGGTACTGATATTGGTATTCTTCAGGGACCCCTTTTGACAACTTTACTACCTTCGGATCTTCTTCTGTCCCAATTTTCAGTCCCTGACACGCTCGTTGAGGGTAAGTTTTCTAGGATTCACTGAGATATCATTTTTATCAAACAATATCTCCAATGGAACAAGACCCCTAGGGATGACATTTCCCTTTAAATGAAAAACACGTTGTCCAACCCGTGTCTCTTCTCATCTGGTTTTTGGCTCTTCATTGTCATCCTTGGTGACTAAGTCAATCACCATATTTTAGAACTCGCCCACCATTCCAGTAAAACGATGGGCCTACTCCTCATCTTTGAAGACATGCCAATGCTTTACATTCGTTAGTCATCAATAATTTTTACCTGTTTAGATGACAAAATGCTTTTTCCAAGATTTCTAGAAACAGAATTCAAGAATCATGTGAGTTCTAGAAATCTCCTCAAAGAGAAATATATTGTTTATCCCATTTCCTTGTCAAATAATGGCCAATCTATCGCCCAGACAAGACCAATGTCCTTCACTCTCACTATGTTTGCCATCTCTTCCTATAACACTCTGTCTCAGTTTGCCTAAGCCCTCTACTCTCACACCTTGTTTTGCCAAGTAAACCAAACATTTCTCCTACTCACCAAGTGCCTCATGCAATGGTGTTGTCAAAATTCCCTATCTAAAATCTCTTTGAAGTAAAACAAGTTTTTCTAGTTGTCTAAGATGGTAGTGCATAATAGAGTGTTAAAAAACCTACCTCCTCATCCAAACCTTGTTTTGAATTTTTCAGTCAAAAAAACCTATTCCAAGAGCATTACCATAAGTCAAATAGGGTCACCTAGGTTATGCACTGTCATGGTTCTAAATGCACTACTTCCACAAGTATTCAAAGGTGAATTCAAGAGAACACAAGGATGAGGCTTTTCATTATCCAAAGAACATCAAAATACATCCAAAGATACTCTCTTGATTAAGAGGTAAGCCTGCAAAGGAGAAATTTATCATGTCGAAGCATTTCTGTAGGAATTTTTTTATAAATGGTCAACAACAGAAACATAGTCAAAGAAGGAGGCCTAAAAACTTATAAAGACATTCACAGCTGATAGAAAGAATATAGTAGGTTTAATTTTACAAGGAAGAACATGATCTCATGAGAGCGTGTTATGAAGTGTTTCCCATAAAAAGGTCCATGCAGGTCATAAAAGATAATGGCACATAAGCAACATTGTACCTCAAATCAAAAATATCATTGAAAATTTGTTTGGCTTCAAGCATGAAACTTGTAGAGGGACAAATTCCCTTTGCTTAAATTCCTGCAAAGAAGACCAAGAGACATCAAGTTCGCCATGAGGTAAGTTAAATTAATGAGAGGCATCATCATAAGAGGAGCATTCACAACCAAGAAGAAAGCAGCAAGGTATGTGTTTTATGGAAATCAAGGTTCATGACTCTTTTGACCAAGAAATTGAGAAATTCTAATGCTACAAAGGCAAAGAACACCTAAAAACCCTTCAAAATATCATTGAAGAAATTTACACATAAAACAGTAAGTTTGATAAGTGTCTCTTTGACAACTCAGAAGATAAGACTGTTTTTTTTTTCTGAAGTATCCCAAAAAACTCAGAAGCTTGGGAAGATAGACAAAGAGGGTCGAAGTAGTGACCAAGAAAACTCCTTCATCATATCAGATAGTTTCAAGGGTTTTCCAGTTACCCTAGGGTTGGGCAGACAAGCACTATACTCCACAAGGTCAAAGGGAAAGAATGTTTTCAACACGGAATATCAGTCAAAAGGAGAAATGGCAAAAGGGATGAGTTTATTGTTTATTAGTGTTAAAGTCAAAAGACATGTTATTTTTCCAGAAAGGGTTGAGAGGCATAGGCTTGGTGTCTTTAGGGAAGGTGTCAAATTAAAAAAGCCTTAAGAGGCCTCCAGTAATGAAGAAAAGAAACTTTGTTAATCAAATATGCCACCTGCAACACCAAAACAGTCAAAGACACAGTGAGAAAAAGTAACCAAAAAAGAAGATTACAAAAGTGGGTTTTGACTTAAAATTTATTTTTCAAAAGGGTTAAAAAGGCCTTTTTTTGTATTCCCCACTGCACCATTTGTCATCTCCAAGCCAAAGGAAGCCGTTGAGAGAAGGTTTCAAAATTTTTTGTGCAAGTCGGCGAAAATCTCCAAGCGTTACGCACCAAGGCTGGCGCTACGTACCTGGCCTTCGGCACTACATATAGGAGGGGTAGTCGTAGTGTTATTTAACACTACGCTGCGTACCCAGGGCCCGGCGCTACGAACATGGGCTGATGTTACGCACAGACACAACAGAGTGTCCACAAACTTCCTGTTACGCACCTGCGCTATGCTCCTAAAGCCCGATTGGCCCGTCTCCTGCCTGTTATGCACCATTGTTATGCAACTCCGCTATGCTCCTAAAGCCAGACTAGCCCATCTCCTACCTGTTACGCACCAGCACTACACACAGGCGCTATGCATCGGTGTTACGCATAGAAAATTTTTGTCTAAAATTGCTAAAGGAAGTCAAAATTTCAGTTTTTCACCTTCAAAGACTCTGCAAAATTCAAGGCACAAGGTTGGTGATTTGTTTTCTTGCCTCCAAAGCTTTCATTTTCCTAAGAAAATTCATATTTAAAGGCTTAATTAAACCAACCCTAGGCTGCATAAAAATCAGTTTTAAATACCTTTGGTTAGGGTTTGAAGGAGAAAACTGTTATATGTGCCAGAGGAGGCTGAGTGACATCAAAAAAACCTCTAAACTTTAAGTGCACTCCTAGAGAATTTCATCTTGGCACCCATTTGGAAAATTCACCCATCGCCTCACTCATTGCATCCTTTTGACCTAAGAAACAAAATCTAAGAGTCTTGTTGTGCTAAAACCAGCCACCATGTCTGAAGGAGAAGCTCATACAAGCAGTGATGAAAGCCGAATACCTTCCAAGAAAAACTACAAGGGAGGAAGGGAAAATGGGTTTGAACCCTTCGACATAGTTCAAATTACTTCCTCTCTCATGATCCTTTCATGCTTTCAGGATGTTGGGTGTTATCATTTTTTTGAAAAGGTCAAACAAGTCAAAAGCCACTCGGACCTGACTAGATTGTTCATCCTTGGCCTACAAAATCACTAAGTTAGCCTAGCAGGAGTGGAGTTTGAGCTCTCATATGAATCCATTTCTAAAGCAACATGTATACCAGACATTGGCAAGATATGGTTTAAACAAAAGAAGTTGGAGTTGTGCTATTATGAACCCTACCTAAAACCAAGCTATCAACAAGGCTGCAAGGCTTTTTTTCCTTTTTCCCACTTGCTAGAGAGGTATGCCTTGCTGATGAATTAATTATCAGGTATTTCACCTGTGAGGGGAGATACTCCAGGATTTACTCATATCATATAATGTTACTAATGCACTTCACCAAAGTCAAAATAATGAACCTACCATACTACCTTTTCTGGAGCATTGACATGATGGCCTCACTTGTCAAGAAAAGAAGCTATGACTGCCAAATGCGGAGCCTTTTCCACCACTCCTTGATCAAAATGATTGTCTTACATCATCTGCAGCAGCAAGGAATTACTTGGGAAGTCTTCATCTCACATGATGTGTTTACAAACCCCCAAGCCTTCATTCAGCATAATTTACCTTCCACTTCACAACCACCTACGTCCACTCCTCCATCATCTCTGCCTATGACTTCTCCACAAACAAATTCACCTCCTATCTCCTCACCTAATGTGCCAAGTGAAGAAGGTGACAATGGCTCTCATGAAGAGAAAACAAATGACAATAATGAGGAAGAAGACAGTGAGGTAGAAGCTGAGGAAGATGAGGAAGACAGTGAGGTAGAAATTGAGATAGAAGAAGATAGTAAGGAAGAGGAAAATTAGGTACAAGCTGAGGGAGATGAAGAAGACAAGGAAGAGGACAGTAATGAGGACGAAAGTAATAATAGCCACAACAAACAAGAAATTGATGACAACAAAATTCAAGAGACAAATGCAAATGAGACAAAGGTTGAAAACATTGAGGCAAATGCAGAGCTTGATGAAGATGATTAAAGTGGCAAAAATAATGAATACTATGGGACATAAATAGAGTGTGAAGGAGAGGAACATAAGAGTGATGATGACCAAGAAGAGGCAGACTCTCAAGAAATAAACAGTGAGCAAGAAAACAAAGTTAAAATCAGTGAGCCTCATGATGAGCAAAAGGGCCAAAACAGTGGGTCTTATGATGAAGAATATGATAAGGCTTGTGGCACCTCCAAAGGTAGAGAAATCATCATAAAAAACTCACCTACATTTATCACGGAGGAAGACGAGATGTGTTTGTTGCCTCAAAAAGGAAAGGGGCCATCTCTCCTCCAGCAATCAAGCATCAAGACAAAGGAAAGGGAAAGGTGGAAAAAGGTGAGTAGAAGGTACAAGTAAGAAGGAGCAAAAGGACCAAGAATACTTCTCAAGGATCTAAATTCATTGCTCTAGATAGTGACAATGAAGACCAAGAGATGTAAACTAGGTTGCTCCTCTTGGAAAAATATGTACAGCTTCAGGAGCGGAAAAGGGATTTTGAGATGGCTCGAAGGGTCATTTACTATTACAAAGAGGAACATAATCATTTCAAACATGTCAAGAGGGGCCTTTCCCTACAAAAGAAAATGGCCAAACATTATGCAAGGAAAAGCATTCTTGCTAGTGCCAAGCTAAAGAAGGCCCACATTGAACTAGAAGAACTGAAAAGAGAAAAAATTCATGAAAGCCTTGGAGTCTTAGCTGATGATTTTCAACTCGTATCCAAAACCTCTTGGGGGTTCTATCCACCAATTTTGAGGCAAATTGGACAACTTTTTGTTTTTTCCAAAGTTTGACCCCTAAGAGGGCAACACCCTAGGTGTTACGCACAAATTTGGTGCATCTTCAGCTTTAAAAGTTTACATTTTTGGACTTTTCACATCACCAATAGTCTACTCACCAATTTTCAGATCATTTGGAGTAGTTTTACCCCCTCAAAAGGTCAAAAAACATCAAACATTTGACCTTTCTACCTCCTTTTCAGACCAGGTGTTACGCACAGAGAAGTGTTTGGATATTTGATTTTTGATCAGGTAAATGGAATCCATTAAGGACAACTCAAACATTTTTGGAAATTAGACTCATCATGCTTTCCAACGAGCCATCACGGAGCCAAATCCAGTGTCGGGAAGACCTCCAAAAGACTGCTGCAACAAGGCCTATTTCTACGCTACACACCTGGATAATTTTCACAGTTTGACACATGTGTTATGCTCCTGTGGCTGAGTGGGAAAAATGTGCGTTTGGAAAGTTTTCTTAGGCATGTCACTCCTAAAATTCAATTTTATTTCCATTTATAGTTGGAAAAGAGATTTATTTAGATATTTTTGTGACTTGGGCTTTGCAAAGCCTCAAGGACAAGTTATGATATTTCTCTTTGGCCAATAGGCTTCTAGATGCTCTAGTAGGCTTTCCTCTCCTCATTTTTTATATAATACATGATGATTCATCGTAAAAAGTTGGGAA
The DNA here is from genome assembly GCA_034641835.2 of Pinus albicaulis. Classification (NCBI taxonomy): domain Eukaryota; kingdom Viridiplantae; phylum Streptophyta; class Pinopsida; order Pinales; family Pinaceae; genus Pinus; species Pinus albicaulis. Next base: position 257,774,398 of record CM076575.1, read on the forward strand.
TTGATGTGTTTAAGAGAAATATATGGGTTTATGAGCTTGGACAAGATATTGGTTTTATGAAGTGAATGAATGGCTTGTGTGGCTTGATGTTGGAGAAGCTTGCTTACATGATTCCATAGCTTGGTGAATGGTGATGTTTTCCTACGTTGTTAATGTTTTCTTGTCTTAATTTTGTTTCAGTCTACTTGGTTACTATAGATCAGAAAAGTATAGGTTGAGATATGCTCATGGAAGCACCTCAAACCTCCTGTTTGTTATAGTTTTGATGTTTTCTTCTTTTAGTAATCTTAAGGAATTCTTAACTACTCCTTAGGCCCACTAAAACTTGTTTTTGTTTCATGCATGGTTAGTATGTTAGCTTATAAATATGATTCATGGTATGCCCTACTTATTTAAAGTTTTCAAAACTGTATTTTGAAGCTTTTCTATGGAATACTGATTGATTAGGTTAAGACAAAGAGACCTCGTTTTGATATTTCCCTTTTCCCATGCTTACCAACTTGTTTCAAAGTTTATGATAGTTTTATATATGTTTTTTAGGAGTTCCCTCTCCATATATTGAGTTTTTTTTTATCTTATGTGTTTTCTCAAAAAGCTGAAGGTGAATTTCTAAAGTTAGGAGTTCTAATGCTTCTATATGTCACTGGAATGTTCATCTTAAATGTTTATCAGTTAGAGTATTGTTCATAGATATTAATGGTTTTCCCTAACTCGTGATTTATTTCTTTCAGACTATATATGTTTAAATACCTCTTAGTTTTTTCCCAAATTTATTGTTTATTACACCTCATACATCACCCAGAATATCCATTAGCCTTGCTAAATGAGCCCTGCAATACACTCTTCTTCATCATTTAGACACCCTCGACTTCATTTCACCCCATAGCCCTATTGATTCAACAGCTTCTTATTCCACCTATCCTACTTAGTCATCTTACCCCAACCCAAAACAAACAAATAAATTTCACTTAACAACTAGCCTAAAATCAATCATCCGAAAGCAAACAAGTTCACATCCTTCACATAGTAGAGAGAGCCCTCTCTGAGTCTAGGAAGGCTAGGTCCTAGGACTCCAAAGATTGGTCTGATGTTACCCTGTCATTTGGTTATCCAATCTGCCAAATCGCGAGACCCTAACATAATGGAGATCACAGTGGGACCTTCTAAGTTCATAACAATATAAGTACTCCTTACGAATCCAGAATCCCTTCATCAAACAGTACCCTATGATTTATAGCTACCTCATCACTATCACTAACAAAATGGTGATTATGATGCAACCTCTGATGTCAGTGACAAACTAAGTATCCCTTAGGACTTCAGAAACCTTCGTCGAATCATAGAAAAATTAACTGATAGCCTAAGAATAGAATAGATCTTTTTCACCATCTTATAAAATTGATGACTCAGCTATAGGACACTCTTACAAACCTTTGGGCTACATATAGAAACTCAAAAAACCCCAAAAAATTTCTAGATTGGATTTTATTCAGTATTGATGGTGGACCATAGGCAACATATCTTCAAAAAAACTAAAAATATCCACCTGGTGACTCCACTAGCCTCTATTAGGCCTTCTAAATTTTGATAAGTATCTATAGACTCCTGTAGGACTGCATCAAAACAACCTTAGGAAATCTAGAACCTTAGTCACACTCTGTGCAAGTTTCATAACACCTAGAGAGGCCAGACTTTCGAAAGCAGTCATAAACTTTCAGTCTCTCTAAATTTTGAATTTCAAATCTCGCTTCGCAAAGAATCAATATCAGATCTCATCCGGACCGAAACCCCCCAACATAGTTGATGACCCAGACAATATTTTGTGGTAAACTTCTAAATCTGAACATTCAAATATTGTTAGGACCATTCAAAAACCCCCCAGGAATGCATTGAGAAATCCCAATCATGTTGATGATGGACATCAAAGTTCAAATCTTCCACTTGGCGACTCCACAACCCTTGATAGACCAAAAGACTCCACTAGTAGAGAACTCTAGACTGGTTGAAAAGATTCAGTAACCCTTTGTGATTTACAACATGGATCCAAGGATACAAAAGAGATATGCTCCAATGAGTAGTTATCATATCCCTGAATTCCCTTAGAAAATACCTGAATTAAATTGGATAAAAAACCTACCTATATTTCAAGATGAAAAGGTTGATGACCCCTTCTTACACCTCATCAAATTTCATATACACATATGGAGGTTAAAAGTTGAATGGCACGAGGATTGCCTCTTGAAAATGTTTATGACAACATTAGAAGGTAAGGCGAGAAATTGGTATGAATGGATAGAACTTGGCATCTTGTTTTCTTTGAAGGATTTAAACAAGGTATTTTATAAACACTATATAGGGTATTGTCCATCTCTATCATTGGCTGCAAATTGCTGTGATCAATCTGAAGACCTCATACAACACCTTGTAAACATTGATGAAGATTTAGGAAATTGGCATCCTGAGGATCTATTAGAGGAGATTCATGCTTTTCATACTCAAGATAACTATCTTGACAGCCAAGAAGAGTTTATTGAGGATGAAATCTATCAAAAAGTAAGAGAATATCTACAAGATCTCTCTGAAAACAAATGACAATCCATCTGCCCTTTTGTGTAAGGTACAAGAGGAAATTTAGCCATAAGATCAACCTCCACAAAAGAAAGAAAACAATTGTTTCCCAATCCAAAGAAAACAAAAAATGGCTCCTCCTTTAACCAAAGAAGAGATATCTCAAATTTTAGGAGTACAACCAGCTTCTAAACCTTTATATAAATAAAATATTAATGTTTGTTCCACTATTGCCTTACCTACTAAAGAAATTGTTCATAAAGAAACAGAGGAACAGATTGTTGTTGAGGTTGTAATACCTCCTCAAGAAGACATTCATCCTTATGAGCAGTCGCGCAAGGAAGAGAAACATCATAGGTATATCCAGAGAAAGGGAAATACACCTCCCCTTTTAACTAAAGAAGAAAGAAATCAGATCCTAAGTTGCCAGCCAACATCCAAATTTTTATGTAAATAAGATATTTCTATGTGTTCTACTGCTGACCTATATACTGATGCATTTTCTCATACAGAAACTATAGAATAGATTGATGTTGATACTAGACTACCTTATCAAGAAGACCTGGTGCCAGAAAATGCTCATAATCATCAAGGGAATGGCTCACAAACATAAATAAGGTCACTAAATCAGGGCATACCAGGATTGCTTGAAGACAACTTAACATTGCATTCCAAATCTACCAAATAAGATAATCATAAAGAGGGGGAAGAAAATATTTCTCAAAAGGATCCCAAGGTTAGTCAAGTAAAGGAGGGAGTAATCCTAATTGAATTCTATTTCTCAAATCCTCTAGGCCAGTTATTATTCGAAGACCCTTTTTTTGTTTCCTTAGATACTTTTAAAGAGGGAGTAAAACATGCCAGGGACAGTTTGTGGCAGACCTTAAAGAAAATTTGGGGTGCTACTATTTAGAAGAATACAAAGTGGGAATGGCCTACCAGCATACCTAAGAGGTGGAACAAAAATCAATCATCTAGCCACTTACTTGATTGGCTATACTAGAAAAGATAGTTCACCAAATGAATGTATATTATGTATAGGTTAGATTAGGATAGATAGATAGGTATGAAAAATAAGCTCATCCTTGTGAGCATCTTTTTAGTTCTAGATTGTTTGGAAAAAATGAAAAAACAAAAAAACAAAGAAAGGTAGAAAGAGAGGGTAAATTTGAAAAGAGGTACAACCCCATACCCAAAAAATAGTAATACTGAAAGTGTGCAAGTCTCTGATGCAAAAAGAATGTCTTGTTCAGCTATCTAGCCTAATAATGGCTGAACATATTTTAAATTTATTGTTGATAAGTTAGTGAAAAGATTGTTGGTCAAAACATTGAAGCTTGACTTGTTGAAGAAAATAGATTAGGAAAGAAAGATACTAGTTCCACATGCTAAAAACAAAACCAAGGAGAAAAATAGGGATGAATAGCAAACTATGTATCTTATCCCTGAGTTTTCTAGTCTTATTTTGTACAAAAATAACATTTGTGTGTAGCTTGTTTTATGCCACAAACCCATGATAAATCAGATTGTCTAATCCTGATTTAGTCATGCTTTCAATTTCATGTTTTTAGCTTAGTGAATAAATCCTGTCAAATAGTTTAACCTTGACAGTTGAATAGAATAGGTAGAGAATCAAAGGAGTTTAATAGCCTAATTTGAACTCCCGGAAGAGATAAGTGTAGAAGTAGATAGTTTGTTTTCATTTTCAAAATAAAAATGTCAATGGGTTTTCCTGTTCAAGTGCACCCAAGGAAGAAAAAATGTTAGGCAAGTAGGTTGGGTAGGTAAAAGTGAGGTTGAGCTAATCATGCTTTCATATTTTCAAAATTACTACTTCAGGGAAAGGATCAACAAAAGAAAATAGAAAATCCTCCCAATGGATGAGGCACTAGTCTTCATAAACCAAGAGATCTGAAATTATGAACACCTCCTGAAAAGGAGCTACCCTCCCCAAGTGGAGCCATTGTTAGTCATCAATAATTTTTACCTGTTTAGATGGCTAAATGCTTTGTCCAAGATTTCTAGAAACATAAATTCAAGAATCATGTGAGTTCTATAAATCTCCTCAAAGAGAAATTTACTATTTATCCCACTTCCTTGTCAAATCATGGCCAATCTATCACCCAGACAAGACCAATGTCCCTCACTCTCACTATGCTTGTCATCTCTGCCTATAACACTTTGTCTCTGTTTTCCTAAGCCCTTTACTTTCACACCTTGTTTCGCCAAGTAAACCAAACATTTCTCCTACTTACCAAGTGCCTCAAGCAATGGTGTTGTCAAAAATCCTTGTCTAAAAGCTATTTGAAATAAAACAAGTTTTTCTAGTTGTCTAGGATGGTAGTGCATAATAGAGTGTCAAAAACCCTGCCTCCTCATCCAAACCCTATTTTGAAGTTTTCAATAAAAAAAACCTATTCCGAGAGCATTACCATAAGTCAAATATGGTCACCTAGGTTATGCACTATCATAGTTCTAAATGCACTACTTCCAAAAGTATTCAAAGGTGAAGTCAAGAGAAAACAAGGATTAGGCTTTTCATTATCCAAAGAACATCAAAAGACCTCCAAAGATACCCTCTTGATCAAGCAGTAAGCCTACAAAGGAGAAATTTACCATGTCAAAGCATTTCTACAAGAATGTTTTTATAAATGGTCAACAACAAAAATAGAGTCAAAGAAGGATGCCTAAAAAATTATAAAGACATTCACAGCTGATAGTAAGAATATAGCAGGTTTAAGTTTACAAGGAAGAACATGATCTCATCAAAGAGTGTTATGAAGTTTTTCCCATCAAAAGGTCCATGCAGATCATAAAAGACAGTGGAACATAAGCAACATTGTACCTCAAATAAAAAAGATCATTAAAAGTTGTTTGGCTTCAAGCATGAAACTTGTAGAGGGAGAACTACCCTTTGCTTACATTCCTACAAAGAAGACCAAAAGACATCAGGCTAGCCATGAGGTAAGGTAAAGTAATGAGAGGCATCATCATAAGAGTAGCATTCAAAACCAAGAAGAAAGCAACAAGGTATGTGTTTTATGGAAATCAAGGTTCATGACGGTTTTGACGAAGAAATAGAGAAATGCTAAGGTTAAAAAGGCAAAGAACACCTAAAAACCCTTCAAAAGATCATTGAAGGCTTTAGAAATAAAACAATAAGTTTGATAAGTGTCTCTTTGACAACTCAGAAGATAAAACTATTTGTTTTTTCTGAAGTATCCCAAAAAACTCAGAAGCTTGGGAAGATAGATAAAGAGGGTCAAAGTAGGGACCAAGAAACATCCTTCATCGCAGCAGATGGTTTCAAGGGTTTTCCAGTTACCCTAGGGTTGGGCAGACAAGCACTATACTCCACAAGGTCAAAGGGAAAGAATTTTTTCAACACAGAATATCAGTCAAATGGAGAAATGGAAAAAGGGATGAGTTTGCTATTTATAAGTGTTAAAGTCAAAAAACAGGTTCTTTTTCCAAAAAGGGTTGAGAGCCATAGGCTTGGTATCTTCAGGTAAGGTGTCAATTTAAAAGAGCCTTAAGAGGCCTCCAGCAATGAAGAAAAGCAACTTTGTCAATCAAATATGCCACCTGCAACACCAAAACAGTCAAAGACACAGCGAGAAAAAGGTAAGCAAACAAGAACATTACAAAAGTGGGTTTTGACTTCAAATTTATTTTTCAAAAGGGCTATAAAGACCTTTTCTCTATACCCCCCACACCATTTTTCATCTCCAAGCCAAAGGAAGCCATTGAGAGAAGGTTTCAAATTTTTTTGTGCAAGTCAGCGAAAAATCTCCAGGTGGTACACAACGAGGCCGACGCTATGCACCTGGCCTTTGGCGCTACACATAGGAGGGCTAGCCGCAATGTTATTTAACATTGTGTTATGCACACAAGGCTCGGTGCTATGCAACTAGGCCAATGTTACCCACATACATAGTAGAGTTTCTACAAACTTCCTGTTATGCACCTTCACTATGCTCCTGAAGCCCGACTAGCCCATCTCCTGCCTGTTACGCACCAATGTTACGCACCTGTGCTACGCTCCTGAAGCTCGACTGGCCTGTCTCTTGACTGTTACGCACCTGAGCTATGCTCCTGAATCCTGACTGGCCCGTCTCCCGCTTGTGCTACGGACAGGCGCTACGCACCGGTGTTACGCACATACAGAGTTTGGCTAAAATTGCTAAAGGAAATCAAAATTTTGGTTTTTCACCTTGAAAGCCTTAGTAAAAATCAAGACACAAGGTTGATGATTTTTTTTCTTGCCTCTCAATCTTTCATTTTCATAAGAAAAGTCATATTTAAAGGCTTAATTAAACCAAAACCTAGGTTGCATAAAAATAAGTTTTAAATACCTTTGGTTAGGGTTTGAAGGAGAAAATTTTTATATGTGCCAGAGGAGGCTGAGTGACATCAAAAAAACCTCTAAACATTGAGTTACCTCCTACAGAATTTCATCTTGGCCCCCATTTACAAAATTCACCCATCACCCCACTCATTTTAGCCTTTTGGCCTAAGAAACAAAATCTAAAATTCTTGTTGTGCTGAAACCAGCCACCATGTCTGAAGGAGAAGTTCATACCAACAGTGATGAAAGCCAAAGACCTTCCAAGAAAAAATACAAGAGAGGAAGGGAAAATATTTGAACACTTAGACACATTTCAGATTACTTCCTCTCCCATGATCCTTTCATGCCTTCAAGATGTTGGGTGTTATCAATTTTGTAAAAAGGTCAAACAAGTCAAAAGCCACTCAAACCTGACTAGATTGTTCATCCTTGGCTTACAACATCAACGAGTTAGCCTAGCAGGAGTGGATTTTGAGCTCTCATCTGAATCCATTTCTAAAGAAACAGGTATACGAGACATTGGCGAGATATGGTTTAACCAAAATAAGTTGGAGTTTTTCTATTATGAACCCTACCTAAAACCAAGTTGTTAACAAGGCTACAAGGTTTTTTTCCTTTTTCCCACTTGCTAGAGAGGTATGCCTTGCTGATGAAGAAAATTATCAGGTATTTCACCTGTGAGGGGATATACTCCGGGATTTACTCATATCGTATAATATTACTAATACACTTCACCAAAGTAAAAATAATGAACCTACCATACTACCTTTTCCAGAGCATTGACAAGATGGCCTTACTTGTCAAGAAAAGAAGCTATGACTGGCAAATGCTGAGCCTTTTCCACCACTCCTTGATCAGAATGATTGTCTTACATCAGCTACAACAATAAGGAATCCCTTGGGAAGTCTTCATCTCACATGATGTGTTTAAAACCCGCAAGCCTTCATTCAACAGAATTTACCTTCCCCTTCACAACCACCTACCTCCACTCCTCCATCGTCTCTACCTATGACTTCTCCACAAAAAAATTCACCTCCTATCTCTTCTCCTAATGTGCCAAGTGAAGAGGATGATAGTGTCTCTAATGAAGAGCAAACAGATGACAATAATGAGGAAGAGGACAGTGAGGTAGAAGCTGAGGAAGATGAAGAACACAAGGAAGAAGAAAGTGAGGTAGAAACTGAGATAGAAGAAGATATTAAGGAAGAGGATAGTGAGGTAGAAGTTGAGGGAGATGAAGAAGACAAGGAAGAGGACAGTAATGAGTAGGAAAGTAATAATAGCCATAGCAAACAAGAAATTTATGACAAAAAAAATCAAGAGACAGATGCAAGTGAGACAAAGGTTGAAAACATTGAGGCAAATGCAGAGCTTGATGAAGATGATGAAAGTGGTGAAAATAATGAAGATTATGGGACTGAAACAGAGTGTGAAGGATAGGAACATCAGAGTAATGATGACCAAGAAGAGGGAGTCTCTCAAGAAATAAATAGTGAGCAAGAAAACATAGTTAAAATCAGTGAGCCTCATGATGAGAAAAAGGGCCAAAATAGTGGGTCTTATGATGAAGAAGATGACAAGGCTTGTGGCACCTCCAAAGGTACAGACACCATCATAAAACCTTTCACATGCACCTATCACAGAGGTATAAGAGATGTGTTTGTTGCCTCAAAAATGCAAGGGGCCATCTCTCCTCCAACAATAAAGCATCAAGACAAAGGAAAGCGAAAGGTGGACAAAGGTGAGCAGAAGGTTCAGGTAAGAAGGAGCAAAATGATCAAGAAGACTTCTCAAGGATCTTAATTCATTGATCTAGAAAGTGACAATGAAGACCAAGAGATGAAAACTAGGTTGCTCCTCTTGGAAAAATATGCACAGCTTCAGGAGTGGGAAAGGGATTTTGAGATGGCTCAAAGGGTCATATACTATTACAAAGAGGAACATAATAATTTCAAATATGTCAAGAGGGACCTTGCCCTACAAAAGAAAATGGCCAAACATTATGCAAGGAAAAGCATGCTTGCTAGCGCCAAGCTAAAGAAGGCCCTCATTGAACTAGAAGACCTAAAAAGAGCCAAAATGCATGACATCCTTGGAGTCTTGGCTGAGTCTTCTCAACATGTATCCAAAACCTCTTGAGGGGTCTATCCACCAATTTTGAGGCAAATTGGTCAACTTTTTGTTTTTTCCAAATTTTGACCCCTAGGAGCACAACACCCTAGGTGTTAAGCACAAATTTGGTGCATCTTCGGCTCTCAAAGTTTAAATTTTTAGATTTTTCACATCACCAAGAGTATACTCACCAATTTTTAGATCATTTGGAGCAGTTTTACCCCCTCAAAAGGTAAAAACACATAAACAATTTGAGCTTTCTACCTCCTTTTCAGACCAGGTGTTACGCAAGGAGCAGTGTTGGGAGATTTGATTTTTGAGTAGGTAAATGGGATCCATTCAGCACAACTCAAACATTTTTGGAAATTAGACTCATCAGGCTTTCAAACGAGCCATCACAAAGCCAAATATGGTGTTGGGAAGACCTCCAAAAGACTGCTGCAACAGGGCCTATTTCTACGCTACGCACCTACAAATTTTTCATTGTTTGACACATGTGTTACGCTCCTGTGGCTGAGTGGGAAAAATGTGCTTTTGGAAAGTTTTCTTAGGCATGTCAGGCGTAAAAGTAAATTTTTTTTCCATTTATAGTTGGAAAAGAGATTTATTTAGATATTTTTGTGCCTTGGGCTTTGCAAAGCCTCAAGGACAAGTTATGATATTTCTCTTTGGCCAATAGGCTTCTAGATGCTCTAGTAGGATCTCCTCTCCTCATTTTTTATATAAGACATGAGGATTCATTGTAAACAGTTGGGAATTGATGTGTTTAAGAGCAATATATTGTTTTATTAGCTTGTACAAGATATTGGTTTTATGAAGTGAATGAATGGCTTGTGTGGCTTGATGTTGGAGAAGCTTGCTTACAGGATTCCATAGCTTGGTGAATGGTGATGTTTTCCTAACTTGTTAATGTTTTCTTTTCTTCATTTTGTTTCATTATACTTGGTTACTATATATCAGAAAAGTATAGGTTGAGATATGCTCATGGAAGCACCTCAAACCTCTTGTTTTCTATAGTTTTGATGTTTTATTCTGTAAGTAATCTTAAGGAATTCTTGACTGCTCCTTAGGCCCACTAAAAATTGTTTTTGTTTCATGAATGGTTAGTATGTTATCTTATAAATATGATTCTTGGTATGCCCTACTTATTTAAAGTTTTCAAAACCCTATTGTGAAGATTTTCTATGGAATATTGATTGATTAGGTTAAGACAAAGAGGCCATGTTTGGATCTTGCCCTTTTCCCATGCTTACCAACTTGTTTCAAAGTTCTCGATAGTTTGATATATGTTGTTTAGGAGTTCCCTCTCCATATATTGAGTTGTTTTTTTATCTTATGTGTTTTCTAAAAAAGCTAAAGGTGAATTTCTAAAGTTATGAGTTCTAATGCTTTTATGTATCACCGGAATGTTCATCTTAAATGTTTATCAGTTTGAGTATTGTTCATAGAGATTAATGGTTTTCCCTACCTTGTGATTTATTTCTTTCAGAATATATATGTTTAAATTCCTCTTATTTTTTTCCCAAACTTAATGTCCAGTACCATGATTTTGGTCAGAATATGGGCCAAATTTAGTACCAGATCTTTTATCATGCCCAAGCATTTCACCCTCTTGGAATCAAAATAATATAGATCTTTGTAAGGCCTGGTAATCTCCAACCCTAACTAATCCATGATGAACAAGGGCAACAGATTATGTGAGGCCCCAAAATCCAGCATGTAGTTGTGCAATAATAGGTCATGTATAACTAGAGTCACATAGAATTGGGGAGTGGCTGATTCCAACTCTTTTACATGAGGTCCAAAAACTACCATGGTTATTTCTTCTTGGAGATTGTGGTTGTCAGGCAAAGGGCCTACACCATGGGGCAGCATGAATTGAGAGAATTGAGCCTTGTATGAGGGTTGTTTTAGGAGCTCGATTAGGGGCACTGGGATATTGACCTTATCTAATTCTTTCTGGAGGCTAAAGGCCATCAGATATTTTTCCATAATAACTTCTTTGAACTGATCTTTAGGAGGGTCAGGTAGTTTCAAGGGTGTAGCTGTGGATCTCTCATTTTTGGGAGGATCAGAACCCTATTTCGAGGAGGTGGATGCAGCAGCCTTAGGAGAGACAAACTCCTCTAACATATTTTTCCCCTTACCGAAAGAACTGGGAGGGGTTTGTTCCCATGATTTTGACTCTTCATCTTGTTCCTACACTCGGGTTCTCTTCCTGGAGGACCTGAGATCATACTTCCTATGGATTTGAGCTTGCATGAAATCCACGAACTACCTGCAGTACTTTTCAATATCTTGTTCTGCTATAGGAACTTCCCTCTCCTTTTACTTTCCTTGCAAGGTAAGTTCACCTTCCTCATCATCCAAGTAAGTGAGGAATTGAACCCCTTGGCTCTCTATAGCATCCTCAGTCTGTCCCTCAACTTCCCCCTCCAGATATATAGGAGGTTGGATGTGATCTTGCTGCTCCTTCCTTTCTCGCTGCAATAATTGTAAAGTGGGTTTCCGATACTGGGGATTAAACCCACAGTTAATAATCATTTGGTTGGAATGAGGAGGGGAATACTTAGCCTCCAATTCAAGCTTAACTAGTTTATTTGAGAGGTTCTTGATCAACTTATTCATCTCTTCGATTCTATACTCTTGTGATTCCCTCTATTGATTAGAGGTAGAAGCCTCCTCCCTAATCCTTCTTCTGGCTTCATGCTCTATCTTCCATTTGAATTTACCTGTAGAAGACAATTTTTCTTCTACCTCCAATGCATCATTCTGGATCTAGTCTAGAGATATATAATTTCTTTCTCTTAGGGTGCACCCAAACTCTAGTTCAAAAGCTCCTACAAAAACCACCTTAGCAGCTAGTTGGGGAGGCTTTATTTCAGCAGGAAGATTATTATAAAGCTTATTAAACCTCTTTATAAATTTGCTACACCCTCATTGTGTCTCTTCTTAAGAGCATTAAACCCTGTGAGGGCATATCCGTGGTCCCTCTTTTCTACCCATTTTAGTGTGAATAAATTCTCCATTTCTTCCCAAGTAGTGATTGTGTTACCAATAAGATATTTGAACCACTTCCGAGCCTCTCCATCCAAGGATTGGACGAAAAGCCTCAACACCACATCTAGGTGATGCACATTCACATTCTCAGCAAAGGTGCAACAGTTTTCAATATGTTTCCGTGCAAAATTACTCTCTTCCCTGGTGAACCAAGGCAAGAGCTTTAGATAATCTTGAGGCATGTCATTCAATACTTTAGGTAAAGCCAATGGAGCATATTTGTTGAGGAGTAAACCAGGTACAGCCATGAGGGCCGGTGGTAGTAATTTATGAGGATTATTTTGCTGTGTTACGACAGGTATATGTTGAGTAGAGGTTTTTACATTCGTCTGTGAAAAGTTGTTGAGTACTGCAACTTCTTCGAATTATTCAACCTCGGGAGTAGGGTACAAGGGAGGCAAAGAAATATCAGTGGATCCAACTTCTTTTTTTATGATTGAACTAGATAAAGCAAAGGTTTCTAGAGAATACTCAAGTACTCGGGTTGTGGTTCCAGGACCATAGATGTCATCTTTCAGAGATGAGGAAGGCGAAGCTTCTAGAGTAAAGGAGGGTAGGTCAACCTGGTCGGGTTGCTTCTCCTTCTAGACTCTCTTAAATATAATCTTTTCAGGATCAGACACAGAAGAGGTTCTCTGCTAGGAAGTATCTGATTGAGTATGTAGAAATTAGTATACGCTAAGCATGCATACATCCAAATTCCCGTGATCTCACAATATTTAACTTCTTCCAAAATACAGAATCATTCCATTGTTAATATTTTGTGGAAAATTAATTGCAAACACATGTGAAGCATAAATAAAAACAATCACACATAACACAGTTGTTTAATGGGAAAGCCTGAAGCTAAAAACCCCAACTATCATATATTATGTATCATGGGGATCATGTAACAATATCATACAAATCTTAGTACATCAAGCTCTCAGTACAATCAATCGTCACACACTAACATAGAAGAAATCTTCAAATCCATGCACCGATCTCTATCCTCCTGCTAGCCTGCCTCCACAGCACAATCCCTGCTGAAGAATAGCTCCAAATGAAATAGAATTACCCTTGCCTTGACTATGCAATCCTTATTGGCAACTCCAATGTGCGTGTGGTGCAATCAATGCATCATTATAGTCACAATAGATAGTCCATCTTGCCCTTTCACCTATCTCCCTATTGGGTCTCCACTGGAACTGACATGCACTGTAGTTAACTACTATATTGTTCAGTTGATTAATGAGCTATTATTTGTGAATTAATTAACTAATTAATTCACTCCACTCTCACTAGTGTATCATTCAGTTAGACTAGATAAAACTAGCTCAACTGAGTCTAACTGAGTTAAACTGAATACAACTCCATGAACTACTCTTCCAAGTCTTTCATAACTTTTCCACTTCAGTTCTAACTTATTTCTCCATGCATGAACCACCAGTAAACCCTAGGAATTGCGTAATTCCTTCAACCCACTGATTTTCCCAATCTGTGCACTGAAATTAAGTGCTCCAAGAGAATAATTTGTTGTTAATTGTCGAATTATTATTAAGAGCTAATTGTTATAGGTCAATTTGGGCACCATTCCCAATGACCTGGTTAATTAGGCATCATCTCCAGGACCGATGATTGAAGGGTCTATCATTCCCTATCATCTTAGTTGCTATATTCTCTAAGACAGGAAACATTCATGAATCAAACAAGATTTTCATCAAAGCAAGGCTTTTCCATGGTTTGAAGCTTATTATTTAAACATGTGGGAGCTCACCAACGCAGGCTCTAAGGGGCCTAAGTGCGTTCCATATGCAGGTAGCTCCATTCTGGGCTGCTCTGTTGGGGTTCCCATGTTTTTGCCAGGTTGACAAGACCAAAATATGAGACAATATAGAACCACTTTCAGACCTTAGGATCTAGCCCTCCTAGGTCCAGAGAGGGATCTCTCTATGATAGTCAAAGGTTTTATGTCTTTGAAGCTCAAATGTTAAGGTTTTAGGCTAGTTATGGGCACAGGGTTTGTTTGTTTGATTTTTTGTGTTTGGTTGTTGGGAATCAGGAAAGAAGGGTCTAATATGAGACAAGGATGAGCAAAGAGGAAACTAGGAAAAGATAGATAACTCAGGGAACATCAAGGCCATTGGGAAATGGAGTCAAGAAAGGGTTTACTTGTGTTCAATGTGCAAGCTTTCAATTGGGCTAGTCATCTAGAGTATTTGGATCTTAAAAGATGGTTGATGGAATGGGACATTAAGGACTAAAAATGAGTGAAGGGGAACCAACCAATTCTGTCTATAGATCAGGTCAGAGGTCATTTAACTCCAGACCTGCTTGGACAAAACTGGAGGCAAGACAAGGGACCTTAGAAAGGCTTAATGAGATGGAAAGATCCTAGTGAGGCAGAGACAGGGTTCTATACCTCCCAGTGTTCTCAACTCATCTATCTAAATCCTAGCAAGAACATCTAAATATAAATTTCATTAATTCATACATCAGAGAGCAGGCAATAACATTCACTACACTGGTTAAATAAATTTAAATCAATATTCAGATACACATATAAGTAGAAAACATAAAGGCTGGGAGAGCAGCAACATAAGGTACCTATCAAGGGTAAATCTTATGCCAAACTTCTGATGCGAGCCTGAAGAAACATAATGACATGAAAGCAAGTCAATCACAAATACAGAGAAAGGAAAACATCACCAGATACTTTAGATCAGGATCCAAAGAAATGTGCTTGTCATATTAAAAACAACACCAATCAGGTACATCATTGCCCATAGCTTGAAAATTCAGTCTGAATACATCAAATCTCAGCCTATCTTACAATATTACACAGAGAACTTGTCTCAAGAGGAAAATACTTGCATTTCTCTGATATCTCATCAACAACCTTTACAATAATTTCCTTCTGTGCTTTATAGTAGATGATGAACAGAAGGTCGACTGAGGTGGTAGGTGAATACTAAATGTAACATTAAACACAAAATGAATGCAGGGCCGAAACCCATTTTGTTTTATTGTTTTGTTTTTAATCTCTGTCACTTCCCTTGTGAGGGGTGATCTTCTCTGGATATGATCTTGACATCTTTTGGCTGTAGTACTCCTGGTGCTTTGAACAAAATAAAATAAACTACTAAGAAGTCTACCATATAAATGCTCTGGTGGTTTTGAACTGCTGTTAGGGTGGAAATTCCTTCAGGGACATTGTGCATAATAAAAGCTATATGGGCGCCCTGTACTTGACGAAGAAAAAAATTATGCTGATGAATAAACCCATAAGTTACCTTCTACTGTGCACAGGATCCTTCTGATTGATCCTCGAGGTCTTCAACCTGGTGCTTTGCCTCTTAAACCACTGATTCCGGGCTTAATATCTTCATTAACATGCCTTAATCTCTTTTGCGTTGTACTTGGAATCCCTTGCCACTCCATTTTTGCTTTTGACAGGTTAGCTCAGGTTTTAATGGCACCGGGGGATTTTCAGAGTTGGATTCTGTCCCTTTTTAATGCAAGTCTTGTCTTCACCTTCATGGGTCATCCTTTTTATAAATCCTACCTCTGTAAATGATCTTCTCTGATTCCTCTGTCCTTGTAGCAGAGATGTGCATTATGGCGGTCATTCCCTGTTGAGAATCCTGCAAAAACACGAAACCTGTGAAGAGAAAACATGGATGGGGAAATGGATGCAATGTGGATGCAGAAGACGGCCATGCAGACACTGAACTGGGGGAGAAATCATGAAATAAGTTGAAAAATCGTTCTGGTGGAGGTTGGGCAGTCCGCGGAGTGAATTTAACTGAAAAATCATTAAAAAACACGAAAATGAACGATTATATGCAATGGAAAGGTCGAAAGGTACGGGAAATGCATGTGGGGTGACATGGCGTATGGAAAGCCAAGTGGACGGATGACGTGGAGACCCGGGCGACGGTGGAATGGTCAATGGAAGAGGGACAAATTAGGACCATTGATCGCGGTGGGAATCAACAGTGGAGGGCGGGCCAGGGGGTACGATGAACAGGGTTAAGCAGTGCACAACTTGGACGACCGACGACCGTTGGATGAGGCGCTCGAGATCTGACGGTCAACAACGATTTCGCTCGACGTCTGTGGTCGAAATATAATGCGCAGGGGATGGGAAGTTTTGGAGTCGTATAGAAGACACGTGTCGAAGGGTGAGTGGAATCACTGGGCTACCAGAAAAAACCGCCCACCGCGCATAAGCAGTGCGGAATAAACAGGCAGTTTTGAACAGTGCGCAGGGACGAGAGTGGGGACCACTAATCGGGAAAGGTTCCAAACCGTCAATTTGGCGGGGAAATGGATGACGATGGCCCAGCATGGAAAATAGGTGCGGAAGATTCAGGCACTGGAGAATTAACGTCCGTCGTCCGATCAATTGAGATCAACGGCCAACGCTGCGCCCGATAAGGCTTGAGATAAGCGCTTTTTGCTTTGGCGAGTGGTTACAGCGCTGGGCTACATGGAGGAACAGGGCGCAGGGCCACTGCGGAAGGGGCTAGGCCCATTATATGGTCCAAAGTGGGTTTTTTACCCATTTTTAATGTATTATGAGGCCTAAAGGGTAACGATAGGGAGATGGAGGGGGAATATGGGAACATAAAGGGTGTAGGGATTTTAGAGGTGATTTAGGGGGTTGATAGGGGGAAACAAAGGTATTTCGACAGAGGGAGGAAAAAAGGGAAAAATATGGTATTTTCAGGGGTACAAGGGGTAAATGCAGGCCTTTTAGGAAAAGGGACCACCAGAGGGGACTTGTATTAGGCATAGCCCTCAAAGACTTCGAGGAGGATGGGTTTTCAGGGGAAAGACATTCCTTGAAGGCTCCACAATAATCTAGCCCCCAGCTTTCTTGTCAAGAATTTCATAGGGGGGCTAATAGTGGCTCCACATGGGGATGGCTTCTCCTTGAAGGAGGCAAGAAACCAGAAATGATCTTTCGAGTAGGCCAGTTGCCTGCTGCTTGGCACATCCCTTTCTTTGATCAGCTGCCACAATATGAATATGTTGCATCAAAAGAAAAATTTTCCCAACCAGTCTACCTACCCAAACTATAGTCCTAAATTTTTTCCCTTGGGTGCATTTGAACTAGCAGACCCTTTACATTTTATTTTTGAAACAGAAAACAAACCTATTCTACTTCTATCCTTATTGCTCCATGAGACCGGATTAGACTGTTGGCCTCATATGCTTCTCTACCTAATCTAACATCTGCTGGGATTAAAATGTCCAACAGATTTCTTCTCCTACATTCTAAGACAGGAAATTGAAAAACAGCCAAGCCAGGATTAGACTGTCTGACTTGCTGGAGTGAAGACTTGTAGAAAACTGCAAAAAACACTGTGAAGGCAAGAAATCTGCAATTTGAAATATCCTTCTGTGTTTGTGACTCAGATTTTGAGCATATTAGAGTCACCTTTTCTTCTTCATTTTCAGCTCTGGTTTTAGGCATGTTAGAGCTGGTTCTTCCTTTTCCTTTGCTGGTCCAAATTTTGGGCAGGTTAGGACCAACTGTCTTTTTTCTTTGGCTTAGGTTTTGATCATATTAGAGCCAATCTTTTGCACTTTTCAGAGGTCCATGTTTTGAGCATGTTTGAACCTCTACCTTCTCTATTTTTTGGAAACATTTTCTTTGTTTTCTTGAAAGTAAGACTGTAATGGTATGTACAATGGAAATGGAACTGGAAATCAAAATTTAGTAGAGGTAATTCTTGAGCATCCCGCCATTGACAGGACCCCCAAACAGCTCTGTACCATAAAGTTCTTGTAGAAAAAATGCATTTGGGCCCACAGTAGCTTGGATAACATATGGACCCTGCCATAAGCTGTCAAACTTGCCATGTTTGCCTTTGTCTTCTCTTTTTGAATCCCATTTCAGAACCTTGTCCCCGACTTTGAAATTTGCAGCTTTGGTTCTCTTGTCAAATAGATTTTTAATGTTCTCCTGAAATTTGACTGCTCTGTTGTAAACCTACTCCCTTTTTTGCTGAAGATGAATAGTTTCATTAATTCTTCTCACCATGCTATCTTCCTCTGTCTAAATCTCTTGGGTAAGCTTAACCACTGGTACTCCAAGGCTAGTAGGAAAGACTGCTTCTGTTCCATAGACAAGTTGGAATGGTGACGTGCCAATAGATTTATTTTTGGTGAGCATGTCAGCCCACAAAGCATGTACCAAGTTTTTATGCCATGACTTTTTGTTCTCTTCCAACAGCTTCTTGATGATTGTAACCAAGCTTTTGTTAGATGATTCATCCAATCCATTACCCTGAGGGTAATAGGCAGTTGAATGACCAAGTGCTATTCTGTACCTGTGACAAAAATCAACCATTTTCTTGGATCCAAAGGCAGTAGCATTGTCAGTGATTATTTTCCGTGGACAGCCAAACCAAGATAGGATGAAGTCTTCTAGGAACCTAATGATGACAGAATTAGTGGCATTCCTAGTGGGTATGGATTCTATCCATTTGGTGAAATAATCAGTGGCTGTTAGGATCCATTTATGTTGTCCTGAAGAGGCTAGATGGATTTCCCCTATAAAGTCTAGACCCCATTGCAGAAAGGGACCTTCAACAGTGATCGGTTACAGGGGGAGGGGGAGGAGCTTTCTTCTACCTTCAAAGATTTGACATTTATGGCAGGTAAGGATAATTTTATGGACATCATTAAAGAGTGTAGGCCAATAGTAACCAGCCCTGAGTATTTTGTTTGTAATGGCTTTCTAACTCAGGTGACCTCCACACTCCCCAGCATGGAATTATTGTTTAATTCTTTCAGCTTCAGGTTCAGACAAGCATTTCAACAATAGGCGATTTGGATTTTTCCAATATAGATTCTCATTTAAAATGCAGTAGTTTCTAGCTTTGAGTTTTATGAATCTGGCCTTGGTTTTGGATAGTTCTGGAGGGGCATTGAGATTGGTGAGCACATAAAGGATATCAGAGTACCAAGGAGAGTTCTGAAACTGCTCCTCAACAGTCAGATGGGGCAATCCTTCCTGGTCATCTAAGGCATTTATCATGTTAATGTCAAGGGTCTGCAAGTTTGATTCAGCCATTAACTGGGCCAGTCCTTGACCTTTCATGAGCTTGGTGGGCTTTATTTCAAGATCATATTCCAATATTGTAGCAATCCATTTGCCCCTTTTCCCATCAGGGTCTTGGGACAAGATATCTTTGACCACTATATTTGGCACATAAGCAATGGTGTGAGAATGCAGAATGTACACCCTAAAGTATTTTAAGGCCTTAATCAGGGCATAGGCCTGCTTTTCAATAATGTTGTACTTTAGGGGTGCATCCCTTAAGGCTTTAATGAAGAAAGCTATAGGCTGTTCATTACCTTCTGGATTCCTTTGCAGCACGACTACAGCTATTGTGTGCTCAGAGGCAAAGGAAAAGATCAAAAAATATTTTGAGCAATCAGGGCTAATCAGCACAGGGCCTGAGTGAGTGCAAGTTTTACTGACTCAAAAGATTTCTTGGCTTCAACAGTCCACTTAATTTCTGCACCTTTCTTTAGCATGTCAGTCATTCTCCTAAGGTGCTCAGCAAGGTTGGGGATAAATCTCCTAAGGAAATTGATCTTCCCTATGAAGGACTGTAACTCCTTGATGTTTCTCGGATGTGTAATTTGAAGTATTCCCTCACTCACTGAGGGTCTATCCTAATCCCTTTCTCAGATATAATGTGGCCAATAATTTTACCTTCTTGCAGTCCAAAAACAGTTTCCTTAGGAGTTAAGGACAGACCGTACCTTCTACATTTTTCAAAAACTTTTCTCAGATGGTT
The DNA here is from genome assembly GCA_034641835.2 of Pinus albicaulis. Classification (NCBI taxonomy): domain Eukaryota; kingdom Viridiplantae; phylum Streptophyta; class Pinopsida; order Pinales; family Pinaceae; genus Pinus; species Pinus albicaulis. The sequence goes on from CM076575.1 coordinate 257,794,285, forward strand.
CAGGTGTTCTTCTTCAGTTTTAGAAAAAACAGTCAAGTCATCCAGGTAGATAACTATGAAGTGTCCTATCTCATCTGAGAAAGCTATATCCATCGCTCTCTGGAAGGTGGCCCCAGCATTCATCAGTCCAAAAGGCATCTTCACATACATAAAGGTACCCCATGGAGTGGTAAATGTTGTTTTGAGTTGATCCTCTGGGAGTACAAGGACTTGATTGTATCCTGAAAAACCATCAAGCAGGGAGATTCTCTTAGAGCCCACTACCTTCTATAGGATATGTTCCATTCTAGGCAAAGGGTAGTTATCTTTCAGGGAGGCTCTGTTGAGGTTTCTGAAGTCTATGCATAGTCTGATCTCTCCTGTTTTCTTTCTCACAACCACTAAGTTTGACACCCAATCAGAGAACCTTACAGGGACTATAATGCCTGCATCATACATCTTTTTGATCTCCTTTTCAACTGCAGGCAATTGTTTTTGATTGATGCTATGGAGTTTCTGTCTGAAAGGCTTCTAATTTTCCTTCAAGGGTATCTTGTGTTGAATGATGTTGGTGTCATAAGCCTTTAAGTCTTCATAGCTCCATGCAAACACACCAATGAATTCTTTAAACAACTCAATGTATTTCTTCTTCATGTCTGCAGGTAAAGACTTAGCTAGTTTAATCATTTTGGGTTTGTCTTCAGTGCCTATGTTGCATTCTTCCACATCTGAATCTGCATGTTCTATAGTGGGCTTTTTTTCTACGTCATCAAATTCAAAAAGGTCTTCTAGGGGTGCTAGGCCTCTGGGTAGATTCTTGTTTTTAGCCTGTAGCACCTCTACTTCTTTGGTATCTGCATTTTCACATTTTATGGTTGGACTTCTAGTTTCCTCAAAAAAATAATTTATTTCTATGTTACAAGATAGGGATACTTCATCAGAGGCTTCCTCACTAAGGCAACTGTCTTCAGATTTTGAGTCCGAATCAGAAAATTCAAACTCATTTCTGCCCACCAGGAAATCTTCAATCTGCTTGTCTCCTTCAAAGACCTGCCAATATTTTTCATTGTCTGGCACTGCAGGTCTGAACTTGGTCTGAATGATGATTTTTTGGTCAACTGGAGTCTTAGGATATGAACTAGCTAGACGAGCTAATCCATTTGCAATGACATTTTGACTCCTAGGAAGAAACACTAATTCGTATTCCATGAAAGTTTTCAATATATCCATGGCATCGTTCCTATATGCTCTTAATCGAGGATTTTTTGCTGCGTATTAACCATTCACTTGTTTGACAACTAACTCAGAATATCCTAGCACAGTTACCCTATGGGCTCCTAATTTTTTCAACAGATTTAAGCCTAGGATAAGAGCCTCATACTCTGCAATGTTATTTGTGCATTTGAAGTGCAGATTGATAGCGTGGCTTTCTGCATGGTCATTTTCTGTGTTACGTAGCCATACCTCTGCTCCAGCATTGTTTCTAGTACAGGACCCATTGAAATTCATTTCCCACAGGGGTTCGCCATTATGTTGCGCTGGAGGGTCTGTACTAGGTTACGGGATATCTTGTTCTTCACGTGGTGTATTAGTTTGAAGGGTGTGACTAATAGGATGACTGCATTGTGTTCCTGATTCATTCTGAGTTTCGTTTTCATTATCCTGACAATGGTTTTCTTCATTGTATTCTTCTAGGGTAGCCATTATGCTAAAGTCCATGGGCTCTACGTTCTTGCTTGTATTTTTGCATTCAGGCTCTGGCTCTCCCAAGGATTGGTCGTTATAAAGAATGAAAGAATCCAGGTCTATGTGCACAGAGTAAAATGGTGAATTTTCAAGTTTCTCAGGGCTACTAACTAGAAATTTCATTTGAGCTTCTCTATACAATATTCTAAGTTGGCCAAAGATAGGGATAGTGGCATATGAGCCATCCATCTGCATTGTTCCTTGCAGCTTGGCTCCCCATGATCTTGATAATAACATACCATACTTGGGCGGCACATCTGCCACCACCACATCCATGACCATACATTTAGCTAGGATCTAGGTCAAAATCACACACAAATCTTTAATTAGGCCTAGGCATTTTACTCTGCTAGAATCAAATGAATACAAGTCTTTGTAAGGTCCTGTTATCTCCAGGCCTAGCTTTTCCATTACTACCTTAGGCATTAAATTGTGTGACACTCTAGAATCATGCATGGCATTGTGGAGTATTTTTTCATGAATGTTGAGACTGACATAGAAAGGTGGAACCACCCCTTCCTGAAACTTTCCCTCAATCTTTGGACCAAACGAGAGGGTAGTTTGATCATAATTCAAATTCACAGTGTCATCATTTTCCCCTAGATTCAATGCTTTCAAAATTTGGCCTTTATATACATCCTGAGTGGCCAACTCAGATAATGGTATAGGGATTTTGATTTTGGCAACCTCACTTTCCAGATTGAAAGTGGACTGGACCTTTGTAATGCTCAATTCTGTTTTATTTGCCACTGCCTTAGTGGCTGAATCAGTTGGTGATTTCTCACTATGTACAGGGTTGGGAACAATTGTATCAGGAGTACTAACTGAAGTTCCAGTACTGATAGCGGGCTCACCTTGTTTTTAATTCTTCTATTTGTCTTTTTCTTTGTTTTTCCCAGAACTTTCAGCTGCCGATTTGTCATTTGCAGCAGATGCTTTAGAAGTTTTATCGGGTCTTTTCTTGATGGTTACCTCAGGAGTCTTTGTTTTGGAATTTTCTTGGTTCCTTTTGCTCCTAAGTTCATATTTTTCTCTGACCTGCATCATGGAATTTTCAAATCCTAATCTGTAATCTTCAGTTTCTAACCATTCCTCATCTCAGTATGCAGGTGAGGGCTGATCTTCCCCTGAATCATAGTTAAGGACTAAGTCTTCTGTTTCGACATGTTTATTGTATTCCCTTCAGACTCTTCTATGACTCCCTCATCTTCATCTAGAAATTTTTGGAATGGGGGAATAACGTGTTGATCTGATTCTTTTTGTCTGTTGGGAGCATTGGTGTTCCTTCTAAAGTTTTGGTTCTGATTTTGGTTCTAGTTTCTATTCTGACTGCTAACTGTGACAACCATCTTTTCCATCATTTGTTGTAACTTTCCCATATTCTTAGATAATCTATCATAATTTGGGTCTGAAGTGGAAGCTACAGTGTCATTCCTATATGTTACCCTCTTCTCAGGTCTCATTCTTGCTCTTTTCTCAATCAAGTTTTCCTCTATGTTCACTGCTCCTTTCTACATGTCCTCCAATGTGGTGTACTCTTTATCCCTAAGCTCATAGGCCATGTCATCATCAAACCCATCAGGGTACTTAGCTAGGGCCATGCCTTGTGGAGGTTTCATATGTGGGGGGAGGGCATTGTAAATGATGTTAAATCTTGTTGTGTAATCATGGAAACTCGCTCCCACGTTTCTTTTAAGGCTCATATATTCAGCTAGGAGTTGGCGAGGGTTTTCCCTAGTTTCCCATTTGTCGACGAAAGTCTGGTATAGAGTAGGGAGATCTTGGATACTACCTGCAGGTAGGTTTTTAAACCACTTCTTCACCTCACCTCCCAAGATTTGGGCAAAGATTCTCATTTTGATTGTTTCATCATCAATTTTCATGTAGTCAAAAGAATCCTCCATTTTATCTACATGTTGCTGAGTTGTGATGGATTCTTTAGCAGTGAAGTGTGGAATTTTTTATTGATAATCATTGGGTAAGGGTAGCAAGGGTTGAGGTAAGACCAGAGGTGCATACCAAGCTGCCATGATGATACTCTGATGAGGTAAAGGGTTAACTTGAGCAGCTGGTATATGGACAACATGGATATTAGGACCAACAGAAGTCTGTTGGGCAGATCTAGGGTGGGAGAGCCCCAAGTTTTGAATGAAATGGATATCAGGTGGTGTATATGGAGGGGTTCTTCTGTCCCTAGTATGAGGGTCTGGCTGGTCTAAAGTATTGAATGACCTAGTTCTAGGTAATCTATTTGGCAGGTCTAGGTCAAGCTGAAAGTGTGATAGAGTTGTTAGGTCTTCTAGTGCAGAATTAGCTCTATGAACGTGACTAGAAATAGTTGGTATTTTAGGTGTAGGAGCTCCCTTGAGGATACTCTCTGGATTGTCAACTATTTCAGGTGGATCTGGGTTGGGATAAGCTCTTGTGTGAATGGTTCTGAAAGCCAGAATGTTGTTTTCCTAGCCAAGCAGCTTAACCCTACTTGTTACTTCTACTGTGGTTGATGTCGTCTCAGAGGCTGGTCTCCCAGTGGAGTCTATTGTGAAACGAAGATAATCAGCAGGCCTACTGATCACCAGTGGAGTCTTTTCGTTTAGGAACAATGGAGTCGCCAGGTGGAGGGTTTCAAGGTATGTCTAAGGGGTTACACTATCCACCACAATGCTCAGGCACTATCACCTTTCAGGAATCTCCTCAAAAAACAAACTCAAACTAGAGATTGACCGGGAGGGCATTTACCAGATATGCCACTTTCGAAGAAGGTGGGATCCGGAGGCTACCTGGCCCTTTCTAGGCTCTGTCTAAGAGTATAATAGACACTCAATAATGGAGGTCGATTCAAGAAAGGAGTGACTTACTGTCAACCTAACCAGAGTTCTAAGTTTCTGAGTCTCTAAGAATGTTTAAGGTGAAATGCACTCAGAATTCCCCAGCGGAGTCTCTATTATGTTGGGGTTCCCATGTTTTGGCCAGGTTGACAAGACCAAAAGATGAGACAACATAGAACCACTTTCAGACCTTAGGATCTAGCCCTCCTAGGTCCAGAGAGGGATCTCTCTATGATAGTCAAAGGTTTTATGTCTTTGAAGCTCAAATGTTAAGGTTTTAGGCTAGTTATGGGCATAGGGTTTGTTTGTTTGATTGTTTGTGTTTGGTTGTTGGGAATCAGGAAAGAAGGGTCCAATATGAGACAAGGATGAGCAAAGAAGAAACTAGGCAAAGATAGATAACTCAGGGAACATCAAGGCCATTGGGCAATGGATTTAATAAAGGGTTTACTTGTGTTCAATGTGCAAGCTTTCAGTTGGGCTAGTCATCTAGAGCATTTGGATCTTAAAAGATGGTTGATGGAATGGGACATTAAGCAATGAAAATGAGTGAAGGGGAACTAGCCAATTCTTTCTATAGATCAGGTCAGAGGTCATTTAACTCCAGACCTGCTTGGACAAAACCGGAGGCAAGACAAGGGATCTTAGAAAGGCTTAATGAGGTGGAAAGATCCTAGTGAGGCAGAGACAGGGTTCTAGACCTCCCAGTGTTCTCAACTCATCTAACTAAATCCTAACAAGAACATCTAAACATAAATTTCATTAATTCATACATCAAAGAGCAGGCAATAACATCCACTACACTGGTTAAATCAATTGAAATCAATATTCAGATACACATATAAGCAGAAAAAATAAAGGCTGGGAGAGCAGCAACATAAGGTACCTATCAAGGGTAAATCTTATGCCAAACTTCTGATGCAAGCCTGAAGAAACATAATGACATGAAAGCAAGTCAATCACAAATACAGAGAAAGGAAAACATCACCAGTTGCTTTAGATCAGGATCCAAAGAAATGTGCTTGTCATATTAAAAACAACACAAATCAGGTACATCATTACCCACAGTTTGAACATTCAGTCTGAATACATCCAATCTTGGCCTATCTTACAATATTACACAGAGAACTTGTCTCAAGAGGAAAATACTTGCATTTCTCTGATATCTCATCAACAACCTTTACAATAATTTCCTTATGTGCTTTATAGCAGATGATGAACAGAAGGTCGACTGAGGTGGTAGGTGAATACTAAATGTAACATTAAACACAAAATGAATGCAGGGCCGAAACCCATTCTGTTTTATTGTTGTGTATTTGATCTCTGTCACTTCCCTTGTGAGGGGTGATCTTCTCCGGATATGATCTTGACATCTTTTGGCTGTAGTACTCCTGGTGCTTTGAAAAAAATAAAATAAACTACTGAGAAGTCTACCATATAAATGCTTTGGTGGTTTTGAACTATTGTTAGGGTGGAAATTCCTTCAGGGACATTGTGCATAATAAAAGCTGTATGGGCGCCCTGTACTTGACAAAGAAAGACATTCTGCTGATGAATAAACCCTGAAGTTACCTTCTACTATGCATAGGATCCTTCTGATTGATCCTCGGGGTCTTCAACTTGGTGCTTTGCCTCTTAAACCACTGATTCCTGGCTTAATATCTTCATTAACGTGCCTTAATCTCCTTTGCATTGTACTTGGAATGCCTTGCCGCTCCATTTTTTCTTCTGACAGGTTAGCTCAGGTTTTAATGGCACCGAGGGATTTTTAGAGTTGGATTTTGTCCCTTTTTAATGCAAGTCCTGTCTTCACCTTCTCAGGTCATCCTTTTTATAAATCCTGCCTCTGTAAGTGATCTTCTCTGATTCCTTTGTCCTTGTAGCAGAGATGTGCATTATGACGGTCATTCCCTATTGAGAATCCTGCAAAAACACGAAACCTGTGAAGAGAAACCATGGATGGGGAAATGAATGCGGTGTGGATGCAGAAGATGGCCATGCAGACATTGAATTGGGGGAGAAATCATGAAATAAGGTGAAAAATCGTTATGGTGGATGTTGGGCAGTCTGCGGAGTGAATTTAACTGAAAAATCATTAAAAAAAATGAAAATGAACGATTATATGCAATGGAAAGGTCGAAAGGTATGGGAAATGCATGTGGGGTGACATGGCGTACGGAAAGCCAAGTGGACGGATGACGTGGAGACCCGGGCAATGGTGGAATGGTCAACGACAGAGGGACAAATCACGACCATTAATCACGGTGGGGATCAATGGCGAAGGGCAGGCCAGGGGGTACGATGAACAATGTTAAGAAGTGCGCAACTTGGACGACCGACGACAGTTGGATGAGGCGCTCGAGATCTGACGGTCAATAATGATTTCACTCAGCGTCCGTGGTCGAAAGATAATGTGCGGGGGATGGGTGTTTTTGGAGTCGTACAGAAGACACATGTCGAAGGGTGAGTGGAATCGCTGGGCTACTAGGAAAAACCGCCCACCGTGCATAAGCGGTGCTGAATAAACAGGCGGTTTTGAACAATACGCGGGGACGAGAGTGGGGACCACTGATCGGGAAAGGTTTCGAACCGTCGATCTGGCAGGGAAACAGATGACGGTGGCCCGGCATGGAAAATAGGCGGGGAAGGCGCGGGCGCTAGAGAATTAACGTTCGATGTCCGATAAATTGAGATCAATGGCCAACTCTGCGCCCGGTAAGGTTTGAGATAAGCGCTTTTTGCTTTGGCGAGTGGTTACAGCATTGGGCTACATAGAGGAACGGGGTGCGGGGCCAATGCGGAAGGGGCTAGGCCTATTATATGGTCCAAAGTGATTTTTTTACCCATTTTTAATGTATTTTGAGGCCTAAAGGGTAATGATAGGGAGATGGAGGGGGAATCTGGGAACACAAAGGATGTAGGGATTTTAGAGGGGATTTAGGGGGTTGATAGGGGGAAACAAAGGTATTTCAATAGAGGGAGGAAAAAGGGGACAAATATGGTATTTGAAGAGGTACAAGGGGTAAATTCAGGCCTTTTAGGGAAAGGAACCAGCAGAGGAGACTTGTATTAGGCATAGCCCTCAGAGACTTCGAGGAGGATGGGTTTTCAGGGGAAAGACATTCCTTGAAGGCTCCACAATAATCTAGCCCCCAGCTTGCTTGTCAAGAATTTCATAGGGGGGCTAACATGCTCTACAAAGCACTTTCCGACATTCAAAGGTGTGTTGTGCAAATTGGGAGCGAAATTCTCATTGTTTTGGAATCTCCACTTGGCCAGTGTCTTCTAGAAGGGTTCACATGTGTCATGCTTTGGATCCAAGTGTCCATTTGAAATCTACATGACTGGAAAACATGTCTTTCCTATTTTTGGAATGAAATTTATTGCAAAAAAACCTACAGTTCATCTATAAATTGAACACAAAGCTAAGTGTTCAAGGAGGAAGAATTTAAGTAGAGAAATGCTGGAGAATTTTCAATAGAGATTTTGATTTGTAAAGCTGCTGGTGGAGAGACTTATGTTGTGATGAGACTAAGGAAATTTGCTGGAAGGTCACGATGAATCAGTCACTAGGTTGTAACCTCTCCTTCTATCATCAATAAAGAGTACTTATTTTTTTCCCTACATGCACCCATTTTTACTTTGATTTTCCATGTTGTAGAATATTAGTTGATGAATGTAGTTTATTCTTAGCTAATTTTGTTAATTAACTTCAATAGAAATATAGATTATTGTATCTTCTGTTGTTTCAGTGCTCTTTCTTGCAGGAAGCATTTAGCTATTTGAAACTGCTTGAAGTTGAGGTTGTAGTGGAAGCAACAGAAAGGAGCCATTTGGAAGCGACTGAAACAAGTAAGCATCCAATTCTCTCTGTATATATTTTCTGCGTTAGGAAAAAGGGTAGTGCAGTCTTTCACCTGTTGTTCTAGACTCGACACCGGTCTAGGGAAGCATAGTTTATCCGTGGATTACAATTCTGGCCCAACAAACTAGCAACTCCACTGGGGAGAATTTCTCTTGAATCTTGGTGTTTTAGTCTCTAATCTGCTTTCTAAATCCACCCAGTAGCTATTTCACATAAATATTAGATATTTTCAGAGCTTAATTTGAAAATTTAGTTAGAAAAAAGGTAGCTTTTTCTTTGTTTACTGCGCCCAACGCACCCTTGGTCAGGGCACAATGCTTTGCAGAGCACTGTATCCCTTGTCAGCCTACATTGCAGAGCATTTTCTCCCTTTGGAGACTGCGTTGGCTCCTGAAAGGAACAAATCCCCTTGAATCTGACTTTGTATTTTTCTGTAGTTCTATTTTCTAACTTGTTCTGAAAAGTGTAATGCTCTATTTGACCAGTATCTCTATATATTTCTTCTCCATTAACTGAAAATTTGTTCAATGTTGTTTTAAAAAAAAATCATTATCATTGACAAGTTGATTTCAAAGTACCTTTTATGGTCACATTAAGGATCGTTTGCTTTCGAAATAGGAAACTATCGTAAGGTATTCATTTCCTTGATAGGAGAAATTGTTGTTGAAATCTTCGTTTTTCCTTCAAAAGAGAAACTGTTGTTTGTATTCTTCGTTTCTTGAAAGTAAAAAGCATTTTGATTATTGATCTTGTGCACCTAATTTTCTTTCTGCATTCATAACATTAAGGAAACTGAAAACAAAAACTTGCATTTGCATGTAGGGTTGTGTGTTTTTTGCAAAAGGAACATTAGGAAATCTGCATTTAGTTTGAGATTCATTGATTTTGTTTTTTTTCATTGATTTGTTTGCTCCCAAATTACTTGCTCTCTTCCCTTAGTAGCTAGGTCTTTCATTGAAAAAGCTGAAAGTGAAAGTTTTTTTATCATTATTAGCTTGCATTTTAGGAATTTCATATACATCATCGTGGTGAACCTGAAAGGAAAAATGTTAAGCAAGATCCACATAAAATAAATCTCAATTTACTTAAAAACGCTTTGGAACATTAACGATAACATTTAGAGGTCTAGGCTAGAGACGTGTTCTGACATCGTAAAACATAGTAGCTGTCGTTAACTTGTCTGCGATACATTTTGAGTGTGATACCTCACTCCATGTATGTAAGTATATTGTAGCTCGTCCACCTACTCTTGGGTATATCGGGCAGTGTTACAATATGATAAGTATAAAGGGGTGCTCTCACTGTGCGATTTCACATTAGACAACACTAATATGGACTTGGGCCTCCACGTACCTTCAGGTATATTTGGGAGGGAAACTTTTAAGTGCTATCCATCCATAGTGAACCGAGTCGGCCACCTTGAAATTGTGATACACTGAACACAACATTTGGGGAGATTACCTGCCTATACTTTTTGGTCTACCAAGAGGTATTCTGTAGTTCACAATTTCCTCGTAAACCTTTTTGCCTAGCATTACAATATTTTTGTTTATTTGTTTTTGGATAAAATAAATTAGTAATCGTGGAAGAACATAATCCTACCCCCCGTCGTTCGTGTAGATTATCTTTGAAACCAACTTTACCACCGAAAGTTATCTCTGGTAGGCAAAGGCAATCACGATCTACCGAATCAAGTATAATTCATACCTCTCGCAAAAAATCATCTTTTAATCCAAAGTTAGCTCAATTTTTTTCCACACATCTCGGTTCGTTTACTGTTGTCGAAACGGAGCCTTCACAGTTACCCGTGGTCATGATCCAATCAGTCACTAAGACCATACCTCTTGGACCCGACATTGTTCAATCACATATTGAGCTAGATCCTGTCTCTTCTTTGCCAAAACATCTGAATCATGAATCTGAACAACCGGAAGTTGTTCCTACCTTGGTCATCCCACAAAGTTCTGTAACCACTAAAACTCCTATTTTACACAGTCAACCATTTGAAATATATTTTGGGCCTGATGGTGAAGTTCTTCCTCTTGGTTTAATCAAAATTTAAGAAATCCCTCAACCTAATAAACCTTTAAGTCAAACCCACTTTGGGGGAGACCTTTACCTATACCAGTCATTTCCTCAATCATTTCTGTCTGCTTTTGTTGATCCTATTGCCATCCAATCACCTGTCGATTTTCAAGGGTATACACTTGATCAAACTACCATGTCTGAACCAACATCTTCGTTTGGGTCTATTTTTCCTATTATGTCAGCTCCCACCCTTGCTACTCTGTCAATGTTCACAACCTCTCCAGAGTAATATTTGCACGGTGGCCCTTCGGTTCCAACAGGTTAGAAATCATTATCTGGCACTTTCTATGGTGCACCTTCACGTTCATGGTCTTTGCCAATGTCATCATCTGGTGTTTTAACTGGTAGTCCTATAGTTAGTACTGAATGGCTTGATTCATTAAATCCTTCATCAGGGCAATATCAAGCCAGTAATTATGGGTCAAATCCTTTATCAACTGGACTCCCAACATTCGGTGAACAATATTTTCCGTCTTATTATCCTCCTTATGTTGGGGGGAAACCTTTGGTTACCCAATATGACAGTACTCAATCACATTTTGGTCAGAATAATGTTGATTTAAATGTTTTTCAATGGCATCCCACTCTGCCTATCCAACCACAAATGGTTGTCCAATCGTATCAACCAATTCAACCTATTACACCCACTTCAATACCACTTGTTAATACATCTATACCCCTATTACAGCATCAAAATCTTCTTCATCAACCTTATCATGCAATTTCTTCAACTCAATATCATCAAATTTTGGGTCCACAAACTCAAAATCCTTTGGTTAATTTACAGCAACCTATATCAGGGATCATTTATTCACAAGCTGGTCCACCATTTTATGGGGTGTCGCAAACACAATCTGGTTATACATATCAACCGAATCCAACTTATACAAATTTGGGTTATAATCTTGGTGGACAGACCCCTTGGCAACCATAGGCGCAAATTCCGCAAACTTCATTTCAACAAGTAACATATCCAGGTTTTGGTCAACAACACTCTCAAGCATTTGCCATGCAAAACAACCCCTATCTGGGTTACCAGCAACAAATCCCATATGTCGGTGCTCAAAGACCCATTGCCCAAGAAATTCCATCTTATTCTGGCTATGCTCAACCTAACCTTAATAGACAATTGCCTTTTGTTGCAACCTTGGAATTACCAGATTTAAACTGGTTAACTAATGATCCTATCAATTATGCTCCTTGGTGGCTAGTGATACCACATAAATTACCCTCTGACATTCCTAAATTTAATGGAAACCCTAGAGAAGACCCGTCAAATCATGTCATGACTTATTATTTGTGGTGTTCATCAAATTCCCTAAATGATGATTCTGTTCGATTACGTCTTTTCCAGAGAATGCTCACAGGTCCGGCAGCTAAATGGTACATTGAATTACCTAGAGCTTCATTTGAAAATTTTACTACCTTGGCTACTGTATTTTTGACCCATTTCTAGTTATCGATCAGATACAAAACTGGAACAGAACTCTTGACCAACTTCAAAAAAAGTAATGCTACTCACATTTCAGATCATATTCATGAGTGGCATCGTCGTCAATGAATGGTTAAGAAATTTGTTCCCAATCAGCTCCTTGCTGAATGGTTCATCAAATCCTTGTTACCATCTATAACAGAGGATGTGGATAAAGGTGACATCATCACAGAAGAGAAAGTCATCGCTCGTGCCCAGTATTTAGAATTGATTTATACTCAGTCTGGCACACTCTATGAGAAAATACCAAATGCATCACGATCTAATTTCAATGTTACTCCTCAAATAAAGGACTCTCATGTCTGAGACGGCTTGATAGGAACTATAAACACACACAACACTACTACATTTGATCCTGCTCCTACTTCCTAAATCAACATTGTCTCATTTGACAAAGGCAAAAGTGATAAGCAACCAGGAAGTAAGAAAAAGGGGAAATCAAAGAAAAAGAAAACTTCTAACCTGCAGGACTGATCATCTGATCAACCGTCAAGACCATGGAAACCTCATTATCCATGCATAATCTGTAATGAGGAACACTTTGTTAGGGATTGTCCTCAGCCTGCTGAAGTCTCAAAAATCATCAAGACTTCAAATGCATCAGTTGTGTTGACAAACCCATTTCCAAATCCAGGCGCAAATTTGGTTGCTATGGATCTAGCTCCTAGTTCTCAAGTGTTAATGTTATCCAGTACAAAACCTTCACAAGATATTTTGGTGTCGACGCGGAATAAAGACTATGGTAGTCTGACTGATCAACCTACTACCTCGACAATGAATCCATCTACTGAATCAGTACCAACTTATGTTATTCCTGAATTGACGATTAAGCCACTGAAGGTAGTAATTCATAAATCGACATATAATCCTCGACCAATAGCTGCACAAAATTATAATATAGTTGAATATTTGGCTCAATCCCCTTTAGCTATGTCTTATCTTGAGGTATTAAAATTTTTTCCCTTCCAGAAGCAGGCTTTATTATCGACCATTGGTGGAATTGATCCGAATGATTCTAATCTTATCGTCTTTAATCATACGGGCTATGTGCCATAGCTGCCAGCAGAATTTGCATTCTCCATCCAAGTAAATGTTCTCAATCACCTTTCTCATCAAATTATTATTGATGAGGGAGCATCTACGTGCATTATGTCTCTAAACTATTGGAATTCACTTGGCTCGCCGCGATTATCACAATCGTCAACGATGTTGAAGGCTTTTGATGGAAGAACATATAAACCTTGTGGTATTATTAATAACCTGCAAGTTGAATTAGGGGGCAAAATGATAAGTATTGATGTTGAGGTTGTTGACAGACCCCTTGAATATAATATTTTACTTGGAAGACCATGAGGATGGTTCTTTTTCTGTGTCAACCTCATTAAAAAATGAAACAGAGTTATGAGGATGGTTCTTTTTTCCTTTGTTAACCTTGTTAAAAAATGAAATAGGTGTTGAGGATAGTTATTTTCCTTTGTCAACCTCGATAAATGAAACAGGTTCCCATGAGGATGGTTCTTTTTACTGTGTCAACCTCATTAAAAAATGAAACAGATTATGAGGATAGTTCTTTTTTCTTGTGTCAACCACGTTTAAAAAATGAAACAAGTACCTTGAGGATACTTCTTTTTTCTTCTGTCAACCTCATTAAAAAATGAAACAAGTGACTTTGAGGAAAGTTCTTTTACTGTGTCAACCTCGTTAGAAAATAAAACAGGTCATGAGCATAGTTCTTTTCCTGTGTCAAGCTCGTTAAAAAATGAAACAAATCCTCCCCTACAATGAACCTTCATTCCATCCAGCTATTAGTAACCAGTAATATACTTATATGAATGAAATGAAGCTTGGGGGGCACCTACTCTTGCAGGGGGCATTCGACATGTACTCTTGCACGGGGCAGTCAAAGCATTCTTACGAATTGCACACAATCAACAGCTGAAGTTCAGGGGAAAAAATCAGGTTCAGAACTCCAAAATACAAATGGTAACTATGGAATGGTAAAAATGAATAGTGAAACTACTTTTAATAGTCATTTAATTATTTGCAAGTTAAATTTATTGCTATGAATATGGTTTTATTATGTTTTTATCATGAAATAGGTATTTTTAATCCATTTTATGTTGCTATGAAATATGTTTTACAACTGATGAATAGATTAGTCATGCATATTTATTTTAAGAATGACTTGACCACAAAGCATACTTTTGCTCCTTAGTTTTCAAGCTTTGTTAAAAACGAAAAAGGATTTGAAGCACACTTTTATCTCTTTTTCGAGCTTCGATAATAGTGAAAAAGGAACCCTTGGAGTCTTCTTTCAGCTCTTTTTAGACTCCGATAATGTGAAAATATTGTCGATCACTTGTCATTTTTAGATCATTAAAGTAAATGAATTGATATCTACTCAATATAAGTTTAACCCTTTTCCAGAATGAGATGGATTATTTACAAAAAAGGAATACCTTGGTTAAACATGACCAAAGAGGTTCTTTCAGATATTATTTTACAATTTTTCGGATCTGAGAGACAAATTTATGAAAAAGTACTTTTGGAGTCCTCTTTCGTCCTCCTTTTTAGACTCTCTAAACATGAAAAAGTACTACGTTGTCACTGTCGTTAAGCTTGTTAAAACATAAAATAGCGACGGGCTTGTCAATCATGGCAAGAATCGAGTTTCATTCATCGCTAGACTCATTAAATTACTAAAGCGATACTTCATTCTTTATTCGCCTGAAGGGTTGAATTATAGATCAACCAAATGTTATCCTCCTCAAGCTTGTTAAAAAATAAATAGGTATTGGTCGATAAATGACCGGGGAAATTTTTTGAAAAGCAAGCAAAGTTTCTTTTTCATAGCAAGTCGCTCTTGAACATGACACTTCTTTCACTCCATGACCGTGACTGTTTGGGTTGGGTAATCATCTTGACGGTTCATTCACACCTATGGTTCATCATACCTTCACTTCGGTTTTGGGTCAATGCTACCAACTCATCACAGTGTCGCCGATATGTTCAAGAGAAGTCATCCAGTGATTTAAAACTCATCCATCTGCAATACTCATAAACCTTCATTTTCATGACCTTCATCCCTGACAATTGCTATATCAAGTCATACCCTTGTCTCTAAAATCAGTAACTCCAATTTTGAAATAAGGTGACTTCCTGTCGACTACAAATCAATATCCAGGGATTTCACTTAGAAACATTAAATTCTAGTACCATGAGGCTTGTTATAGCATCAACAAGATCCTCACTTCCAGACTTTTGACTGAAATATTTTGTTTGGTGTTCGGCATCAAATCATCTATTCACGCCTTAAAAAATGTACTACAGTACCTTGAGGGCCATTTTCATTAATGGTGGTTCTCTCGCATTTGTTAACAGCCCACATTATTGGCTGGTAATCAAATGATGTCTTTCCATGTTCGACGACAAATCATATATTCGCATGGCTAGACTTGTACCCGAATGATCGAGTGAGAGAGATAAGAAGACCCCGGATCTAGTTTCAGCCATTTGGGCTGCAATTTTAGGATTGTTGTACACATAATTTGTAAGGTGACCTTACATACAGATTGTCATCCAAACATGGGCCAATATCTGTAGGCAATGTCTGCATCTGGGCAACATTCCAATGTAGACGATTTTCTGAATTATGTTCATGTTATTAGATTGTTTTATGTGTTGAATATGGGAATGCCTACCCTCATCAATTATGATCAATAGAGGATTTATCATGATGTAATTTATTTTAAGATTGATGCAGGTGACCGTTCCACTTTGTTTCCAGTCTCATCACAGTGTAAAGCATCTCAATCAAATGTTCTTATTATTTGGATCTCAGGCTTTAGGGGGAAATTGTTATAGATAAATTTGGGTACCATTCCCAATGACCTGGTTAACTGGGCATCATCACCTATACCGATGATTGAAGGGTGTATCATTCCCTATCATCTTAGTTGCTATATTCCCTAAGACTGGAAACATTCATGAATCAAACAAGATTTTCATCAAAGCAAGCCTTTTCCATGGTTTGAAGCTTATTATTTAAACATGTGGGAGCTCACCAACGCAGGATCTAAGGGGCATAAGTGTGTTTCATATGCAGGTAGCTCCATTCTGGGTTGCTCTGCAAAGCACTTCCTAACATTCAAAGGTGCGTTAGTCACACTGGGAGCGAAATTCTCATTGTTCCGGAATCTCCACTTGCCCAATGTCTTCTAGAAGGGTTCACAGGTGTCATGCTTCGGATCCAAGTGTCCATTTGAAATATACATGACTGGAAAACATGTCTTGCCTATTTTTGGAATGAAATTTATTGCAAAACAACCTATAGTTCATCTATAAATTGAACAAAAAGCTAAGTGTTCAAGGAGGAAGAATTTGAGTAGAGAAATGCTAGAGAATTTTCAATATAGAGTTTGATTTGTGGAGCTGCTGGTGGAGAGACTTATGCTGTGATGAGAGTAAGGAAATTTGCTGGAAGGTCACAATGAATTAGTCACTAGGTTGTAACCTCTCCTTCTATCGTCAATAAAGAGTACTTCTTGTTCTTCCCTACATGCATCCATGTTTACTTTGATTTTCCATGTTGTAGAATCTTAGTTGATGAATGTAGTTTATGCTTAACTGATTTGGCTAATTAACATGAATAGATATCTAGATTATTGTATCTTCTGCTATTTCAGTGCTCTTTCTTGCAGGAAGCATTCCGCTATTTAAAACCGCTTGAAGTTGAGGCTGTAGTGGAAGCGATAGAAAGGAGCCATTTGGAAGTGAATGAAACAAGTAAGCATCCAATCCTCTCTGTATATTTGTTCTGAGTTAGGAAAAAAGGTAGTGTAGTCTTTCACTTGTTGTTCTAGACTAGACACGAGTCTAGGGAAGCATAGTTTATCCGTAGATTACAATTCTGGCCCAACACTAATAATAATCGACACTTCTATTTTTATATCGACGATATATAAATAAACTTCGCACAATATCCTAAAAACAAAATTTCATATATTTTTCCAACTTGATCAACCATCCACAGATAGCATCCTACAACTTCTGAGATATGATCACCATGTCTAAAAATAGGCATAGTCTAAAAATAGACTTGCGCCAAAAACAGCCTGCAGGCCCACTTAGTAAAGGTGACTCTTTTCACTAAGCTCGTCATCTTTTTGAATCTCAACACTCCCTCTCAACAAGATAGGGATTATCTTTCAGCCTGATCCTACCTCTATGGTATTTGAATTTTCTCCTGGTGATCACCTTCGTCAGAATATTTGCATCCTGAGCCTCTGTAGGAATGTAATAAAGCAACATGATCTTCTGCTGCACACAATCTCTGATATGATGATACCGGATATCAATATGTTTAGATATATCATGAAACACAGGATTAACTGAGAGTTTAATGCAACTCTGATTATCACAATGTATCATTGTGGGATCTAAATGTGAACCAAACAAACCGACCAAGATCTTCCTCATCTAGATAGCCTCAAATGCCGCTTGACTTGCTGCCATGTATTATGCTTCTGCTGAACTGAGTGCCACAGATCTTTGTTTCTTGCTATACTAAGAAACTGCCATAGATATGATACTGAAAATACCTCCTGATGTGTTCTTTCTATCTTTTGGGCTGCCTACCCAATTTGCATCTGTGAAGCCATGCAACTTCACCTCATCCATCTGTCTGTACCATAAACCATACTCAGATGTGCCCCTGAGATATCTCAGGACATGCTTTCCTGCCTTTCAAAAGAGCTTGGTAGGCTTAACCATCGCTTGTGAAATCTGGTTCACCGCATAGCATATGCCCGGTCTTGTATTAACTAAATACATGAGTGAACCCACCAACTGTCGATAAATAGTGGAATCCACTACCTCTGCTGATGTAGCACCCTCTTTCCTCCAATTTCCTGAAAGAGGAGTGTCGATAGGCTTGCACCCTTGCATGTGAAACTTCTCTAGTATCTCCCGAGCATACTTGCCTTGAGACACAAAAATTTCACCTTCCTGCTGCCATATTTCCAATCCAAGGAAATAATGAAGGAGGCCCAAATCCTTCATCTCAAACTCCTTTGCAAGATCTGCCTTGCATGACTGTATCAACTGCTCATCACCCGTTAGTATTAAATCATCAACATAAAGAAAAATGATTAAAATATTACCCTCCACCACAATTTGGTACAGGTTTGCATTCACCTCACTCTTGGTGAAGCCAAGTCTAGTGAAATAGTTGTTGATATGAGTGTACCAAGCACGAGGTGCTTGTTTCATCCCATATAATTCTCTTTTGAGCCTGCACACATGCGACTCACTACTGAAGATCTAAAATCCTTCAGGCTGCTCAATGTACACCTCTTCTTCAATTATCCCATTAAGGAACGTAGTCTTCACATCCATCTGATGAATGTGCCAAACCATCTACGCTGAGAGAGAAAGGATGGTACTTATGGAAGAATACCGTGCGACAGGTGCAAAGGTTTCTTCATAGTCAATCCTCTCGATCTGTGAGAAGCCCCAAGCAACAATTCTTTCCTTATACTTCTCAATTCTCCCATCAACAGCTTGCTTTACCTTGTAGATCCATCTCGATCCTACAACTGATTTTCCCACCAGCCTTGGAAAAATCTCCCAAGCATTGTTTCTGACAATGGAGTCATACTCCTCCACCATGGCATCTACCCATGTGGGCTCTTGCACTACTTCTTCAAAATAATATTGCTCTGTCACGATCACTTGCTCATAAGAGCCATGTATCCAGTAAATCGCTAAGGTGACTGTCTATGTTTGTGCTGTGATGTAGGGACTCCTACATTTTGTGCCGCATCAAGCTTTAGTCTCTCTGCTTTTGTGGTACGCTTTCTGCCTTGTCTGATGTTTGGTTCTACATGAGTGGACTCCCCCACTCCATGAATCTCCTTTTGTGGCTGATCCACATCCAGAGGCTCATCTTTCAGAACAAGCAGTTCCTTCACTGCATGCAAGTCTAGCTCCCTCTCAAGCAGAGCTTGTGTAGCACCCACGATCGTTCTGTTTTTCCTCTCCGTGACCCCATTCTGCTGTGGGATATGAGGCGCTATGAGTTCTCTTCGAATTCATTCTTTGCTACATAAGTATTTGAATTCGCCTGAGATGTATTCACCACCATTATCACTCCGTAGAGCTTTCACTTGCTTCCCTAACTCCTTCTCCACCAATGCTTTGAACTCACAGAACTTTGAGAACGTTTCTCTCTTCTTCTGCATGAAGAATATCCAACATCTATGAGAATATTCATGAACAAATATAACATAATACCCGTGTTTTGTTGTTGAAGCAATTGAGAAATCTCCACACACGTCTGTGTGAATTCTCTCAAGGATCACCGAAGCACAGTTCTCCTTCTCATGAAAGGTGGTCTTCACAAACTTACCCATAGTACATCCCTTTCAATGATCTGACTGCACAAGAGTACCCTTGGGAAGTCTAGTAGAAATCTGCTGCAAAATCTTCAAAGCACCATGGTGAAGATGGCCCAATCTCGTGTGCCATAATTTGCCCTCATCCCGGCTCACCACTTCTTCTGCTTTGCCCACCATTGCACCATATCCAACTACCTCCAGCTTGTAGAGATTCTTAATTGGAACCCCTATCTTCTTGGTTTGACCTGGTTTTTTATGTCGAAGGAAGGCTTTGACCGAGACCAAGTTCTTCTTCAGACCTAGAACATGCATAAAATCCTTCAACAAGAATGGATTACCAGACTCCCTCTCAAAGGTAATGGTCCCAATGCTAGTCGCACTATATCAACCATTGCCACCCATCTCTATATGCATATGGAGGTCTTTCTCCTCCAAGTCACTAAACAACTCCTTCTCTCCCATCATATGGAAAGACGCACCACTATCAAGATACCACACCGATCCCATGAAGCTTGAAATCAAGCATGCGATCAAAGAGAAATAAATTTTAAATTGCGAGGCTAAGGCCTCTCCAGCTACAACTCCAGCAGCCTTCTTGTTCTTCTTCCTTTGTGGGAAGTTAGTGGTGAAATTCCCATGTTCGTGACAGTGAAAACACTTCACTTTGGAAAATTCCTACTTCTTGCCTTTAGCTTCGGATTTTGAAGGAAAATTCTTCCCCTTCACTTTCCTTGCTTTGGTAGCCAAAGTGAAATTATCTTCATCTTCATTATTCGATGAAGATCCATCCCTGGTACCTTGCCTTATCTCCTCCTGTACAAGATCCGACCAAAGTCGCTCCCATCTCGGCAGTTTCTCCCGTCCATTGACAGAGTCTTCGTAGCTATGCTAACTCTTCGGAAGCCCAAGGAGAGCCAAGCTCACCAAGTCTTCATCATCAATAGTAATCCCCACACTTCCCATTTCATCCCTACAGTGGACAAACATCGTGAGATATTTTTGAATATTGTCGCCCTTCTCCATTTTTATTTTGTTGAGCTTGTCCTTAAGTGAAAACTTCCTTTGGTCACTTCTGCTTTGGAAAAAATCTTTCAAATCCTTCCACATTAAGAATGGAGTGGCTTTCCCATCAAGTCTGGACACAATATGGTCCTTCACACCTTCCAATATAATTCTTCTTGTCTTTTCTGTCTTCTTTTGCCATGCGTCAAGTAATGCAACATCGCTAGATCCCGACTTAGGAACATCACTAACGATGAATTCCTTTAGTCCATTATCCTCCAACACCACCTCCATCCTATCCTTCCAGGATATGTAATTTGAGCTCCCATCAAGGGCATACTCCAATCGCAACCCATTGAATTAAATTTCAATGTATACTCAACTTTTGCACCAAGAATTTTCTGCAGCAAATTCGAATTGTCCACCAGCACAAACTCAACAATTCTTCACAATTGCAATGTTCAATAATTAACACTACTCTGACACCATGTAGAAATTAGTATACACTAAGCATGCATACATCCATATTCCCCTGATCTCACAATATTTAACTGCTTGCAAAATACAGAATCATTCCACTGTTAATATTTTGCGGCAAATTAATTGCAAACACATGTAAAGCATAAATAAAAACAATCACACATAAAAAGTTGTTTAACGGGAAAGCCTGAAGCTAAAAACCCAAAATATCATATATTTTGTATCATGGAGATCATGTAACAATCTCATGCAAAGCTTAGTACATCAAGCTCTCAGTACAATCAATCATCACACACTAACATAGAAGAAATCTTCAAATCCATGCACCGATCTCTACCCTCCTACTAGCCTTCCTCCACTGTGCAATCCCTGCTGAATAATAGGTATAAATGAATTCAAATTACCTTTTCATTGACTGTGAAATACTCATTTGAAACTGCAATGTGTGTGTGGTGCAATCAATGCATCACTATAGTCACAACAGATAGTCCATCTTGGCCTTTCACCTATCTCTCCACTAGGTCTCCACTAGAACTGACATGCACTATAGTTAACTGCTATATTTTTCAGTTGATTAATGAGTTATTATTTGTGAATTAATTAACTAATTAAGTCACTCCACTCTCACTAGTGTATCATTCAGTTAGACTAGATACAACTAGCTCAACTAAGTCTAACTGAGTTAAACAGAATACAACTCCATGAACTACTCTTCCAACTCTGTCATAACTTTGCCACTTCAGTTCTAACTAAGTCCTCCATGCATGAACCACCAGTAAACCCTAGGAATTGTGTAATTCCTTCAGCCCATTGATTTTCCAAATATGTGCACTGAAATTAAGTGCTCCAAGAGAATAAGTTGTTTTTTATTGTCGGATTATTATTAAGAGCTAATAATAATCGACACTTCTATTTTTAGATTGACGATATATAAATAAAATTCACCCAATATTCTAAAAATAGAATTTCATCTATTTTTCTAACTTGATCAACCATCCACAAATAGCATCCTGCAATTTCTGAAATATGATCACCATGTCTAAAAATAGACTTGCGCCAAAAATACCCTGTGGGCCTACTTAGTGAAGGCGACTCTTTTCACTAAGCTAATCATCTTGTTGAATCTCAACAAAGTATGAGGCCTTTTTTAAGCTAGGATTACTTCTGATTAGTACTATTTTATAATGGATTTGCCAAGGTGAGGGCTATGCAACTCTCAACCCTTTGTGCTCACCTAATTTAAGGGTGAAGATAATATTGTATCTGAGGGAAAATATTTCTTCATTTGTTTCCCCGGCAACGATGCAAAAAATATGTTGTAGCTCGTAGAGACAGCCTCGAGTTGCAAAATACCAATGCCTAGGACATCTTAAAATCAGTGCTTAAATGTGGACAATTGTATAAAGGCATCTGACAGAATATGAGTCAAGAGAATAATGATTTTGGTTGTTCAGGAATGGAGAAGACCATTTGAGCCTGATTCATGTGAATTCCCTATACTCTGAGAAGGCTCATGAGGTTTTGAGGATGATGGCTTTTATATGGGCCAAGTATAAAACAATGAGAAAAATCTTTAAAAATATGCAGAGGCATTGAGAAAGAACGGAGAAGGAATCCACAAGAGACATGCTTAAGAGGATTAAGAATTTGTCCACCATGAACTCAGAGGAAGCGGATATGAATGAGATATGGACAACAATAGAGGTTTGTGGAGCACGAATTAAGGGATTGTAGCAAGCTTAATACATGAGCGTCAACATATGATCGTTATACAGACACGAATTCATGAATAAAATTGTAGACCACCGGCAGCTACATTACACGAACTATTAAAGAAGCAGAGCATGAAATATGATTACACATAAAATGGAGATTACTTATAATAGAAGGAAACATATACATAATACTCATTGCTCCATATGGAATCCAAATAATAGCTCTGTATCATTTTAAGTTTAAACAACTCTCCCAAATATGTGTCTGCGAGCATAGGGAGCACAATCATACAAAACTACAGCAAAATTCTTCAAAATTCTAGAACCCCTTTTTAATATTAGAATTTTGTACATATAGAGTCCTCTTTGAGGGTCTATGATGCTAATCATTTATGATCGACCCATACATCTGAAATCAAAATATCCTACCTAAATTGTAGAGCATACATCGAGCAATTACTTCTGTATTGAGGGATTAAAATAGAAATGGGTAAAATTAAGATTTCACCAGCAAACATCAAAATCAAACAGTAAAAATAAAAGACATGATTGATCATGGAGGCCCATTATGGGAGCCTTCAAACGGTATGGCGAGGAGCAGTCATAGGTGGGTAGGATGGCTATCATCATACGACCCCATCTGTTGCTTGAAATTTTCCACTCCCTTAGTCTTATGATTTCCACTTAATCCGCGGTGAAGTGGCCCATTGTACTGCGTGTATCTAGCTCTTTAGCGGAGATTTCCTAAACAAACTAATAAACCACAACTGCATATTCCACCCAAAAACCCATGTTGTGTTTTGAATTGCAAACCAGAAACCAGATTTCAGAGGGGGGCATGGATGGTATGTGGTATTGGATGAGGGGGTTCGAAATCACTACAAGTTTCGAGGTGGTATTAGAAACTAGCCATTTTGAAACCCCCCCCCCCCCAGCATTAACCTTTAGAAGGTGGAGGGGGTGCAAAATTGATTACGAGTCGTCAGATACATTTACGTGGAGAAGAGATGAAGGGGGTATGGTGGAAACATAATTGGAATTAGCGAGACTCATTAACACTAAATTAGAGTTTGGGTCCCAACGCCTTGCCACATCATCATGTGCAGGCATGATCCTACATATGTGGTCACATAACATAGAAAAACCGTAGCATAAAAGTCTGTGGTAAAGGCATAACCTCCATCCACAAACTCCACAAGTTTATTGTTAATGCTTATCACATGCCATGGTCTACTACTAACTCTCCTTGTGGTTAAGCCATAACTCTGACAGTTTCAACCCCAGGTAAATCTTATCAACAGTTAACACCATGGTTTCCGCCTATGGTTCCGCCGACCATGAGGGTTAGGCCACATGGTTTGGGTTGACATGTGGACACCCAAACACTAATGTTAAATGCAACGGTTAAGTTCGGTGGGATTTTTGATAGCATGCCCAAAAAGTTGGAAGTCACTATTTTGACTCCAGTTAAGTGAAGTCCTCCACATTTAGTGGAGTTTTTCTAGGTGTAACTGGGAAAATGAGGAGACTCAATTTTTTCCCATTTAGAGCGACTCTGAAGAGTCATTCTTGACTAATTGGAGCATTCTAGATCCATTTGTGTAGAGAAAACAACCATTAGAGGCTTATAACTACATGTATTTACAAAATTTTGAGCATAATGAATGATGGACATGCCATTAGGAGCTGGACCAACAGATGTAGCCTAGGATGGGTGAAAAAATTCATCAAGCTTGCTATGTAAATGTTATGTGGTCACTTATTTCTCTGTTTTACATTGTTGTTCAGTGTTATTTGTGCTTATTTCATGCTTATAATGCACTAAAATCATCTAAAATTCATGGTTAAAATCCTCAATCCTCAAGAAAACTAATGAAACAAGTATCCACATGTTTATAAACTAAAAAGACACTTAGCACAAAAAAAATAATATAGTATTTTCAGATCAGATTAGTATCAGAGCTAGATTTTATTCTCTGGTGTTGTTTAGTGCAAATAATTGTTTCATTGTTTGCAAGTTTTTAGATGCTTACTAGGCTCAAGCTCAAAAGAGGAGAAGGCAGATTGGTGGGAGCAGAAGGGTCTCAAGAAGAGACAAAGCAAAGGAGAGAATTATTGCCACAATCTCCATCACCTAGTTCACCTCCTAAGGAAGCAGAAGCTAAATTAATTATGTCTCATAGAGAACGAGAAATCCATGAAGAAGTTGATCCCAAAGAGGAATAAAGAGTGTCCAAGAAAACATTTCTTGACATGACTGAGATGGTTAGAATCCTTTATCAAGAAAGGAATGAGAGAATATAACAATAAGGATCCAAACATCAGAAGGAAGGATGGAGATCTTCAAGAGGTCACAATGATGAAGATAATTTAAAGAAGGGAAATGGAGGAAATGAAGGCAATGGAGAGCCATCATGCTCACCCTCATCATCATCAGCCAGACAAGTCAAAGAACACTAGTAAAATTTCTTTTTTTAAACTTGATGTTAAGTTTTAATTGCCAACGTTTAATGGTGAAGTCAATGCAGAGAATCTTGATAATTGGATTAGGAAATTGGAGGTCTATTTGAGAATCCAAAACCTTCAAGATGATGATACCAAAATCCAATTAGCTTCATTGAGAATGGAAGGTGCAACACTTGTTTGGTGGGAAGCCAAGACAAAGGAGGAGATCAAAAAACATGGTAAGATTATTCTATCATTGTCAGATTTCATTACTTTTATAAAACAACATTTTTATCCATTAGCTCATATGCAGAAGGCCATAATGAACTAGAAAAACTTTAGGAAATTGAAGGGGCATAATGTGCAAGAATACACCCAAGAATTTAGGAGAAGAGCTCTCTTATTAGGGGTAGATTTGCAGAGCCAAGATACTTTTCTCGAGTACATAGGAGGCTTACATAGCTACTTAAAACATACTATTCTCATGTTTAACCCCACAAGTCTAGATTAAGTATGTGTTCAGGCCACACATCTAGAAGCTAGAGGGAAGAACATTTTTGAAGAGGGTAGGAAGAAACCTTTTAAGGGTAAAAACATAGAGAAGACCTAAAAATTTAAAAGAAAAAATAATTCATCTGTTAATAAAGAGGGAGAAAAATTGGGTTTTAAACATTGTTCGAAAGAAGGCCATGATGAAACTTAATGTTTCAAATTACATCGTGAATTGAGGCCTAAGAAATACAATAACAAAGGGAAACATAAAACTGTAGCTACAACTCAACATGATTTAGGAGATGATTCAGGTGATGAATCTAAGATTAAATCTATGGGATTGAAGAACATGAAGGGAAATGAAATTGAAACTAAACCCAATACCAGTACATCAAACTTTCACATACATGCTCCAAATGAAGAAGAAAGAATTGAACTGTTTCATGTGAGAGTCATATCCAAAAATACCAATATTGACACATTGTTTGACAGTGGGTCACAAGAAAAATTAATCTCAGAAGACATGGTCAATAATCTTAACCTTGAGACAATACCACATCCAAAACCATATCCATTATGTTGGATTTGTAAGGATGCAAATTTACAGGTTTCAAAGAAGTGTATATTGCGGTTTGCAATCACTGCAAATTTTGTTGACATGGTTGAATTAGATGTGGTTCCGCTTGACATAACATGTATTGTGTTGGGGAGTCCTTACTTGTATTACAGGAAAGTGATCTTCCATCACCATGAGAACAAATATCATTTATTCAAAGATGGAAAGGAGTACATTGTTAGAGCACACTGCAAGAAGACAAACATTTCTATGGTAAATGATGGACAAGTAAAGAGGTTGGTAAATTCAAGAATTTTGTTCTTCTTATGATTAAGCCTAAAGCTTATGTTAATCATAAATCATTTGAGGGATGTGATCCTAAGTTGAAATCATATTTATATGATGTAGTTGATGCACATCATGAGATGTCTCAGGAGCCAACATGATTGCCTCTAAAAAGAGAGATTCAACATGAGATTCAGTTGCAGCAAGATTGTCCTCTTCCAAACATCGGTATGTATCGCATGTTGATAATGGATAATGTTGAAATAAAGAGGCAAATCAAAGATATGTTGGACAAAGAAATCATAAGGCCAAGCACTTCACCATGCGGTTCACCCATAGTTTTGATACCAAAGAAAGATGGGACATGACACAGTGTGTAGACTTCTGAGCTTTGAACAAGATTACGGTAAAGAATCGTTAACCACTCCTAAGGATAGATGACTTGCTTGATCAGCTGAAAGAAACAATTTTTTTTACTAATTTAGATTTACGAAGTGGATATCATCAAGTAAGAATTGCAAAAAGTGATATATGGAAAACTGCATTCAAAACCAAACAAGGAGTCTTTAAGTGGTTATTTATGTCATTTGGTTTGTGTAATTCACCAGAAACTTTCATGCGTATTATGGACAGTGTTTTTCCTCCATTCCTTTATGACTTTGTGATTGTGTACTTAGATGAAATATTTATTTTCAACAAAACAAGAGAAGATCATGTCTTGCATGTGGATAAAGTGCTTGATATTTTGAAGAAAGAGAATTTGTTTCTTAAGATGTCAAAGTGTGAGTTTGGAAAGACTTATTTGGTTTATTTGGGACATATTGTAGGAGGAGGAGAGTTGATAATTGATCCTTCTAAAGTGGAAACCATTCTAAATTGGCCCACACCAAAAATAGTAATCGAGGTAGGAATTTTCTTAGGTGCAACTCAGTATTGGAGAAATTTTATTACTAACTTTTCTGCCATAGCAGCTCCTATGCATGCAGTGACAAGTGTGAAGAAAGGATTCCAATGGGGAGGAAAACAATAGAAAGCTTTAGAAGCTTTAAAAGACAAGATCAATTTATCTCCAGTCCTTGCATTACCAAAATTTAGACAACCATTCGAGATTCAAACTGACGCTAGTGATTATGCCATGGGCGCAGTTATTTTGTAGCATGGTAAGCCTATCACTTTTCATTATGAAACATTCAATGGTGTTGTGATAAATTATCCTACATATGATAAAGAACTATATGCGTTGGTACAAAGTTTCTAGAAGTGGAAACACTACTTTATGGGTAAGGATACTATTGTGTGTATCGATCACCAACCATTACAGTACTTGCAGTCACAAACAAAATTGTAGCAATCAAGACATTTCATGTAGATGGGATTTCTTCAACAGTTTCACTTGGTTATAAGGTAAAATAAAGGTATTTTAAATAAATTTTCTGATGTGCTTTCAAGACCAATCATTAGTGCATCTACTTTACTCAAAAATGCTTCTATTGTACATGATAGTTTCATAGAACAATATGCACATGATGTTGATTTTAAATATGTGTATGCTAGTTTGAGTGAAGGGAATAAAGTTGAAGAAAAGGATTATCACATGCATAACAATTAGTTGTTTCATTTGGGAAAGTTGTGTATACCGGAAGGAGAGAGGCTAAGTGTCATGAGAGAAGCTCATTCATCTCTTATTGTTGTACACTTTGGGGTAAGAAAAATAGTGACACATCTACAGAGGTATTGCTATTGGTCTCACATGATAGATAGTGTGTCGTGTTCTATAAGAGGTTGTTCTATGTGTGAAACAAGTAGACCTAGTAATAGAAAGCTTCGGTTGTACACGCCACTACCAGTACCATCAAGGCCATGGGAGAGTGTCTCCATGGAATTTGTTGGAGGTCTACCTATGTCAAGAAAACAACATGATTATATTTATGTATTTGTGCATAGATTCAGTAAAATGTGTATACTTATGCCATGTAAGAAAACCATTACTGTTTAACAAACTGTTGAGATTTATTTTCCACATATTTGGGTTCATTTTGGATTTCCAAATTCTATTGTTAGTGATAGGGATTCCAAGTTCATTGGGAATTTTTGGTCAAATCTATGGAGTATGATGGACACAAAGTTGAAAAAGAGTACTTATTTTCATCTGCAAACCAATGGACAAACCGAGGTGGTGAATAGAACCGTTGTGCATCTATTGAGAGGATATTGCAGCAAACATCCTAAGTTGTGGGATGAGAAACTGCATTACATTCAACATGCTTACAACCGGGCAAAGCACTCTTCAACTCAAACATCACCTTTTGAAGTATCCTTTGGGTATTTTCCAAAATCACCATTAGATTTAATCGTTGGAAGGGATGTTGCAATTGATGGCCATAGGGATATTGACAAGGCTCAAAAGTTCATTGAGAAAATTCAAATTACACATCAACAAGTTCAAGAAAATCTTGAGAAAAGTCAAATCAAGTACAAATAGAGGCATGAAAAACATAGAGTTGATCACAAGTTTCAAGAGGGAGATGAGGTATGGTTGCACATTAGCAAAGAAAGGATGCAAGGGGAAGGTAAAAAGCTCAAACCCATTTGCTATGGTCTATTCAAGATCATAAAGCAAGTTGGTAATAGTGCTTTTCAACTTGACTTGCCTTCATATATGAAAATGTATTCAGTTGTTAATGTTCAAAACTTACGTTTGTATGAGCCACCTTTTATCGATGTTCAAGGAAGTGATGTTCAGATACCTTCAATTGAATATTTCTCTCCAGAATTTATGGATGAGCTCAAGGAAGATACAATTCTTGATAGGAGGACAAGAGCATCGAAGAGGGGAAGTGTTGACTACCTTCGAGTTGGGCTCAAAGGCACTAAGCCAAGCAAGGCAAAGTGGATGGAGGTTGGAAAGGTGAGGGATAAGTACCCTCATGTACAGAACAAGTAATAAAGTCTTTTAGGGTCCAAAAGCTTCCCAATAGGGAGGACTGATGAGGAGTTCATAAATTTTTCTCAAAATTAAAGTTATAGGATTGGGTTGAAAATAGGATAGTTGCGTAGATCTCGTCTTCCTAATTCTAGTTCCGTGAACGGTTTGAAAAGTCGATGTTGTATGAGGGAGATATCACATTCTGATCGACATCCCAAATAGGTAAAATTTGTGACAGGGTTGACTGGGATGCCCATTCAGCAAGGTGGATTGCACAGTCAGCAAAAGGAATATTTTGAGGAATATTCCTTCCTCAGAGCCAACTTCAGGATGATAAGTGGTCCCATTTGGTTGGTTTAATGATTGTACATTATGGTTGAAGGGCCAATCAGGGGGTGACACATGGCTAGCCCTGAGGCTACCATGTGTTCCCCAAATGTCATATTAAAATTTTGGGGTGAGGTCCTTAGTGCTCGACCCCGCGACCTCCGGCATAGCAATCACACTACTCCACTGCCCAAGATGCACGTTGGTTTTTAACTAACATTGGAGAAGGTTTGTATTTATGTTGTAATGAGTTGGCATTTGGGGGTTGGGGACCGCCGACAATTCCAACCCGCTAGCGGTCACACATATGGTGGTCACATAACATAACAAACTATAGCATCAAACTCTGCGATAAAGGAATAACCTCCAACCACAAAATCCACAAGTTTATTGTTAATTCTTATCACATGCCATGGTCTACTACTAACTCTCCACACAGTTAAGCCATAACTCTGACAGTTTCAACCCCGGGTAAACCTTATCCAGAGTTAACACCATTGTTTCCGCCTGTGGTTCCACCAACCATCATGGTTAGGCTGCATGGTTTGGGTTGGCATGTGGCCACCCAAACACTAATGTAAATGGATTTTTGGCAGTGCGCCCAAAAAGGCGGAAGTCACTATTTTGACTCCAGTTAATTGGAGTCCTCCAGATTTAGTGGAGTTTTTCTAGGTGTAACTACGAAAATGAGTAGGAGACTCAATTTTCTCCCATTCAGAGTGAATGAAGAGCCATTATTGACTAATTGGAACATTCTGGAGCCATTGGGGCATAGAAAAATACCATTATAGGCATGTAACTACATGTATTTTCAAAATTTTGAGCATAATAAAAGATGGACATGCCATTGGGAGCTGGACCAGCAGATGTAGCCTAGGAGGGGTGAACTTCTTCATCATGCCTACTGTGTAAATGTTATGTGGTGACTTATTTCTCTGTTTTACACTATTGTTCAGTGTTATTTGTGCTTATTTCATGCTTCTAATTCACTAAAATCATCTACAATTCATGGTTAAAATCCTCAATCCTTAAGAAAACTAATGAGAAAAGTATGCACATGTTTATAAACTGAAAAAACACATAGCAAAAAAAAAACTAATTCAGTCCTTTCAGATCAACCCTTGGGATGGATTTTTCCACTGAGTTTGTTGAGGAACATACTGCTGAAATGGTTTGTTCACACGCTGAGGATGATATGGAGGGTTGTAAGGCCAAGTAGGAAGTGTAGGCCAGGATGGAGGAGTGGGGATGTACCAAGGTTGCATGGGTGCACTCTAATTATTGTGACAGTAAGATTAAGGTGCACCTTGAATATCATGTTGATAAGACCTAGGGACTTGAGGCCTTCTCTGGTTGATGAAATAGAGTTTCTTTAGACCCACTTCCCCAGCTTGATATATAACTTTAAGTCCAGGTAAGGAGGGACACTTTTCTGTGGCATGATTTTTCTCACAGACTAAGCAAATCTCTATAAAACTTATGGACATTCATTTCCAGGGTGATTTATGGCACATGTAGGGAAAAATATAGCCAAAGATATTTTTTCTTCCTCTTACTTCCTTTTGACCTACATTGTGTCCATTTGCAAAGCAAAGGTGTGCATCATGTCACTCTTGAAGTCATTTGGCATATTTCCAATCTCATGTTTCATGGAGGTGGAAGAGAAAGGGGTATTGGATGTACTTTTCCAAACTCTGCCTTTCTTCCTGAATTCACTAGAATGGTTCCTGAAGACAATTTTGATTGTTTCATAAGGAAGTTGGTAGATATCTCCCCCTGATAACATATTTAAGGTTTATATCACCTCCTCTCTAATCCCTCGGAGAATCACTAGTTTAAGTGATCCAAGATCAAGAGTACATTTGGCTCTCTTATAGTTTAACTAAAACCTATTTTCATAGGCTTCTAGGGATTCATCAGGCCCTACAGCCATATTCAATATCTCATCCTTAGTTTCCTTGGACCTACAATAGTCTTTTTACTTGTTGTTGAAGGCCTCTTGCATCTGTTCCCAAGCACTGATGTTTTTCCTAGGTAGACCCATGAACCAATGCAAGGCTGCATCCTTAAGGGTGGATGGGAATAGCTTTAGTTTTTGATCATCTGAGGCATATTCATAGGTCCTACAGACATGTTGTAGCCGCTACAACACCACCCAAAATTTTGGGTATATTTAAAATTTCGGGTTCCCCCTCTGCTCGCTTAGGCGTTAAAGTCTTCCACCCGACCTGAAATCATCTACATCCCGTCGACCTATCCCCAACCCCTCATGAGTTGCCTCGCCATCATGATCCAATGTCATCGTTGCAATCACACCATATGTGGGAAGGATCATCCAGCGTGCACCCGAACACTCTTGTCGCAGTCGCGCCAAGTGTAGCGAGGCTACCATGCATATGTTAAATAGAAACCTTTTGTGTATTGACGAGTAAAAGCCGTCCTGCTGTAGGTCATTAATCATGTTGCTTGAACACTTCTCTTAAGCTTGTTAATTTCATGTGTTTCATCTGTGGTCATCATTATTGAAGAGTAATTATGATGTTGTAATATTCCACACAGGGGTCTAAAGTCATCGTTTTTGTTTGTGCAATTAATTAATGTTTCCCCATTATTATTATTATTCAAATCATGAAGACATGTAACCTGGGTTATTTTATTGCAGGAAGAACCTCTCTGTTTGCACATAAGAGCCAAGGTTTTCCCCAGCAAACAAGGAGACCATTTTCAAAACAAGTAGATGTTGGCGAAACACCAAGAAACTCATTGATCTACCCAAGGTCACAGGTCGCAAATATGCTGAGGTCGCAGGTCGCAAATCTGTTGAGGTCGCAGGTCGCAAATCTGCTGAGGTCGCAAGTCGCAAATCGGCTGAGGTCGCAGGTCGCAAAGTCGTAAATCTGCTGAGGTCGCAGGTCGCAAATCTGCTGAGGTCGTAGGTCGCAAATCTGCTTAGGTCGCAGGTCGCCAATCTGCTGAGGTCGCAGGTCGCAGGTCACAAATTTGCCTAAGTCGCAGGTCGCAAGTTTACCAAGGTCGCAGGTAGCAAATTCAACGAGGTCGCGAGGTCGCAAGTTCAACGAGGTCGCAAGGTCGCAAATACAAGGAGATCGCAAGGTCGCACATCTGTCAAGGTCGCGAGGTCGCAAATTTGCCTAAGTCGCAGGTCGCAAGTTCACCAAGGTCGCGAGGTCGCACGACTGCCCAAGGTCGCAGGTCGCAACATCTGCCGAGGTCGCAGGTCGCAACATCTATCGAGGTCGCAGGTCGCAAATCCCAGGAGGTCGCAAGGTCGCACATTGCCCTGGGTCGCAAGTCGCGAAGTCGCACCCCTTGGTAAATGCCCGACGGCGCGACTCAGCGACCCAGCGACTAGGTCGCAAGTCGCAACAACGGCTCAGGTCGCAAGTCACAAAAATACTGGGTCGCAAGGAAGTCACACCGTCGGGAAGCGGAAAAGTCAGGAACCCCAGAGGGAAGAACCTCTCTGTTTGCACATAAGAGCCAAGGTTTTCCCCAGCAAACAAGGAGACCATTTTCAAAAACAAGTAGATGCTGGTGAAACTCCAAGGAACTCACTGATCTGCCCAAGGTCGCAGGTCGCAAATCTGCTGAGGTCGCAGGTCGCAAATCCAAAGAGGTCGCAAGGTCGCAGGTCGCGAGGTCGCACAACTGCCCAAGGTCGTAGGTCGCAACATTTCCCAAGGTCGCAGGTCGCAAATTCAAGGAGGTCGCAAGGTCGCACATCTCCAAGGTCGCGAGGTCGCACAACTGCCCAAGGTCGCAGGTCGCAACATCTGCTGAGGTCGCAGGTCGCAAATCCAATGAGGTCGCAGGTCGCAAATCTGCCTAGGTCGTGAGGTCGCAAATCCAAGGAGGTCGCAAGGTCGCAGGTCGCGAGGTCGCACAACTGCCCAAGGTCGCAGGTCGCAACATCTGCCGAGGTCGCAAGGTCGCACATCCCCAAGGTCGCGAGTTCGCACAACTGCCCAAGGTCGCAGGTCGCAACATATCGCAAATCCAATGAGGTCGCAGGTCGCAAATCTGCCTAGGTCGCGAGGTCGCAAATCCAAGTAGGTCGCAAGGTCACAGGTCGCGAGGTCGCACAACTGCCCAAGGTCGCAGGTCGCAACATCTGCCGAGGTCGCAGGTCGCAAATCCAATAAGGTCGCAGGTCACAAATCTGCCTAGGTCGCGAGGTCGCAAATCCAAGGAGGTCGCAAGGTCGCAGGTCGCGAGGTCGCACAACTGCCCAAGGTCGCAGGTCGCAACATCTTCCGAGGTCGCAGGTCGCAAATCCAATGAGGTCGCAGGTCGCAAATCTGCCTAGGTCGCGAGGTCACAAATCCAAGGAGGTCGCAAGGTCGCAAGTCGCGAGGTCGTACAACTGCCCAAGGTCGCAGGTCGCAACATCTGCTGAGGTCGCAGGTCGCAAATCCAATGAGGTCGCAGGTCGCATATTCACTGAGGTCGCAGGTCGCACATTGCCTTGGGTCGCAAGAAAGCCCAACCGTCGGGAAGCTGAAAAGTCAGGAACCCCAGAGGGCAAGCTTTGCCCTATAAATACTTCCTCCGGGAACTTGTAAAAGGCTTTTCTTTTTTGGGAAAACTCAAGAGCTACATGCAATTGTATTGAAAGATTCTACACTTGAGCATATGAATATAGAGTCTTGTTAAAATACCCTATGGTTATGATGTGTTTTGCTGTATGAACACTTTGCGTATTCCTTGTACAGTTTCAGAATATCCTATGATTAATGAAGCTGCACTATTCATATCATCGTTTATGCGTCATGGCTATCCGTGTTGTATCAATGATGTTCATTTCATTATCTGATTCTATTAATGAATGTTAATGAACTATTTTGTTAGCATTTCGTTTCATCTTTCAGGAAGTGGAGAGGTATCTTATCATAAAGAACTATTTCTTTTGTGATCAGACTACCGTACAAGCATTACCCCACAAAAGATGTGTTGCTAATGACATCTCTTTAGGTGTACGTGCTTTATCTATAATCTTGCTACGCATAGTGTTTGATTCGTGTTTAACATATTAATCTTGCATTCTGTATCATGTGATTAAGTGTATGTCCTCAGGTTCAAACAGGTTCTTTTGAGACCGAAGGGAAGTCATCTTAAGTGGTAGCCGGACCCGCACCCCGGACGGGATCCCTACTCCAAACGGTTTAAGGTCTAATTGGGACTTTCTACCGGGGAGATCCCCTACTGTTGGCCGGACAAATTTTCCCATCAACAGAATTGGCGCTAGAAGGAGGGCATGAACCTCCGACCAGATGTTTAACGAAATGGGGGGGCCAGATGACAAGCTGAGCCCTTAGAGCCTGCAGTTAATCTCATATCTGTAATGGCTCGTTCCCAAATCATTCTCCCGAGATGTTTGTCGGAGTTCTATGAACCTGGATACTTCATCCCCGATAAACTTATGTATCACTTGTCCCAGTTAAAATTTGATGGTGAAAATGGGGTGTCCATAACCCAACACTGTTCAGATTTTTGTGACTTCGGTGAGTGTTATGAAATTGACGATGAGGGTTTGTTTTGTTTGCTTTTCTTCCTCACCCTCGAAGGTCGTGCTAAGCAATGGTGTTTCACTTTGCCGGAGTCTTCCATCCATTCATTTCAACAACTCGCCCATAAATTACAGCAATCTTTTCACAAGTATGATCCTCATGATGTTGTAATGAAGTTACATCTCATCAGAATGGAACCGCAGGAATCTTTAGGTGAGTTCCTTATCAGATTCGTTCATTATTGTTTTGAGTTCCGTGAGAGGGATGTTGATTGGAAATATTTAGGTAAACAGTTCAAGTATGTGATTTCCCTTGAGCAATTTCAGTTAGATCCTAGTGTTCCCTATGATGACCCGCAAGTTACCGGCTGTTTGGACTTTTTCACTAAGGCTTCCTTGTCCATCTCCCCGAGTCCACGCCACATTCAGGCCTCCAAAGAGAGTGTTGCTATTTGTGATATTCTCGCCCCTCTTCCTGAGTTGTATGGGAGTGGGGTTGTGACCTTGGAAGTCTTGAGTAAGGATAGAGACTGGCAGGAGGATAAAGCCGATTGCACCACCTTTGAGCCTTTCACGTACCATGTCGAATCTAAACACCCCAGTGGATCATTATCTCTTTTGACGCATGAAACCTACCTGGAGCCCACTCAATGTCTCCCTGGACTTAGTCATGAATCTAGTTCACATTCAGATTATGAATCTGGCTCAGATTCGGATTATGAATCTGGTTCATATTTGGATTACGAATCCGGTTCAGATTCGGATAATGAATCTAGCTCGCATTCAGACTATGAATCTGGTTTACATACGTATTATGAATCGACTCCTACCACGCATAAAGTTTATTCCCTTACAAGGCCTGTCAAATCATTGTGTCCTCTGAACAAATCTAATGTGCGTGTTGAAAAGCCTCGTGTGGTTAACGCCCCTGCGATTCAATCTTTTCGTTCATTATTTCCTAGTTTGTTTCTCGATCCCGCCACACCAGTAATTTCTTCGAGACATTCAAAATTGCCTTATACTGGTATTGGCGACAATCATAAGCACGTAGAAGGTGTTTCACAATCACAGTCCAAAATCGATGAATCTATTACATCTGACTTTTCTCACTTGGGATCTTTAGATAGCCATAGGAGTGATTCCCCGTCTGAACAACTTCAAGATGTTCCCTCTGTTGATCCATCCCAGTCGGTAACTCTCGGGGAGCCTGACATCTCAGGTACCCATTTTGAACAAATCAATGATTACAGTGATCCCTTCTTATCTGAAAACATGTTCAATCATACCATCGAGGACTATCACTCGGATCTCTTGGCTGACCCTATGAGGACACCTGAATTCGATGATTCTCTTTCAAAAGATTCAAATACCCACCAAAAAATCGAAACGCTTCAGCTTCCGCCGACCGTTTCTGAAATGATCATTCTCCAGTACCATACTCCTTCCAGCATAAACGCGTCGAATTCACCCCATCCTGGCAAATCTGGAGAATCCGAAATTTTGATTTATCAATCTGTCAGTGCGCAAACATTTGACCAAATTGATACAAAGCCTACTGACATCTTTCAAATCACTGCAATTGAAAATCATACCCATTCGCCTGTTGATCTCGCCAAGCAGTCAAAGTTGGAAAACCCCTTGCCCAAAGGTCCAGAGTTTGTGCAAAGCAGTGAGGAATTTCAGGCTCCTTTAAACGTGGATTCAGATCCCCATACCCTTAACCAAACCCAGGAGCAACCCCCTACTAGATTTTTCGAAACTAGAATTTCTACACTTGGATGTGCATGCATCTATAATTCGCCTAGCACTTGCGTATTGTTTCCATTCCATAAAACTGATGGTCCCCAACACCAGGATGAGATTTTCGATCAACTCAACCGACCGCATTCAGTGAATGTGCTTGCAAATAGAAATGGGCTTACCCATCACCCCTTAAATCCAGGATCATGCATGAATGATTTTTTGTCATTTATCCATAATGTTGAGTTTCAACAACATATTGTTGGTTACCAAGATAAGAATGGGATTCAACTTGCACAATATGTTCTGGCATGTTCTTTGGTAAGTATCTCTGATCATCTTACCGTGGCACCTGCTCCTCAAGTAAGTTTTGTTGCTGCTGCAATTTTTTGGATGCTAGCCCTGATCCTGATCATTGTCGTTCTTGCAGGACAGGAACTAATGCGGTGGCTGCACTGGAAAGCTGATTTTACATAACCCGACCGCATCATTGGTTAAACTAGGATTTAGGTGTAGGCTAGCTAGGACCCGCAATAAAAATTTTTAGTTTCAGAGTTAATTAGGTTTACTTGCAAAATTTTTACTTCATAGTTTAAAAATGTGTTTGTTGTTTTTGTTTACGATTAATATTTTAGGCATCATCATGTTAAAATTATTTTCCTTTCAATGCCTTTTCAGTTGCTTTTTGTTGCATAAATAATCACTGCTTGTAGTTGCACTTACAACTGGTTGATCGTTCTCGCACACGGCGTTGCATTGCACCTTGAGCCTCGCTTATTACATTGCGTCGTACTCTCTATCCCTCACATCATTTTTTTTTGTCATATCGCCTGCCACTTCATGAGCCCTCATTGCAACCCTATCACCTTGCAGTCTTGTTTTGCCCCGATGGCTGAAACAATAACCCCATTGTTTTGTGTGAGGTTGCGGTGGCTATCTCAAGAGGCAGCTTTCTCTTAGGACCAGTCATCGAAGTCGCATTATCAACAAGAGGCCTATGAGTCTAAACTTATTATCTAGGGAGATATTAGCCGGTTGTTTGTAGGAGACCTGATGAGTTGAAATGACCCCTACCCGTAGCCTAAGCCTTGTGCCCAGCATAGTCTTGGGCGTCTTAATGATCTGTTTTGCACACTTCACCTATTGTGGTATATGGGATGTGAAGGTTCGGCAAAAGGGAAAACCCAAATCAAGACATCTTTCAGTTTCTGTAACACAAGAAACAACCTCTCTTGCTCGTAAAATAAGTCGGGATCCCTCATCCGCCCATGAAAAATAAGTGCCATGAGCACATGAAAATAAGTGCCACGAGCACATGAAAATAAGTGCCACGAGCACATGAAAATAAGTGTTGTAAGCACATGAAACAAATAAGGGTAAAGGATCGAGAAAGGCTTCCTGCGCAGAGAGGTAATGCAACGACTCCGCCGGGGTACTGACCAGGCTCGCTGGCAGCGGAGCAACGTTTGTGATTTCTTGAAGTGACTCCGTCGAGGTACTGTCCAGGCCTCCTGGCAGCGGAGCAACACCAGAAACTTACTTTAAAAAATCCTGAAAATAATAAACCCAGTGCCTTGCTCTTCACATCGTCAACAAAATACTGGCGTCTGTGAGCTTTCTCTTTGATGTGTTTCTGATTAACAAGACTTAGTTGAGGCACAAGGATTAGGCATACCTATAAAGGGCCAGAGTAATACGAAGCGGTACCCGCGAAACTTGTTCAATATTCCCTTGCATCACTATCTTGGCTCAGAACTTTGTTGTGATATGAACAGAGATGCTGGATTCTACCAGTGGTTCGCCATTTGTTGTAGCCGCTACAACACCACCCAAAATTTTGGGTATATTTAAAATTTCAGGTTCCCCCTCTGCTCGCTTAGGCGTTAAAGTCTTCCACCCGACCTGCAATCATCTACATCCCGTCGACCTATCCCCAACCCCTCATGAGTTGCCTCGCCATCATGATGCGATGTCATCGTTGCAATCACACCATATGTGGGAAGGATCATCCATTGTGCGCCCGAACACTCTTGTCGCAGTCGTGCCAAGTGTAGCGAGGCTGCCATGCATATGTTAAATAGAAACCTTTTGTGTATTGACGAGTAAAAGTCGTCCTGCTGTAGGTCATTAAGCATGTTGCTTGAACACTTCTCTTAAGCTTGTTAATTTCATGTGTTTCATCTATGGTCATCATTATTGAAGAGTAATTATGATGTTGTAATATTCCACACAGGGGTCTAAAGTCATCGTTTTTGTTTGTGCAATTAATTAATGTTGCCCCATTATTATTATTATTATTCAAATCATGAAGACATGTAACCTGGGTTATTTTATTGCAGGAAGAACCTCTCTGTTTGCACATAAGAGCCAAGGTTTTGCCCAGCAAACAAGGAGACCATTTTCAAAACAAGTAGATGTTGGCGAAACACCAAGGAACTCATTGATCTACCCAAGGTCGCAGGTCGCAAATCTGCTGAGGTCGCAGGTCGCAAATCTGTTGAGGTCGCAGGTCGCAAATCTGCTGAGGTCGCAGGTCGCAAATCGGCTGAGGTCGCAGGTCGCAAAGTCGCAAATCTGCTGAGGTCGCAGGTCGCAAATCTGCTGAGGTCGCAAATCTGCTTAGGTCGCAGGTCGCCAATCTGCTGAGGTCGCAGGTCGCAAATTTTCCTAAGTCGCAGGTCGCAAGTTTACCAAGGTCGCAGGTCGCAAATTCAACGAGGTCGCGAGGTCGCAAGTTCAACGAGGTCACAAGGTCGCAAATACAAGGAGATCGCAAGGTCGCACATCTGTCAAGGTCGCGAGGTCGCAAATTTGCCTAAGTCGCAGGTCACAAGTTCACCAAGGTCGCGAGGTCGCACGACTGCCCAAGGTCGCAGGTCGCAACATCTGCCGAGGTCGCAGGTCGCAACATCTGTCGAGGTCGCAGGTCGCAAGGTCGCACATTGCCCTGGGTCGCAAGTCGCGAAGTCGCACCCCTTGGTAAATGCCCGACGGCGCGACCCAACGACCCAGCGACTAGGTCGCAAGTCGCAACAACGGCTCAGGTCGCAAGTCACAAAAATACTGGGTCGCAAGGAAGTCACACCATCGGGAAGCGGAAAAGTCAGGAACCCCACCCACCGTCGGGAAGCGGAAAATTCAGGAACCCCAGAGGGAAGAACCTCTCTGTTTGCACATAAGAGCCAAGGTTTCTTCAATAAACAAGGAGACTATTTTCAAAACAGCAGACGTCGCGAAACTCATGAACTCACCTGATTCCACGATGGTCGAGTCGCAAATCACGAGGTCGCAGGCCCAACCAAAGAGGTCACAAGGTCAGCAGGTCGCGATAGTTTGCTGAATCGCTCACCGCAGCCTGAACATTTCCTGCTACTTGGTAGCAAATCTGCGATGTCGGGGCACGGACATTCTGGGCAATGGCGAGGTCGAAATTCGCCTAAGGTCGCAAGTCGCAACATCCGCTCGGTCGGTGTCGGTGTCCAACGAGGCTTCAGGCCTAAATCGCTCAGGTCGCGAGGTCGGCAACCCGGGCAGTGTTTGTCGCGATGTCGCGAGGAAGCCTAGCTGTCCGCCCAAGGTCGAGGCCGCAACATCTCGCCGAGGTCGCAGCGCAAATCAGCTGTTGTCGCAGTGTCGAAATCGCCAGGTCGCGAGGCTTAAATCTGCGTGAGGCCGCAAGGTCGCAGTCGCGAGGTCGCACAACTGCCCAAGGTCGCAGGTCACAAATTCAAGGAGGTCGCAAGGTCGCACATCCCCAAGGTCGCGAGTTCGCACAACTGCCCAAGGTCGCAGGCCGCAACATCTGCCGAGGTCGCAGGTCGCAAATCCAAGGAGGTCGCAAGGTCACAAGTTGCGAGGTCGCACAACTGCCCAAGGTCGCAGTTCGCAACATCTGCCGAGGTCGCAGGTCGCAAATCCAATGAGGTCGCAGGTCGCATATTCACTGAGGTCGCAGGTCGCACATTGCCTTGGGTCGCAAGAAATCCCAACCGTCGGGAAGCTGAAAAGTCAGGAACCCCAGAGGGCAAGCTTTGCCCTATAAATACTTCCTCCGGGAACTTGTAAAAGGCTTTTCTTTTTTGGAAACTCAAGAGCTACATGTATTGTATTGAAAGATTCTACACTTGAGCATATGAATATAGATTCTTGTTAAAACACCCTATGGTTATGATGTGTTTTGCTGTGCGAACACTGTGTGTATCCCTTGTACAGTTTTAGAACATCCTATGATTAATGAAGCTGCACTCTTCATGTCATCATTTATGCGTCATGGCTATCTGTGTTGTATCAATGATGTTCATTTTATCATCTGTTCTATTAATGAATGTTAATGAACTATTTTGTTAGCATTTCGTTTCATCTTTCAGGAAGTAAAGCAGTATCTTATCATAAGGAACTATTTCTTTTGTGATCAGACTACCTTACAAGCATTACCCCACAAAAGATGTGTTGCTAATGACATCTCTTGAGGTGTACGTGCTTTATCTATAATCTTGCTACGCATAGTGTTTGATTCGTGTTTAACATATTAATCTTGCATTCTGTATCATGTGAATAAGTGTATGTCCTCAGGTTCAAACAGGTTCTTTTGAGACCGAAGGGAAGTCATCTTAAGTGGTAGCCGGACCCGCACCCCGGACGGGATCCCTACTCCAAACGGTTTAAGGTCTAATTGGGACTTTCTACCGGGGAGATCCCCTACTGTTGGCCGGACAAATTTTCCCATCAACAGGTTCCAATATGATTTTTCCTTCCTCATCAAGTTCTGGCAATATTGTTTGAACTGGAATATTTTCACCTATAACCTTCTTTAAGCATGAAACATGGAAAACTGGATGTACTCGCGAAGAAGCAGGAAGCTCCAATTTGTATGCCATAGTACCAATCTTTTGTAACACCTTGTAAGGACCATAGTACTTTGGTGATAATTTATTATCCTTCTTTGCTTGCTTGAGGGACATTTGTTTGTATGGTTGTAGCCGTAAAAATACGCAATCTCCTACATCAAAACTTCTCTTGCTACGATGTTGATCTGCCCGTTGTTTCATTCGATTTTGTGCCAAATTCAGGTTATCCTTTAAGAGTTGGAGAACTTCTTGCTGATGCTC
Organism: Pinus albicaulis; assembly: GCA_034641835.2. Lineage (NCBI taxonomy): Eukaryota > Viridiplantae > Streptophyta > Pinopsida > Pinales > Pinaceae > Pinus > Pinus albicaulis. The sequence continues at coordinate 257,836,283 of CM076575.1, forward strand.
GATGTGATCTTCCACCGCTTGAACCTTCGAATTTTCCCTTAAAGATGATGTGATGGATGGTGGATGATATCCATAAAGTGCCATAAATGGGGTCATTTTTGCTGCAGTATGGAAGGAAGTGTTATACCACCATTCAATGAGAGGTAACCACTTGACCCATTGTGTTTGTTTATCAGATACAAAAAAGGAAGATATCCTTCCAAAAATTTATTCACTATCTCAGCTTGACCATCGCATTGAGGATGATAAGATGAGCTATGAGCTAATTGAGTACCCAAACAAGAAAATAACTCCGTCCAAAAATTTCCAGTAAAAATGGGATCTCTGTCGCTCACAATAACCCTTGGGCTACCATGTAGCTTTTGAATTCTGTCCATAAATGTAGTAGCAACTGTACTTGCTTTAAATGGATGAGATAAAGCACAAAAGTGTGCATACTTGGTAAGTCTATCAACTACCACCATGATGACACTCTTTCCTTCGGACTTAGGTAAACCTGTGATAAAATCCATTGAAATCTCCTCCCAACGTTGACTTGAAATGGATAAAGGTTGTAGAAGTCCCGGGGTCTTAATTGTCTCCACTTTATTCTGCTGGCAAACCAAACATTCCGCCACAAACTTTTGAATATCAGATTTAAGGCCATCCCAAAAAAATTCTTTCTTCACCCCGTGGTAAGTTTTTAGAAATCCTGAGTGTCCTCCTAAAGGAGAAGTGTGCAATTCTAGAAGAATCTTTTGTTTTAGTTGGGAATTCTTACAAAGATATAAGCGATCTTTGTACCATAAGAAATCATTTTTCCAACTAAATGTATCAGATGTACTAGGATCTTGCTGCAAATTTTGAATGAGTGTCCATACATCTTTGTCCTTCTTCCATTCATCTCTTGCTTCGGTTATCCAATCTGGTTGGATAATAGAAATGGCACAAAGCAATGTTTCCACCTCTTCATTCTTTCTTGAGAGTGCATCTGCAACAACATTAATCTTTCCTTTTTTGTAGATTATTTCAAAGTCATAACCCAACATCTTTGTGACCCATTTTTGCTGCTCTTCTGAAGATAGTCTTTGTTCCAAAAAGTGTTTAAGACTATCATGATCAGTTTTTACCCTGAAGTGTCTTCCCATTAGGTAAGTTCGCCATTTCTTTAGTGCATGCAGTATTGCTAACATTTCCTTCTCATAAATAGGTTTCTGTAAATACTTTCCTTTGATTCGACGACTTTCAAAAGCAATGGGTCTTCCTTCCTGCATTAAAACTGCACCAATTCCATTTCCTGAGGCATCACATTCCACAATAAAGGTTTTTGTGAAGTCTCGCGTAGCTAAGACCGGTGCTAGGCACATTGCCTCTTTAAGATGTTCAAAGGCCTTAGTTGCTTCAGGAGTCCATGAAAATGCATCTTTCTTCAATAATGTTGTTAGAGGTGCTGCTATTCTCCCATAATTCCTAACAAACTTGCGATAATAGCCTGTTAACCCGAGAAATCCTCTCAACTGCTTTATTGTCTTGGGGACTTTCCATTCCTTAATGGCTTTAATTTTTTTAGGGTCTACTTTAACACCCTCGTGAGATATAATATGACCTAGATATTCCACCTCTTGTACTCCAAAGAAACATTTGGATGTTTTTGCATATAATTGTTTCTCCTGCAATAGTTTGAGCACCCTGTCAACATGTTCAACATGATCCTTCCAAGACCTGCCGTAGATTAGTATATCATCAAAAAATACTAGCACAAATTTTCTAAGGAAGGGTTTGAAAATGGAATTCATCAACCCTTGAAATGTAGAAGGTGCATTGGTTAGGCCAAAAGGCATGACCAAAAATTCATAATGACCCTCATGAGTTCGAAATGGTGTTTTTGGAATATCTTCAGTCTTCATTCTAATTTGATGATATCTTGAACGAAGATCCAACTTGGTAAAATAAATTGCTCCATGTAATTCATCCAATAATTCATCAATCACAGGAATGGGAAATTTATCTTTAATGGTAAGCTTATTTAGCTCCCTATAATCCGGACACATTCGCCATGATCCATCCTTCTTGTGTACCAATACAACAGGAGCAGAGAAAGAACTTTGACTAGGTTGAATTATACCCGCCTCTAACATTTCTGCAATCATACGTTCAATTTCGCTCTTTTGGAAGTAAGGATATCTATAAGGCCCGATGTTTGGAGGAACACTTCCTGGAATCAAATGAATAGCATGATCATGATCACGAATAGGTGGGAGTCCTTTGGGAGTTTCAAACACCTTGGAATGCTTGTCCAAGACTTGTTGGAGATCTACAGAAATACATGATTTTGATGTTGGAACTTCTAGTGAGCATAATTGTGCAATTACGCCTCGTTGCTCTTTCTTTAGAAGCTTTGTCATGCCATTAGAGCTTATTATCCTTCCCGGCTTCCCTTCAATACCCCGTAATTCGACTTCCTTTCCTTCTGAAAAAAATTTCAAGAAAAGTTCTTGAAAATTAAAAGCTACCGTCCCTAATGATTGTAACCATTGTACTCCTAGTACAACATCAGCACCTCCCATAGGAATGGAAAGCATTGGACTAGTCAATACATATTCCCCCATGGTTAGCTTGATATTATGGCATTTTCCAGAGCAATCTATAGTTCCTCCATTTGCAACCATCACTTGACATTCTGGTGCTGGGTACAGGAAACAATTGAATTCCTTGGCTACCTTACAATGAATAAAATTATGGGTGCTACCCGAATCAATCAACACTATTACCTTTTTCTTCTTGATTTGTCCTTTTATCTTGAGAGTTTGAGGAGTGGTAATTCCTGCCAGTGCATTACACGATATGGTCGGATTCATTTCTTTCTCTTCTGGGGATAGTTCCTGGTGTATATCCTCTTCTTGTTCATTTTCTTCTTCCTCTTCACAATCTATGTAAAATAATTTCTTCTCAGCACACTTATGACTTTTAGTGTATTTGCTATCACAACTGTAACAAAGCCCTTTTGCTCTTTTTTCTTCCAATTGTTGTGGTGTCAACCTTGTAGGTTGTGGAAATCTAGGTGTAGCCACACTTCCTTCTTTATAGAATTGAGTAGTAGACTTCCTTGTTGCCATAATTTTACATTCAACTTTTCTTGCCAACCTGAATGCCTTCTCTAATGAATCAGGTTCCAGAACACGAACTTCATGTTGAATGTTATCCTTTAAACTGCCTAAGAAGAGATCAATCATGTGGTCCTCTGAAATATCAGTTACCCTTATACTCAATTTTTGGAAGTCCTCAATGTGCTGCCCCACTAAACCCTTTTGTTTGAGATTTATCAATTGGCTAAAGAAGGTGTTGCTCTTTGTATCCTCATAATGTGCTATCATTTCCTCCGTAAAATTGACCAAGTGACAATTTTTTTACGGGAGCAAAGCCATCGATACCATACAAATGTATTTTGTTCTAAATGTAAAGTTGCAATGCGTACCTTTTGTGTGTTTTGCACATTATGGAGATCAAAATATTGCTCCATCCGTAGTATCCATGTTACAGGATCCTTTCCATCAAACTTCCTCATATCCATTTTTGGAATATGGTGGTTCTTCTCGCCAACATTAGAGTTTATGAAATCACGATTAACATTTATTTTGTTCTCATCATGAGGTTCTTCTACCATCTTTTCACCATTAGGAAACATTTCTTGTATCAACTTGGTCAAATCTTCGATGTCTGCTTTTAGATCATTCTTCATGTTTTTCATGTTGTCTTTCATGTCATCCATCTTAGCTTCCATGCCAGCTTCCATGCCATCTATCTTAGATTCCATGCCTTTCCTCAAACCATCCATCTTAGTTTCCACGCCTTTCTTCAAAACTTCCATGTCATTTTTGTTTCTCTTTGTGAGAGCGAAATTTGTTGCACTTGCTCTTGTAATTTTGATCTGTCATGTTGCCATTATTCCTCTTCATGAGTCATAGTAGAGCTTTCCAAAGGCTTAATGGGTGTTGAATTATTTTTAGGGGCCATTTTATACTTCAATATTGATATCTATTCTACAATAGGCCCTTTCAATCAATTCAAATTGATTCTTCAAACAAGACTTATGCAATTCGGAAAAAAAATACACACCTTTTACTTGCTTTGAGGAGTTTGATATTGAAATTGTATTATCTCCGTTATTTCGGATCTTTAATATCTGAAATTCAGCACTGAAGTAGCCCTCTGAATTCTCTTTTGAATGCCACAGGTCTGACCTGATTTGGATTCTCCAAGACAAAGTTGTGTCCAATCTCCCACAATGACCTAATTATGGACTGGTTCAGTAGAGCGAATTTGTACGAATTTCCACGTGTCACTGTTTCGTCCTATGTATCTGAAATTGATAGCCAGGAAACTTCAGTCTGTGTAATTGCAACCACTTTTTACGGTACTTCAATCCGATGCCCAGAGAGAGAGTTATTGAACTTTTCCCACGATCACCTCTTTGAGATGCAATTCAAGAGCCTGAAAAAGCACTACCTTCCACAGATCATATCTCCAAAAATATTGCGAACCAAGCTCTGAAATTTTTTGAAAAATTTCCTCAAGATTTCAGCTTCGCACCATACGAATTTCATATTCTGAACCTTCATAGAAAAAAATTTATAGTGCAAATGCCACGATGACCTGTTTAGGAGCCTGAAAAAATACCTAACTTCCACAGATCATATCTCCGAAAATATTGCGAACCAAGCTCTGAAATTTTTAGAAAATCTTCCTTAGGATTTCGGCTTCACACCCTAAAAATTTCAGATTCTGAAACTTCATAGAAAAAAAGTTATAGCGCAAATGCCACGATGACCTGTTTGGAGCAGCGAAAACCTAGAATCCAAACCTCTGATACCAAATGTTGTGTAACCAGCTCCAAAAAGAGAAGAAAAGAGATATCAACGCCTTAGAAATGAGCCACTTCGAGGGGGCAACCTCCAATACATTACATAAATGAACAATTCTTGGATGATACAATTTACCAAACCTCCTTTCTATATATAGGAGTCCATGGGGCCATAATGTAATCCTAGTGGGCCACAATGTAATCCTAGCCGACCTAACAATAATAATTTAAGGGCACAATAATAACAAAATGGGGGTTACAAGGGTACAATAATAAAAATAAGGGGGTTACACTAACAACAAGAAGGGACTATACTAGTAATATAGGGACCTAACACTAAATAAATTTCTTCTGTTTGTCGACTGCCACTGCTTTATAGATCCGTCTCCTCCATGCTACTCCTCCTGAGATTTCTCTTTTGATTCTCATTCATATCTATGGCCTTCACACTCCTACACACTTATCACACTGTCTTCAATCTAGAATACCATGGCGTATTCGTTCTCTGAATCTGGAATTCAGATTTGCTTCTCTTTCTCGGCCTGCACAGAGGTTTATCTGCACTTATTGCCCCCGTTAGCTTTATTTACAACCATTTAATTCTTTGACTAGAATCACAGAGATTCTACCCATGCATTAAATATTCTATCACACATTAAGACTTATTCATTCATCAGAATTCATGCAATCAATAATTTATTACACATAAATCAAATTTGCTCAATTACAGATCACTCAACTCGTAAGAGAGACAAAAACACAGTCGCAATGAGCCTAATTGATCATTAATAAAATAAATTTTATGAATACAAATAAAACATGTTTATATTCTGGCTTTGGCCTGATATGCCTTTACATGGTCCTTTTATTTTCCTCTTTCTCTATGCCCGTAGGCTTACAATCAGTTCTCATCTATTACTATCCAATAATCATATATCTTATGCCTCTGAGGCTTACAAATATATACAAAAGGTTCTGCAACCAATTCTAGTTCAGATCCTCAATATTCTCAAATAAATCCTAATAATCCTCTAAATCCACAAAATCATCCACTAATTCCTAAGTCTAGGATTCACAATCCCTATGAAATCTCAACTAGCCTAAACCTCTCATGTTCTCCTACATTCAAGAACATTTACAAATATGCCTTGCAATATTTAATTAAATATTATTCTAATTGTCTCACATCAAATCACTCAAACATTGAAAATTTACATCAATTAAATACTTAGGAAACCAACTCCTTTGAAAACAAAATACCCCCTTGATTCTACTAAATGTACAAATTTTTGGAACCATGATGCTCCTGCATCATCCGCCCTCGAAAAATAGGGTCCAATTTTTTTTTTCCTGGGGCGCTGCACCAAACCCTGAATAGGGGGGGCTGCCACCCCCCCTTGTGACCCCCCTGCTGAGCCTGACGCAATGTACAGGAGGGGTTTTCGCCCCCCCTGTGACCCCCCCATGTGTGCGACTAATCGTGGATGGAATATAACACATACCCAACATGTAAGGAATGTATTCCTCAAATATCATCTTGTAAAATGGAATGAGGAAGTTATCAATCGACTTTTCCATTACTCCTTTGTAGTTTCACATTAAAAGTAGCTTGCAATAAATGTGAGCGACAATTTATATTAGTGAAACAGGTCCAACTCATGCCAGGAAATTCATTTTGAGAAAAAATTACATCCAACAAGTAAGCAGGCATGTATAATCATGCCTGCTTACCCTTCAGAGGGTACTTAGCACTCGTCACATGGATTCTAAATTGTTGAGCCAACACTCGTCATGTGGATTCTTCTTCTAATATTTGACTTTTTTCTTCTTGTTGTTTCTTATTATCTTCCTCTAATATCCTCTTCTCTTGTTCTTCCCTCTGCTTCATCTCTTCTTCTTGATTCCTTTGCTTCCTCTTATTTTCTTCTACTGTGGCCACTTTCAGGATGATTGGATTTTCTTTCATCTTGCAGCTTTTCTCTTCCACTAGACTATGTGAAAATTTCCTCTTTCCCTTTTCATGCACTGGGTTGCGCATTTCTATTGTTTCTGCCTTTGGAGTGACTTATTCTGAGGAGTAACCAATGATGTTCCTACGAATTTGACTAGTTCGCTGACACTAGAGGAATTGTAATAATTCTCCATATTTTCTTCCCCGGTCCTGTAAAATTCCTCACTTGGACATTGAAGATGAATCCTCACATGGTGTTAATTAAAAACATTCATAGGATCATACTGATTGAAGTTAAAATGACCTAATGGGAATTTCTCTATCACCTTGCCTTTGGTGTATGCAACCTTCAAATTATTGATATCGTACAATCCGATTTGCAAAGGAAGAATGGTACAAGGTTCTTTCTTCTTCCCGTGCAAAACCGTTGATAATCCCGTGGAGAGATTATATGCATCTTCTTGCATGACCAAATTATCTATGGCATACCTTGAGAGAATATGTGGAGATTTTTTTCCACCAAACACTCTGAGGAAAGTGCCATCCAATGAGGCAAACCAATCTACTAAATTTGACACTACTTCCATTTCCTCTTGGGGCATGTAAGGCGTGTCTTCCTCAAATATCATCTTGTACAATGGAATGACGAAGTGGTTAGTCAGATTTTCCATTACTCCTTTGTAGCTGCACTTCGAAAGTAGCTTGCAATAAATGTGAACAAAAATTTCTCTTGGTGAACAGGTCCAACTCATTCCAGGAAATTCATTTTGAGCAGAAATTTCATCCAACAAGTAAGAAAACATGTATAATCATGCTTTCTTACCCTTTATATGGTACTTAGCACTCTTCACATGGATTCTCAATTGTTGAGCCAAAAAATATGTTGCTATGTGATTCATTTCACTAGTTTCAATCCCACTTCTTCACCCCTGTGAGCATCACCCGATGCAGTGAGCGCTAAGTGGAATATTCAAAAAATCATGAGAAATTAGTCAGTTGCAACTACCTCTCATGGAAATGGTCATAGCTGAATGACTTACTTAACGCAGTTGAATCCCAAAAATGATATCTAATATAATGCATTGCGAAAACCCCTCAATACTTAAATACAAAAGAGTGAAGGGAGCTCTACTTGAATGGTTCATGAGGCACAATACTTGCTAAGGTTTTGAAAATGGGGTAGCAAGATATGTGGGCTTGATTGTGGGTAAAACTCCATAGTTAAGCACACTTGAGACAAAGTTGATTTGGGATGGGTGACCTCCTGGGAAGTCTTGGTTACTAGGTGCAAGCCCCAGAAGTGATGATTGACGCTATGTGATTCATTTCACTAGTTTCAATCCCACTTCTTCACCCCTGTGAGCATCACCTGATGTAATGGGTGTTAAGTGGACTATTGAAAAAATCATGAGAAATTATTCATTTACGACTACCACCCATGGAAATGGTCATAGTTGAATGACTTAACGTAGTTGAATCCAAAAGATGATATCTAATATAATGCATTGTGAAAACCACTCAATACTTAAATACAAAAGAGTATAGGGAGATTTACTTGAATGGTTCATGAGGCACAATACTTGCCAAGGTTTTTCAAATGGGGTAGTAAGCTATGTGGGCTTGAATTGTGGGGAAAACTTCATAGTTAAGTGCGCTTGAGCAAGAGGTGATCTGGGATGGGTGACCTCTCGGGAAGTCCTGGTTACTAGGTGCAAGCCTCAAAAGTAATGGTTGGTGCTATGTGATTCATTTCACTAGTTTCAATCCCACTTCTTCACCCATGTGAGCATCACCCAATGTAATGAGTGCTAAGTGGACTATTCAAAAAATCATGAAAAATTAGTCAGTTACAACTACCTCTCATGGAAATGGTCATAGATGAATGACTTATTTAACAAATTTGAATCCAAAAAATGATATCTAATATAATGCACTGCAAAAACCCCTCAATACTTAAATACATAAGAGTGAAGGGAGTTCTACTTCAATGGTTCATTTGGCGCAATACTTGCTAAGATTTTGCAAATGGGGTAGCAAACTAAGTGGGCCTGATTGTGGGGAAAAACTCACAATTAAGCGCACTTGAACCAAAGGCTATCTGGGATGGGTGACTGATCTGACAATGAAACTATTTGTATCTGATGTTCAAAGTATCCATTTCCATTTAATTAAGTGTGCAAAGTGTTTGTCATGTCTTGCAAATTATATAAAGTGTTTTTTGGTAACTGTTTTTGATTTTATGTGTGAGGGAATGTTAATTAAAATTACTGTTTAACATCTTGAATCAGAAATACATAGCAGAATAACTTCACCATAACAACCAACAACATGATGAGGCAGTTCACCCCTCTTGGGCTACATCTGTCCGGTCCAAGGCTCCCAATAGGCATGTCCTTGCTCTATTAAGTTGCTCAAATTGGTTTTATAGTGAGAAAGAAACCTACACAGGCAAAAATAGCTATGAAAATGAATTCAGAAGACATAAATAAGCTAAGCATGTCTTTTATTTCACCTCAAACAGTGAATTGTAGCCCAATACAGCTCCATCTCCCTCATGGCTCTTATGGCTCTCCAAGCTTCCCTAAAGCAAAAATAGCTTAAAAACACCTCTCTTGGCTCTGCAACCTGTCTCAATGGCTCCAGAATGCTCAGAATACGAAAAATTGACTAAAATTTTGTCTAATTTGGTCGAATATGGTGAAAGTTATGATCTAAACAGTATTTTGCCTAATGGCCCTAAAAAATCTCCACTAAACTTGGCTAACTCCAGTTAGCCCCACCAGAAAGGTAGAATATCTGAAAATATCGGAACCGTGCACTAAATAAGATGGAGAAATTTAGTTTAACTATCAGTTTGATGGGTGCATTCACATGCGAATTTCCTAGACGGTTAGTCTTGCTAGCGGATAAGGCTAAAGTCACGCCCTTAGACACCGCCTGCAGGTCATGTGGTTGGGGGCTATCACCTGAGTGCTTAACCCATATCTTTCTACCGGTGAATTGGCTTAAGCCACGGTCATATCACATAGACATATGGTATTCCACCTTAAGCCCTGAGGGCTTACACTTAACTCCGCCCAACCTCCGTTCAAAACAACACACCGACGACTCGACCGCTGACCCTTTTGCATTCAGGTCAGGTCGACCTCTACCCTTGAACCAAACGACATCAAATACATGAGGCCGCTACTTGCTGACCCATGAACGTTCAGGTCTGGTTGTGCCCGACTGACCCAAATGCGTTCAAGGTGACCCGACTCCGTTCAGGTCAGGTCGGGTCTGCCCACCAAAACAATTTTTTGAACAGACATTGAACCTTTGGCATGGGGCTACGTGGAAGCCTCCGGGAAAGGCACATGGCACCCTCTGATAGGCCACCATAACACCATATAAAAATGAAATTTTTTGCCATAAAATTTTTCTGAAGATGACAATTTTTTTGAGTTCAAAGGTCCTGTTTTGAAGGTTATTTGACGTTTTAAAACTTCAATATCTTCCTCATATGACATTGTATTTGGGTCCCATTCACAGTGCCAGAATCGTAGCGACGAGTCCTATCCGGTCGTTTAGTTTGCAACCAATTCTGAGCAGTTCCAATTTTAAGCATTTTTTTTCTCTTGGACATGATCACCTAATCACACCTCCCCATTGGGAAGCTTTTGGACCCCAAAAGCCTTCAATTACCTGTTAAGAAGATGAGGGTATAGATCCTTCACCTTTTCCACCTCAATCCACTTTTCCTTACTAGGTTTGCTGCCTTTAAGACCAACCCGAACATAATCAACATTTCCCCTCCTCGAAGTGTGTGTCCTTCTGTCAAGGATAGCATCCTCTTTCAGCTCATCCAAAAATTCTGGCGAGAAATCCTCTGTGGATGGCAGCTGAATTTCACTTTCATAATCATAAATTAAAGGACGTTCATACAAACGTAAGTTTTCCACATTCGCAACGGAATACATTTGCATATATGAAGGCGAATCTAGTTGAAAAGCATTATTTACAACTTGTTTAAGGATCTTGAATGGACCATAATGAATAGGCTTCAGATTTTTACCTTCTCCTTGCATTCTTTCCTTACTAATATGTAGCCATACCTCATCTCCTTCTTGAAACTTATGATCAAATCTGTGTTTATCATGCCTCTCCTTGTACTTTCCTTGAATTTTTTCAAGTTGTTCTTGAACCTGCTAATGTATGAGCTGAATTATTTCAATGAACATGTGATCTTTGTCAATGTCACTATGCCCATCAATGGCCACATCCTTCTCAAGAATGAAATCTAAAGGTGACTTAGGCAAATACCCAAAGAAAGCTTCAAAAGGTGAAGTATTTGTAGAATAGTGCTTGGCCCAGTTGTAAGCATGCTGAATGTAATGCAAGTGCTCATCCCAAAGCTTGGGATGCTTGCTGTAATAACCTCTCAAAATATATACAATGGCTCTATTCACTACTCTGCTTGGCCATTTGTTTGCGGATGGGAAGCAGTACTCTTCTTCAACTTGGTGTCCATCATCTTCCATAGATTGGACCAAAAATTCCCAACAAATCTAGAATCCCTGACACTAACAATAGAAGTAGGCAAGCCATAATGAACCCACACATGTTGAAAATATAAATTAGCATTTTTTTCAGTAGTTATAGATTTCTTACATGGCATAAGAATACAGATCTTGTTGAATCTATCAACTACTACATAAAGATAATCATGTTGCTTTCTAGATAATGGTAGACCTCCAACAAAATCCATAGAAACACTTTCCCATGGTCTAGAAGGTAACGGCAATGGCGTATATAAACCAAGCTTCCTATTGCTAGTCTTTCTCGTAGCACATAATTAACAACCTCTAATGAAACATGAAACACTATCTACCATGCGAGGCCAATAACAATACCTCTGTAAATGTGCCACCGTTTTTCTTACCCCAAAATGTCTAGTAATAAGAGAAGAATGAGCTTCTCTCATGATGCTTATTCTCTCCCCCTATGGTATACATAACTTGCCCATATGAAACAAAAAATTATTATACAAATGATAATCATTCTCCTCAACATGATTCCCTTCACTCAAGTTAGCATACACATCCTTAAAATCAACATCTGATGCATACTGTTCTATGTAGTTCTCATGCACAATAGAATCATTCTTAAGTAAAGTAGTAGCACTAATAATAGGCCTTGAAAGCATATCATAAAATTTATTGTAAATACCTTTCTTGTACCTTATTATCGAGTGAAATTGTTGTAGGAAGCCCATCCATCTGAAATGTCGTGACTGCTGCAATTTACTTTGCGATTGCAAGTACTAAAGGCTGATGGTCGGTATGACCAACTGTTTCTTTGCCCATCAAATAGTGTTTCCATTTTTTTATGCTTGGTACCAACACATACAACTCCTTATCATATGTAAGATAATTCACAACAGCACCGTTAAATGTCTCATAATGAAATGTGATAGGCTTACCATGCTGTAGGAGAACTACACCCATGGCGTAATCACTAGCATCGGTCTGAATCTCGAATGGCTGTCTCAAGTCTGGTAATGCAAGGATTGGAGTTGAACTTATATTTTCTTTCAAAGACTCGAAAGATTTATGTTGCTTTCCTCCCCATTGGAAAGCACGCTTCACACTTGTCACTATATGCTTAGGAGCTGCTATGGCAAAGAAGTTAGAAATAAACTTCCTCCAATAGTGAGCTGCACCCAAAAAACTTCTTACCTCTGTAATGGATTTTGGAGTAGGCCAATTCACAATGTCTTCTACCTTATAAAGATAAATTCTCAAAACACCTCCTCCTACTATGTGTCCCAAATAAACCAAATACTTTTTCCCAAATTCACACTTTGACATTTTAAGAAACAACTGATTTTTCTTCAAAATATCAAGTACTTTATTAACATGCATGACATGATCTTCTCTAGTCTTGCTAAAAATTAAGATGTCATCTAAGTAGAAAATAAAGAAATCATCAAGAAAAGGACGTAAGACATCATCCATTACCCGCATGAAAGTTGCAAGTGCATTGCATAAACCAAACGGCATAACAAGCCACTCAAAAAGTCCCTGTTTGGTTTTAAATGTTGTCTTCCAAATGTCACTTTCTGCAATTCTAACTTGATGATAACCACTACGTAAGTCTAACTTAGTGAAATATTTAGCATCTTTCAGCTGATCTAACAAATCATCTATCCTTGGGAGTGGGTAATGATTCTTTACCGTTATCTTGTTCAATGCCCTGAAGTCCACACACATGTGCCAAGTTCCATTTTTTTTGGAATCAACACTATCGGTGACCCACATGGCGAAGTGTTTGGTCTTATGAATCCTTTGTCCATCAAGTCTTTAATTTTCCTCTTAATTTCAGAATTCTCCATGATAGACATGTGGTACATTCCTATGTTAGGAAGAGGGAAATCTTGATGTAACTAGATTTCATGTTGAATCTCCCTTTTAGGAGGTAAACATGTCGGTTCCTGAAACATGTCATGATGTGCATCAACTACATCATATAAATCTGATTTAAGCATGGAATTAAAATTTTCAAATGACTCATGACTCACATCAACCTTGGGCTTAATCATAAGAAGTACAAAACTTTTACTAGAATTCATTAGCCTTTTTACCTGTCCTGCATTTACCATCACAATATTTGCCTTCTTGCGATGTGCTCTGACAATGAACTCCTTGCCATCTTTAAAGAGATGATACTTATTTTCATGGTGATGGAAGATCGCTTTCCTGTCAAATAAGTAAGGACTTCCCAAAACAATTCCTGATATATCAAGCGGTACTACATCAAGTTCAACTGTGTCAATAAAGTGTGCAGTAATCACGAATCACAATATGCACTTTCTTGAGACTTGTAAGTTTGCATCCTTGCATATCCACCCAAGTGGATAAGGCTTTGGATGTGGAATGGTCTCAAGTTTAAGCTGTTTGACCAAGTCTTCTGATATGAGATTTGCTTGTGACCCATTGTCAAATAGTGTGCCTATTTTTGTATGTTTTGAGACTACCCTCACATGGAACAATTCAATTCTTTCTTCCTCATTTGGAGCTTGTACATGACAGTTTGAAGTACTAGTGCTTGGCTTAGTTTCAGTTTCCTTTCCCTTCATACTTTTCAAACACATGGCTGCAATTTTGGTTTCGTCACCTGAATCATCACCTAAGTCTTGAGGTATAGTTGTAGTAGCTATAGTTTTCTTCTTTCCTTTGTTTTTGTTAAACTGAGTTCTTTTTTCAGGATGTAATTTCCAAGATTTTTTCTCTTCATGGCCTTCTCTTGAATAGTGTTTACATATCACTTTCTCACCCTCTTGTTTGACAGATGCATTCTTTTTTCCTTTACTCGTAAAGGTTTTATCTTTGTTTTTCCCCTTAAAAGGCTTGTTTCTACCCTCATCAAAAGTGCTTTTCCCTCTAGCCTCTAAATGCATAGCTTGTACACAAAATTCTTCTAGACTAGTAGGATTGAACATAAGGATAGTATGTCTAAGGTAGCTATGCAAACCACCTATATATTTCAGCAAAGTATCTTGACTTTGTAAGTCTACCCCTAATAAGAGTGCTCTTATCCTAAACTCTTGGGTGTAGTCTTGTACATTTTGTCCCTTAAGCTATTTGAAGTTTTGCCAGTTCATGATAGCCTTTTGTAAATGAGCTAATGGATAAAATTTATTTTTAATTACAGTAATAAATTCAGCCCATGATAAAGTGATCTTGCCATGTTTTTTAATTTCATCCTTGGTCTTGTCTTCCCACCATACCAATGTTGCTCCATCCATTCTCAACGAGGCTAACTGTATCTTGGTGTCGTTATCATGAAGGTTCTGTATCCTCAAGTTAAATTCCAACTGTCTTACCCAATTGTCAATTTTCTCTGCATTGACTTCACCGTTAAACATAGGCAACTCAAATTTGACATCAAGCTTTAAAAATGGACTTTTACAAGTAGTTTTAGACTTGTGAGATTGATTCACCGAAGTTGAGGATGACGATGTAGAGGAAGAGGATGAAGATGGGGATGGTGGATCACCATTTCCTCCATGTCCTTTCTTTGACTTGTCATCACTTTTATTTCCTCCTGAAGAACCCTCTCCTTCTTTATGGTTTTTAGACACTTCTCCAACAATCTTATCATTCCTTTCTTGGTAGAGTATCCTCACCATCTCAGTCATGTCCAAGAAAGCTTTCCGGAATACCTGTTCTTCTTCCTTGGGATCCATATCTTCAGGATCTTCTCCCTCTCTTGAAGACATGCTTGAAGCCGCTTCTATGGCTCTTGGAGGTGGCTCTCTAACCCTTCTTGGGTGTGGATTACTTTGTGCACTAACCAAATGTCCTTCACCTCTCTTGATTTTAAGCCTATTAAGCGTCAAAACTTGCAAACAATCAACTATATCTTTACACAAAAAAAATGCAGAGTAAAAATCTAGCTCTAATACCAATTGATCTAAAAATGAAACTATTTTTATATTCTGTTCAAAGTATCCATTTCCATTTAATTAAGTGTGCAAAGTGTTTGTCATGTCTTGCAAATTAACAAAGTTTTTTTGGTAACTTTTTTTGAGTTTATGTGTGGGGGAATGTTAATTAAAATTATGGTTTAACATCTTGAATCATAAATACACAGCAAAATAACTTCACCATAACAACACTGCAACATGATGAGGTAGTTCAACCCTCCTGGGCTTCTGCCGGGTCCAAGGCTCCCAATGGGCATGTCCTTGCTCTATTAAGTTGCTCAAATTGGTTTTACAGTGAGAAAGAATTTTAAACAGGATGAAACATCTCTGAAAATGATTCAAAAGATAGAAATAAGCTAAGTATGGCTTTTATTTCACCTCAAACAATGAAGTGTAGCCCAATACAACGCCCTCTCCCTCATGGCCCTGATGGCTCTCCAAGATTCCCTGAAGAAAAAATGGCTGAAAAACACCTCTCTTGGCTCTACAACCTATCTCAATGGCTCCAGAATGCTCAGAATACCAAAAATTGACTAAAATTTTGTCTAATTTGGTCGAATATGGTGAAAGTTATGATCCAAATAGTATTTTTCCTAATGGCCCTAAAAAATCTCCACTAAACTTGGCTAACTCCAGTTAGCCCCACCAGAAAGGTGGAATCTCCAAAAATATCGGAATCACATGCTAAACAAGGCGGAGAAATTTAGTTTAAGTGTCAGTTTGATGGGCACGTTCACATGCGAATTTCCTGAACGGTTAGTGTTGCTGGCGGATAAGGCTAAAGTCGCGCCCTTAGACACCACCTATAGGTCATGTGGTTGAGGGCTAGCACCTGAGTGCTTAACCCAGATCTTTCCGCCGATGAATTGGCTTAAGCCACGGTTATAGCGTGTAGACATATGGTATTCTGCCTTAAGCCCTGAGGGCTTACACTTAACTCCGCCCAACCTCCGTTCAACACAACACGCCGATGACCCGACTACTGACCCTTTTGCGTTCAGGTCGGGTCGACCTCCTCCCTTGAACCAAATGACATCAACTGCATGAGGCTGCTACTTGCTGACCCATGAATGTTCGGGTTGGGTCGTGCCCGACTGGCCCAAATGCGTTTAGGGTGACTCGACTCCATTCAGGTCGGGTCGGGTCAACGCACCAAAACAATTTTTTGAACATAATTTGAACCTTTGGCCTGGGGCCACGTGGTAGCCTTTGGGCAGGCCACGTGGCACCCTCTGATAGGCCACCATAACACCATATAAAAATGAATTTTTTTGCCATAAAATTTTTCTGAAGATGACAATTTTTTGAGTTCAAAGGTCTTGTTTTGAAGGTTATTGGGCATTTTAAAACTTCAATATCTTCCTCATACGACATCGGATTTAGGTCTCATTCACGGCACCAGAATCGCAGTGACGAGGCCTATCCGTTCGTTTAGTTTGCAACCAATTCTGAGTAGTTCCAATTTTGAGCATTTTTTTTTTCTCTTTGACATGATCACCTGATCAGTGACCTCTCAGGAAGTCCTAGTTACTGGGTGCAAGCCTTGGAAGTGATGATTGCCGCTATGTGATTCATTTCACTAGTTTCAATCCCACTTCTTCACCCCTATGAGAATCAACCGATGCAATGGGTGCTAAGTGGACTATTCAAAAAGTCATGAGAAATTAGTCAATTATGACTACCTCTCATGGAAATGGCCATAGATTAATGACTTACTTAACGCAATTGAATCCCTTAGATGATATCTAATATAATGCACTGTGAAAACCCCTCAATAATTTGTATTATGCAATGGGTGCTAAGTGGACTATTCAAAAAATCATGAGAAATTAGTCAGTTATGACTACCTCTCATGGAAATGGTCATAGATGGATGACTTACTTAACGCATTTGAATCCCAAAAATGATATCTAATATAATGCACTATGAAAACCCCTTAATACTTAAATACAAAAGAGTGAAGGGAGCTCTACTTGAAAGGTTCATGAGACACAATACTTGCTAAGGTTTTGCAAATGGGGTAGTAAGCTATGTGGGCTTGATTGTGGGAAAAATTTCACAGTTAAGCATGCTTGAGCCATAGGAAATCTAGGATGGGTGACCTCCCAAGAAGTCTTGGTTACTGGGTACAAGCCCCAGAAGTGATGATCGATGCTATGTGATTCATTTCACTAGTTTAAATCCCACTTCTTCACCCCTGTGAGCATCACCCGATGCAATGAGTGCTAAGTGGAATATTAAAAAATCATGAGAAATTAGTCAATTACGACTGCCTCTCATGGAAATTTTCATAGATGAATGACTTACTTTACACAGTTGAATCCAAAAAATAATATCTAATATAATGCACTACGAAAACCACTCAATACTTAAATACAAAAGAGTGAAGGGAGCTCTACTTGAATGGTTCATGAGGCACATTACTTGCTAAGGTTTTAAAAATGGGGTAGAAAGCTATGTGGGCTTTATTGTGGGGAAAAATCCACAGTTAAGCGCACTTGAGCCAGAGGCAATCTAGGATGGGTGACCTCCTGAGAAGTCCTGGTTACCGGGTGCAAGCCCCGGAAGTGATGATTGACACTATGTGATTCATTTCACTAGTTTCATTCCCACTTCTTCACCCCTGTGAACATCACTTGATCCAATGAGTGCTAAGTGGACTATTCAAAAAATCATGAGAAATTAGTCAGTTACAACTACCTCTCATGTAAATGTTCATAGATAAATGATTTACTTAACGCAGTTGAATCCCAAAAATGATATTTAATATAACCCGCTGCGAAAACCCCTCAATAATTAAATAATCAACCTTGTTCAATCATATTGGTCCTCAGCCAATGTGACTCAACAATATTCTCAAACATTGTCAACCTGAGTGACTTAAGGTCATCCTTGGTCAATCGCAATCAAGATTTAAATTTTTTTAATAATAATAATATTAATACTAATAAATTCGGCTATTCAAAATAATAATTATAATAATAAAATTAAAAATACTATTAATATTGTGACATCGAAATGGTACCTAATTATAACCAATGTCATGATGTGAAAGATATTGTTTCAATGTCACAAATATTATCCCAATGTTACATGACATTGCAATTTATGCAAAGTTGTAATGCGACATTACAAAATCAGTGAAACACATTTAAAAATGCAGTTAACTATGTTCGTCTATGTTTGATAGTCAACAATTTTCAACTTCACTGAAACATAATCACCTATTAATATTATTAATTAATATCAAAATCAAACATGTTGTGATGTTAGAATGGTACATAAATCTATATAATATCTTAATGTGACAAGCATTTTCATAATGTTACATTACGTTGCAATTTATCCAATGTAGCAATGTGACATTACAAAATTAGTTAACCACATTTACTATTATTGTTGACTATATTCTATTATGTTTGAAAATTAACACCATTTAAATTTGGTAAAACATAATCACATTTTAATATTCTAATTAATATTAATAATAACACATAGTCAACCACGTTAGTTAAACATAAAATAACATAGTCAAACAAAGACAACCATTAGCCCAACATAGTTGGCATAGCCAACGATAAAACATATAAATGTCTCTATGGTGAACCATGATCAACATGGTAAACCATGGCTAACCATGGTCAACCAAGGTCAATCATGGCCAAGTAAGATTAATCATGTCTAACCATGATCAACCATGGTCAACCCTGGTCAACAAAGGTTGTCCAACATTAACATAGTTAGTATGGTCAACCAAGGTCAATCATGATTAAATATGATCAACCATGGTCAACTAATGAGAAACTATGGTCATCCAACATCAACATAGTTAGTATGGTCAATCATGGCCAACCATGGTCAACAAAGTTCATCCAACATTAACATAGCTAGTTTGGTCATCCAAGGTCAATCACGATTAACTATGATCAACCATGGTCAACTAATGAGAAACTATGGTCATCCAACATCAACATGGTAAAAATGGTAAACCATGGTCAAACATGATCAACCACAATAAACCATTTTTAACCACATGGTGAGACATAATTTCCTACTAATATCAGTGTTTTATATTAATAATCAAACATCGTCAACCACATTAGTCATGTTATATTTTAGACTTTTGTGATCCATATTGTGAATAATGTTGTCTTTCAAATTAATCATATTATTAGGATTTGGTCAACAAATATGTTTCGAACTAACCAATGTGGTTCATCCTCAGGACAAATATGAAAAAATCAGCCAATCATTGAGAATAAATAGCAAGGATGCATCAGGGTCCAGGGTTAGGCGTTAGTAAGTTAGTTATTGAATCCGAAAGACAACATTGCCCACATTAGTCATACATAGTCAAACAAAGTCAGCCTTTATAGTCAATATTTAAATATTTAACCATGATAAAATTTGGTGAACACTATGTTTAACATATTTAAAAATATTCAACCATGTTCACTCATAGTTGTTTTTAATCGACATAACTCAACCATATTCAATTATAATAAATACGGTTTAATATTTAATAATATTATTATTAAGATTAATAAATTTGACTAATAATAATATTATTATTAAGAATAATCATCTATTATTGCTAATATTAATAATAATCATTTACTTTTTCTCCCCATGCATGTGGCTATCAACAAGCACAACAACATAAAAGAGATATCAACACCTTTGAAATAAGCCACTTCGGGGGGGAAACCTCCTTTAGATTACATAAATGAACAATTATTGCATGATACAAATGAAAAAACCTCCTTCTATATATAGGAGTCCATGGAATCACAATATAATCCTAGCCGACCTAAAAATAATAATGTAAGGGCACAATAATAATAATATGGGGGTTACAGGGGTACAACAATAACAATAAGGGGGCTACAATAACAACAATAAGGGACTACACTAGTAATATAGGGACCTAACATGCCCCTCTCCTTCAAAAAAGTGTTGTCCTCAATGCTTGAGTAGCTCTGAATCATTCTTTATAAGATTCTCATCCTCCCATGTAGAATCTTCAATGGGTAAGTTCTTCCATTTGATGAGATACTCTGAAATTGATCGATTTCATAGCTGTCGAGTTTTTGTTTCCATGACTGCTTCAGGTTCCAATATGATTTTTCCTTCCTCATCAAGTTCTAGCAATATTGTTTGAACTGAAATTTTGTCACCTATAACCTTCTTTAAGCATGAAACATGGAAAACTAGATGCACTCGCAAAGAAGCAGGAAGCTCCAATTTGTATGCCATAGTACCAAGCTTTTGCAACACCTTGTAAGGACCATAGCACTTTGGCAATAATTTACTATCCTTCTTAGCTTTCTTGAGGGAAATTTGTTTGTATGGTTGTAGCCATAAAAATAACTAGTCTCCTACATCAAAACTTATCTGGTTGTGATGTTGATCTGCTTGTTGTTTCATTTGATTTTGTGCCAAGTTTAGGTTATCCTTTAAGATTTGGAGAACTTGTTGTTGATGCTTGATGTGATCCTCCACTGCTTTAACCTTAGAATTTTCCCTTAAATATGATGTGATGGACAATGGATGATATCCATAAAGTTTCATAAATGGGGTCATTTTTGTTGCAGTATGGAAGGAAGTGTTATACCACCATTCAACCAGAGGTAACAACTTAACCCATCGTGTTTGTTTATCAGATATAAAACAACAAAGATATCCTTCCAAAAATTTGATTACTATCTCAGCTTGACCATCGGATTGAGGATGATAAGATGAGCTATGAGCTAGTTGAGTACCCAAACAAGAAAATAATTCCGTCCAAAAATTTCTAGTAAAAATGGGATCTCTGTCGCTTAGAATAATCTTTGGGTTTCCATGTAGCTTTTGAATTGTTTCCGTAAATGTAGTAGCAACTATACTTGCTTTAAATGGATGATATAATGCACAAAATTATTCATATTTGGTAAGTCTATCAACTACCACCATGATGACATTCTTTCCTTCGGACTTAGGTAAACCTGTGATAAAATCCATTAAAATCTCCTCCTAACGTTGACTTGGAATGGATAAAGGCTGTAGAAGACTCGAGGTCTTAGTTGTCTCAACTTTATTTTTCTGGAAAGCCAAACATTCCTCCACAAAATTTTCAATATCATATTTAAGGCCATCCCAAAAAAAATCTTTCTTCACCCTATGGTAAGTTTTCAAAAATCCTAAGTGTCCTCCTAAAGGAGAAGTATGCAATTCCAAAAGAATATTTTGTTTCAGTTGGGAATTATTACAAAGGTATAAACGATTTTTGTACCATAAGGAATCATTTTTCCAACTAAAAGTATGAGATGTACTAGGACATTGCTACAAATTTTGAATGAGTGTCCACGCTTCTTCGTCCTTTTTCCATTCATCTCTTGTTTCAGTTATCCAAACTAGTTGGACAATAGAAATGGCACAAAGAAATGCTTCCACCTCTTCATCCTTTCTTGAAAGTGCATCTGCAACAACATTTAGCTTCCCTTTTTTGTAAATTATTTCAAAGTCATAGCCCAACATCTTTGTGACCCATTTTTGTTGCTCTTCTGAAGATAGTCTTTGTTCCAAAAAGTGTTTAAGAATATCATGATCAATTTTTACCTTGACGTGTCTTCCCATTAGGTAAGGTTGCAATTTCCTTAGTGCATGTAGTATTGCCAACATTTCCTTCTCATAAATATCTTTCTGTAAATACTTTCCTGTGATTGGACGAATTTCAAAAGCAATGAGTCTTCCTTCTTGCATTAAAACAACACCAATTCCATTTCTTGAGGCATCACATTTCACAATAAATATTTTTGTGAAGTTTGGCATAGCTAAGACCGGTGCTAGGTACATTGCCTCTTTAAGATGTTCAAAGGCCTTAGTTGTTTCAAGAGTCCATGAAAGTGCATCTTTCTTCAATAATATTGTTATAGGTGTTGCTATTCTCCCATAATAACAAACTTGCGATAATACCCTATTAACCAGAGAAATCCTCGCAACTACTTTATGGTTGTGGGGACTTTCCGTTACTTAATGGCTTTAATTTTGTTAGGGTCTACCTTAACACCCTCGCGAGATACGATATGACCCAAATATTCCACCTCTTGTACTCCAAAGGAACATTTGGATGTTTTTGCATATAATTCTTTCTCCTCCAATAGTTTGAGCACCCTGTCAACATGTTGAACATGATCCTTCCATGACCTGTTGTAGAATGGTATATCTTCAAAAAACTACTAGCACAAATTTTATAAGGAAGGGTTTGAAAATGGAATTCATAAACCCTTGAAGTGTAAAAGGTGCATTGGTAAGGCCAAAAGGCATGACCAAAAATTCATAATGACCCTCATAATTTCAAGATGATGTTTTCGGAATATCTTCAGTCTTCATTCTAATTTGATGATATCCTGAACGAAGATCCAACTTGGTAAAATTAATTTCTCCATGTAATTCATCCAATAATTCATCAATCACAGGAATGGGAAATTTATCTTTAATAGTGAGCTTATTGAGCTCCCTATGATTCAGACACATGCGCCATGATCCATCCTTCTTGTGCACCAATACTACTAGAACAGAGAAAGAACTTTCACTAGGTTGAATTATACCAGCCTCCAACATTTCTACAATCATACATTCAATTTCGCTCTTTTGGACATAAGGATATCTATAAGGCCTGATGTTTGGAGGAACACTTCCTGGAATCAAATGAATAGCATGATCATGATCACGAATAGGTGGGATTCTGATGTCGGGGCAATACCCACAGTCCTGGTTTACCGGATTATTTCAATCCCAACCTATGTGTAAAATGCATCCAAAGTTTCTTTTCTCGAAGCAAATCCACCATCCTCCAATCTCACAACACCCAGTTCCTGTCTATTCATTCAATAAGGGGCCTTCTTAATTCTCTCTTCAATTCATTCATCAAATTCCTAGAATTTGATTAATGAATACATTAACAACCATCATAGGCCTAAAAGGTAGCCCTTATATCTCCCAATGTAACAAGTCCTTTGGCAATTCAACCAACGCACTCAACCATCCACACGGTTTTCATAACACCGAACCACAGGGTTATAACCTTACCCCAACGGGGTTTAAAATACTATGGTCGTCCACACCTAGGCACTATGCTCATTCAAAGGTCTTTTATGACCAACGCTCTAAGGGTTAATGTGATGCCTCGACTTCAACAAAATCCAGTGCCATCTCACATATAATTAATCTTTGTCAATGTAAGCACACGTCATGCCTTATTAAACCCGCATACCTTAACAATGATCAATACATACATATGCATGGGCCCCAACGCTAACGGTCGTCTCCATCCAACGGCGGGTAACACGTCGCCTTGCCTCGAATGATCCGACGTCCCCAAACAAATCTCGCGCGACCTATATGCATGAGCTTTAACTCGCGATGAGAGTGGTTTTTCAAAACCCCTGAAGGCCACGTGTTAGCCTATGGTGTTGATCATGTTCAAATGGGAAATACAGCTTACTTCCCTTGTAACTCATGATATACTGCCGGATGAAGCTCTAAACCACTTTCACTGTTCACTCCTTCGTGGTTCCGCTCTCAAGGTTCCGTCTAACTTCTCAATTGCATCTTGCCCACGGAATACAGTTCAATCTCCATTCTTCCATGATTCTCGCTTCATATTCGACTGCACCTTTACTACTTGCTTGAGGCTCGTTCCAAGTTTTCTGCATATGTACTAACTCCTGTATAATCCTCTCATCGAGTTTGTCTATACGCTATAGACTTAACGCGTTCAGTTACAAATAAGACTCCAACTTTATATTGGTATCAGACTTCATCAGGATGAGGTTTCAACACATAGTTAGTAACCAGAGGTTAGCTCAATTGCGCCTTCCCTCAGGGGTCATAACGTGGCTTCCACAGTATAAATTGGACAACCATTTCATTTCTTCTCATAATGACTCAACACATTAACACTAACTCTGGACACGGCTTAACACGCGCTGAATATACAGTCTCGTATTCGAACTCCAGGCCCATTAACACGGGGATTCCTATTATACATTGCGCAGGATGCTATTCCACTGATCCTCGAACATTGGCTTACTGAAATCAAAGCCTTTTACACAAGACATCATTCAACACCAATTACAGAGATTATTCACACAGTCAATCGCAAAGATTCAGGGACTTGTACAGGAAACGAATCAGTCAAGCACATGTATTTAAAACCATTATTTCATTCATCTGTATAAGGAATTACTTACAAACCCCTGTTGGCCAGATCTTTGAATTACTTGGCCCTTCTCCTCTACTTTGTCTCTACTACAATCCTATGCAGTTGTCTATGCAGGTCTCCTACTATGCCTATGTTGAAGCCTCGAAAATCGCTGCTACAACATTGGGGGATAACCACCCAGTCCGGACCTTAATACAGCTCCTTTTCCGTTTATGATAGTGGCTCCAACTGGTTTAACTAGGTCCAGTTACCTTTTCCCTATCGCTATTGGTTTACGATGTATCATTAACTACCAATAGACAGGGATATCAGATCAATTCTTCTTGTTGATCAGGCAAGAGAATGACCCTTAAGCTAATTTGGGTTCAGCCAAACCACAACTAAGATTTTGCCTCTTCGAGAAGAGGACTTAAAAGAATGTAAATTTAATCTAATTGCAAACTTATTCTATAATGCAAGCAAAAGAAACTAATCTAAATCCTATCTCAATTAGGTAGATATAAATCTATCCCAACTAAGAGCAAGATAATTAAGTAATGAGGATTAAAATATGTCTGGCTTTAAATTAATGTCAAGCTAATGAAGAAATTCAATTTAACTCACATTTGTGAGTACCAAAACATATTCTATTGAGACCATTTGACTGAAATAATAAATCAACAACACTCCGGAAGAAATTCACAACACATTACTATTTAATAAATCAGTGTTATAAGACAAATTTCTGAGTAATGGTTACTCAGAAATCAGAGTTTAATTCATAAGAGCATAGATACTTAACAATTTGAAACAAATTATCCATATCAACAGAAATGCCAAAACATGAATAAAATGAAACAACAATTTTATTAAAATAAAAATGAAACTGGTATTTGATACAGAAATGCCAAAAATACCAGTTAATTGAATCTGCTAGTCTGATCCTAGTCTCTAACAGTCCTTTACATTACTTGAATTTCTGCTTTCAAAACTAAAGCTGCAGAAATGCAAACTCTGCCCATCATGCATAATTCAAGATATAAAGAATAAACCCTCAATAATGTTCAGATCTGAAACTTTCTCTCCTCCCCATCTACAATTCTAAATCCCTATTACAGAAATGCTTTTAGAAGTCTGAAATTGCAGAGGAGAGCAGCCCCCATTCCATTCTGCAATCTGCTATTTATAATATTTGCAAAGGAATTCTTGAGATGAAAGTTTGTTGAAGAAAATCTATCCAATCACTTTTATTTTCTCAAAAATTCCAATCTTCTAATTGCTGGAGCATTCTCATTGATTAATATCTTTTCTTCATATCTCTTCTACTATTTTCCTGCAAAAAGAAATCAAAATAAATTAAGATGCAATCAATAAGAACAAACTATCATTTCTAGCATTTAAAATAAATCCAATCAAATTCTTTTTTAAATAAATAATTAAAAATAAAATATAAGCTCTCTATTGATGCCTGGGATGGTTTAATTTGCCAAGGATATTATTGACGAATGAATCTGCAATTAGAAGAGGCTTGGACAAATAAAAATGCAGAAAATAAATCAGAAAATTGATTTTGTTTTTAGAAATTCGGAGCTTGATCTTCTGCATGATTTTTGACCCAATTAATGACCAAATCTATTAGTGGAACCTCCTCAAAAATGTTCTCCTTGATTTTATCTTTCCAATGAGCCGTCCTGGGCCTCATTTGGTCAAGTATAACTCAATCTATGAGCTTCCAAAGTTGATGAGTCAAATCTGGCATAAATCTGGAAATTCTGTTTGCTGGGCTAAAAATCAAAATTTTTAATTAGAAATTTAATCCTAAATTAGATTCTAATTATCTAATAATTAATTCTAAATTAATTATTAACTAACTAACAATTAATTCAGTTACAAAATTAAATTAATATACAAATGATTTGAAAAAGTTAATTTAAATATGATTAATATTATAGTTCAAATTATATTAAAAGTATAATAAACATTATAATTATAATATAATTATTATAATATAAAAAAAATATAAAAATTAATTTACAAACCATTGGAATCAATCCAAACCTAAAACCCATAAAACAAACCATTGAAATCAATCTAAACCATTAATTCATCCACGTGAGATTATGGAGGGATATGGTAAGTGGAGTGTGAGGTGAGGGTGACATGAGGGTGAGTGAGGTGGAGATACGGGAGGCATAAGGGATAAAAAAAGGAAAAAAAAGCAAACTTTATATAAAAAAAAATTTAACACATCGCATATCAGAAGAATCTTGGATCGGGGTTTTTTAAATGTGCATGTTCTAAAAATTGCGATGGATCCGAAATTGCGATATGTGATGGATCCGAAATTACGAAATTGCGATCTTGCGATATGCGATGGATCCGAAATTTGCGATCTGCGATATGCGATGGATCCGAAATTGCGATATTGCGATATGCGATGGATCCGAAATTTGCGATTTGCGATCTGCGATGAATCCGAAATTTGTGATCTACGATCTGCGACGAATCTGAAATTTGCGATCTGCGATCTGCGACAGATCCGATGATGTAATAATATTTTTTTATTTTTTTATTTTTTATTTTTTATTTTTTAATTTTTATTTTGGTTTTATTTTAATGATGTTTAGTTTAGCTATGAAATTTTCTAAACTATAGCCACTCCGAAAAAGAATTAAAAAAAATAGCATTTTTAACCCAGACTAGAAAAATGATGGTACTTCAAAGGAGTACCATTTTTAAACCAGTTGACAAAATGAGGCGAAACAAGCGTCAATGGGAGGCTTATAAAAAATCGATTCAATCAAAACAAGAATCCAAAGAAATGAAAAATTAACAAAAGCGTAGGATAATCATTAAAATAAAATCCTAAAAGGTGCTTAGCCAAAAATTTATAAAAAGGGTCCCCATTATTTGAAGTGAACAAGTCAAAAATGGGGGGGTTGTGTTTTACCACAACAGCCTGTTAGGATTATTTTTATACAAAAGCCACTGAATCAACTCAACTCCTCTAGTGCTCAAAAAATCTTCAAATCTCTAACTTTTAGACTACCCCTCTGACAGACAGAGACGGACTGTCTCTTCCTATGCCCACTAATCATCCGGGTAGTTACATTATCCTCTCTAATTAACTAAAAATAACTCAACTACGAATAATTACATGGGGAAATAAAACATGAGACCCCCCTTTATATTTATTTTTGTACAAAGGTTGTTTTGAGCCTAATGCCCCTGCATCAGACTCCCCAGGTTAAAATAGTTCATGATCTCCTGATCACGTGCCTTCATTCTTATCTGCCTAGATCCCATACTTTGTTTTGAAACTGGTTATTTGTTGCAGTGTTCTTCTTTCGCATTCCTCCTGGCTTCCATATCTTGGTTTGCATCTTTGCACTTGCTATGCCCTCATAGTCTGTGACTGTCTTCTTCTTGCTGCTGCTGATTCTCCGCTTCCTTGTTGCTATCGTTTTCTTAGGCATTTTCTCCATCAGTTTTCTTATAAATTCAATCTCTCCATCTATTCTTTCCTCTAACTACTGGACACTTACTTCTGTTTGTTGCATTCTCATTTCTTCAATTCTTACTGTTTCCCTATTCGTCGCCCAATCATCCATACCCTTACTGTAACAATAAAGATTTTTCTCCTCTGCCGGCAACACTTCAGCTTGTTGCTTCAACATTCTCTCCAACAACACTCCAAGTTGCTATTCTGGCATTTCACTCTCTTCTCTGGATGTTTTCTACAAACATTCTCGCCATCTCCTTTGGAAAAACAAATCTTCACTATGCTGCAACTCAGTTTCAGCATCTTCTTCCTCGGTCTTGGCAATCTTCAGAAATTTCCTTCCTTCTTCTTGATTTACTTCAAGATCTTCCAGCTTTGCATTTTTATATTCTATCAGAGTAAAACTCTGATTTTCTACTGCTGTGGTAGCCTCAAAATTCTGCCATACAGCCTTCTCTTCAACTTTCTCTAGGCTATTCGAACAAGCCAATTCTTCTCTGCTACCAATAGCAACCAACTTCTGCCCATGAGACATGATTGTCTCATCTTCTTCCAGCTGTTCATCTTCATTCTACAAAAACTCTTCTTCTTCGTCATCTGTAGGAACAACAATTTTATTCACAGGAGGCATGATAGCCTCACCTTCCTCCATCTGCAACAGTCCATCACCTTCCAGAACAACTTCAAAAGATGGATTGTTTTCTACTTTTCCTGTCAACACAGCCAATTCATCAGTTCCAAAACCCCAAGACCCAACGGTCCCAACTGATGATTCAATCATCAATTCTTTTCTATATTCATCCCATTGTGTCTTCACATTCTGCAATCCCCAACTCTGAAATTGAGGTTTTCTCTCTTGTATTGAATCCTGCTGATTCAACATACTCTCTAGTAGCTCAATTTCTCCATTCCATGGTTTAAAATCTTCCATAGAATTCTTCTTCTCTTTCAATTGACTGCCCCATGCTGTCAACTCATCTCCATCATCAACAGGATATGCATTCATCAAACATTTGTTAAAACAAAATCCACAAGGCCTTAGAGCATTTCCTTCTTTTGTTAGCATCTCAGTATGCTATCCCAACTTTCTTTTCTTCTCAATTAGCACATCAGAATGCTGATTCCAATTCTTCAAACATATCTTGAGACTGTCAGCTAGTCTCTCTTCTGCATCATCCTCTGTAAGGATGTCTCTCTGCTCTAGTTCATAAAAATGAACTCTCTCATCCTCAATCATCTCTGTCCTGATCATCTGAACACCTTTCCTCTGTGGTTCTGTCCTCTGCTCCAGAACACTTAATTCATGCCACAATATTGGCATATCCTCTTCACTATCTTCTGCTATCACTATCTCCTCAGCTTTCATTAGAATGGAATTCTGACTTTCCATCTCTGCAAAAACTTTAGTTATCTGTCCACCACTCCTTACTTGGCCATTTAACAAAAGCAGTTTGTCATTATCAACATTAATGAAAAATTCATCATCATCAACCTCATTGAAACCGTATCTTCTATAAAATAAGGAATTAATGAGTTCCTTCTGCTACAATAATTCAATCTGCTCTTCATTTAAAAGATACTCATCATATCTTGCTTGGCAATAGTAAGCTTCATTCATCACAGTTCCATCATATGAACTGTCTTCATTAACACCTGCATTCACACACAACTTGTCAGGTGCAAAAACATAAGACCTCATGGTCTCATTTGATGAACCAATCATCAACTCTTCCTGCTGTTCCAAATCTTCTATTTTCTTCAGAGTTTCTTCAATGGTCTCTTCTTCAATTTCTTCAAACTATCCAACTTCCAGCTTCTGGCCATCATCATAGGCTAAACCTCCTCTGCTTCCAACATGTTGGAAAGTAGAATCTTTCTCTAACTGTGCATGGACATCTTCAAAACATCTGGATGCTTCATTTTCTTTCTCGGTGAAAACATCAACAGTTTGTTCTCTCTCACCTGTTGTTCCTACAAACATACAAAATATGTCAAATGTAAGGCTCTTGGACCCCTTGGTCCCACTTGAAGCTTCAGTCTTCAAGTCCTTCTCTAGATACTCAATCACTCTGAGTATTTCCTTCTTCTTCTGAGCATTTATAATCTTCTCCTTCTTCCTATGTGGCCTCTGCCACTTTACCTTCTTCTTCATGAGCCACCCAACTCTCTGGTTTTCCTCTATCATCCTCTCCAGCTCAATAAACTGCTTACAGATCTCAACCATCTCTTTCCAATACTCTTCATCAGTGAGTCTCTTCCTTATGCCATTCTCTTTGGCATCTTCCCTCAGTCTTCTATTGTGGCTTCTCTCAGAACCTCTGCAATCTTTGCAATCTCTGCCATGGCTCTCAGTAGCCATTCTCTTCTCTAGGAGTTATTCACTCACAAGCTGCACTAAGCATATGCAACATCAAGTTCTCTTGCTGCAACTCACCTCACCAATCCCTTCCTCCGGATCAGGCTTTTGGTAAGTACTGGTCTCCTCTCTGCTAGAACCTTCTGAGCACTCTCCTGCTCTCTAGGCTTCACTCTGCAACTTCTCTCAAGAACACCTCTGTTCTTCTTTCATCCAACCTTAGTTGGGAATATTTCAGGTTCTGCCACACTCTTTCTGCACTCAGAATCCATCATTGGATTCCTCTATCACTGCTTTCAAGCTGTGATCTACTTCTGCTAAGATCCTTTCCTCACTTGCTTGCACTCTGTATTCTGCAAACAAATCCTTCCAACCAGAGTTCAAATAAGGCTCACCATCTTACCTCTCAAGATCCTTGCATGATCTTGTTTCTTCTTTCACCTGCACTGCATCTATCTGCTATAATCTTCAAGACTCTTGTCTTCAAATCCAGATTCTACTCATCTGGAGACCTTCACTGCATGTCAAATCAAATCTGCAATTTTCTGTTAAATAGATTCAAACTTCAACTTTCTCACTGTTCAGTACATGTGCATTCCAAAATAAACTTTTCAACGAGCTAATTAAATTCTAGCTCTGATACCACTTGATGCTGGGGAAATACCCACAATCCCGGTTTACCGGATTATTTCAATCCCAACCTATGTGTAAAATGCATCCAAAGTTTCTTTTCTTGAAGCAAATCCACCATCCTGCAATCTCACAACACCCAGTTCCTATCTATTCATTCAATAAGGGGCCTTCTTAATTCTCTCTTCAATTCATTCATCAAATTCCTATAATTTGACTAATGAATACATTGACAACCATCATAGGCCTAAAAGGCAACCCTTATATCTCCCAATGTAACAAGTCCTTTGGCAATTCAACCAACGCACTCAACCATCCACACGGTGTTCATAACACCGAACCACAGGGTTATAACCTTACCCCAACGAGGTTTAAAATACTATGGCCGTCCACACCTAGGCACTATGCTCATTCAAAGGTCTTTTATGACCAATGCTCTAAGGGTTAATGTGATGCCTCGACTTCAAAAAAAGCCGGTGCCATCTCACATATAATTAATCTTTGTCAATGTAAGCACACGTCATACCTTATTAAACCTGCATACCTTAACAACGATCAATACATACATATGCATGGGCCCCAACACTAACGGTCGTCTCCATCCAACGACGGGTAACACGTCGCCTTGCCTCGGATGATCTGATGTCCCCAAACAAATCTCGCGCGACCTATATGCATGAGCTTTAACTCGTGATGAGAGTGGTTTTTGAAAACCCCTGAAGGCCACGTGTCAGCCTATCGTGTTGATCGCGTTCAAATGGGGAATACAACTTACCGCCTTTGTATCTCGCGATATACTACTGGATGAAGCTCTAAACCACGTTCACTCCTTCGTGGTTCCGCTCTCAAGGTTCTGTCTAACTTCTCAACTGGATCTTGCCCACGGAATACAGTTCAATCTCCATTCTCCCACAATTCTCGCTTCATATTCGACTGCGCCTTTACTACTTGCTTGAGGCTTGTTCCAAGTTTTTTTCATATGTACTAACTCCTGTATAATCCTCTCATCGAGTTTGTCTATACACTATAGACTTAACGCGTTCAGTTACAAATAAGACTCCAACTTTATATCGGTATCGAACTTCATTAGGAAGAGGTTTCAACACACAGTTAGTAACCAGAGGTTAGCTCAATTGCGCCTTCCCTCAGGGGTCATGACGTGGCTTCCACAGTATAAATTGGATAACCATTTCATTTCTTCTCATAATGACTCAACACATTAACACTAACTCTGGACACGGCTTAACACGCGCTGGATATACAGTCTCGTATTGGTCCAAATCCAGGCCCATTCACACGAGGATTCCTATTATACATTGCGCACGATGCTATTCCACTGATCCTCGAACATTGGCTTATTGAAATCGAAGCCTTTTACACAGGACATCATTCAACACCAATTACAGAGGTTATTCACATAGTCAATCACAAAGATTCAGGGACTTGTACAGGAAATGAATCAGTCAAGCACATGTATTTAAAACCATTATTTCATTCATCTATATAAGGAATTACTTACAAATCCCTGTTGGCCAGATCTTCGAATTACTTGGCCCTTCTCCTCTACTCTGTCTTTACTACAATCCTATGCAGCCTATGCAGTTCTCTATGCAGGTCTCCTACTATGCCTGTTAGGATTATTTTTATACAAAAGCCACTGAATCGACTCAACTCCTCTAGCGCTCAAAAAATCTTCAAATATCTAACTTTTAGACTACCCCTCTGACAGACAGAGACGGATTGTATCTTCCTATTCCCACTAATCATCCGGGAAGTTACATTCTCCTCTCTAATTAACTAAAAATAACTCAACCATGAATAATTACATGGGGAAATAAAACATGAGACCCCCCTTTATATTTATTTTTGTACAAAGGTTGTTTTGAGCCTAATGCCCCTGCATCAGATTCCTTTGGGAGTTTCAAACACCTTGGAATGATTGTCCAAGATGTTTTGGATATCTAGAGAAATGGATGATTTTTATGTTGGAACTTGTAGTGAGCATAATTGTGCAATTACGCCTCATTTTTCTTTCTTCAGAATATTTGTCATGACAATAGAGCTTATTATCTTTCTCGGCTTCCCTGTGATACCCTCTAATTCGACTTCCTTTCCTTCCGAAAAAAATTTCAAAAAAAGTTCTTGAAAATTAAAAGCTACCATCCCCAAAGATTGTAACCATTGTACTCCTAGTACAACATCAACACCTCCCATTGGAATGGAAATCATTGGACTATTCAATACATATTCCCCCATGGTTAGCTTGAAATTATGGCATTTTCCAGAGCAATTTATAGTTCCTCAATTTGAAACCATCACTTGACATTCTGGTGCTTGGTATAGGAAACAATTCAATTCCTTGGCTGCCTTACAATGAATAAAATTATGGGTACTACCTGAATCAATCAACGCTATTGCCTTTTTCTTCTTAATATGTTCTTCTATCTTGAGAGTTTGAGGAGTGGTAATTCCTGCCAATACATTATATGATATGGTCAGACTCATTTCTTCTTCTTCTAGGGTTGGTTCCTGGTGTATATCCTCTTCTTTGGAAGTTTCTTGTTCATTTTCTTCCTCCTCTTGACGATCTATGTAAAATAATTTCTTCTCAGTACACTTATGACCTTTAGTGTATTTGCTATCACAAATGTAGAAAATCCCTTTTTCTCCTTTTTCTTCCAATTTTTTGGTGTAAACCTTGTAGGTTGTGGAAGTATAAGAGTAGCAACACTTTCATCTTTATAGATGTGAGTGGTAGGCTTCCTTGTCGCCATAATTTTAAATTCAACTTTTCTTGCCAGCCTAAATGCCTTCTCCAATGAATTAGGTTCCCAAACGTGAACCTTGTAGAAATTATTCAACATGCATGTATATATTGGATTCAATTGATCTAAAAGTGTACTAAAGTTAAATATTGAATCGCTTCTACAAATATTTTGCGAAATTAAAAACAAAATCGTTAATCACATGAACATGAAGAAGAATCAAATCACACAAAACATAGATAATTTACCGGGGAAAGCTTACAGCTAAAAACCCCACTATCTTATATTGTATATTAAACATGGATCATGAAACAATTACATAAAAAACTCTTCTCACAAGAGCCCTCCATTACTCAGCTAATTGTCTCACACTATCATAAGCAAAATTGACCAACACATAGCCAATTATTAGTCTCCAGACAACCTGCCTTGCTTGCGCAATTCATGATAGAATAGATCCCTAAAAGATACGAATTATTTCCTTCCTTGATTGCGCAAGTATCATGGGCACTCCAATGGGTGTTTGGTTGCATGTGTGTAACCCAATAATCCTACAATTGATAGTCGGCTTCCCTTTCACCTAGAACTCAACTGGGTCTCCACTGGAATGCAACTAATAATAGTAAATCCCTAGTTTCATGTGAGATCATTGATTGTGAATTAATTAATATTTAATTCACTTGATCTCTCACTAGTGTATCTTCAGTTAAAACTAGCACACCTGAGTTTAACTCACTTAACTGAGTTGAAATGACTACAACCTGCATTAACTAATGCACTGCTGCACTTTGAACTCTGTTACGACTAGAATTACTCTGCATGCCTCACCAAATACCTCTAACTCGAAATCCACTAGCTTACTGAGTTTATCACTCACAGTTAACTATTTCAAGTTTACATTGAGAATAGATTACAGTTTATTGTCCATCTTAATTAAGGGATAACTAAAACAGACATGCAGCGAAAAACAACACTATGGGCCCCACCCTAGTGTAGATGCTTAATGCACTAGGCGTGGGTGCTGAAATTTTCTTGTTGAATATCAACATTCCCTCTCAACAAGAAAGGGATCATCCTTCACCCCGATCATGTCTCTATGGTATTTGAATTTGATCCTGGTGAGCACCTTCTTCAGAATATCTCCATCCTGATCTTCCATGGGAATGTACTGAAGCAACATTATCCTTCTCTGCACACAATCTCTAACATGATGGTACCAGATATCTATATGCTCGGACCTATCATGAAACACAGGATTAATCGAGAGTTTAATGCAACTCTGATTATCACAATGAATCACTGTCGTATCCATCTGAGAACCAAACAAACCAACCAAGATCTTTCTCATCCAAATAGCCTCACATGCAAGTTGACTTGCTGCCATGTATTCTGATATCACTGAACTGAGAGCCACAGATCGTTGTTTCCTACTATACCAGGAAACTGTTGTCGATCCTTTGCTAAATATCCCTCCTAATGTGTTCTTTCTGTTTGATGGATTTCCCACCCAATCTGCATCCGTGAAGCCATGCAGCTTCACTCCCTTTGTCCATTTGTATCATAGACCATACTCTGATGTTCCCCTCAAGTATTTCGGGACATGCTTCCCCGCCTTCCAAAAGAGCTTGGTAGGCTTAACCATAGCTTGAATCAGCTGGTTAAATGCGTAGAAAATCTCCAGTCTCATGTTCACCAAATACATTAGTGAACCCACTAACTGCTTGTAGACAGTAGAATCCACTACCTCTCTAGGAGTAACATCCTCTTTCCTACAATTTCCTGGAAGAGGAGTATCCATGGGTTTGCAGCTCTCCATGTTAAACTTACCCATTATCTCCTTTGAATACTTGCCTTGAGACACAAAAATTTCACCATCCCATTGCCATATTTCCAATCCAAGGAAATAATGAAGGAGTCCCATGTCCTTCATTTCGAAATCCCTTACAAGATCCTTGAATGAGTGTATCAACTTCTCATCACCACTCAAAATTAGATCATCAACATAAAGAACAATGATCAATAGCTTACCCTCAACCACAATCTGGTATAGGTTTGCATCTGCTTCACTTTTGGTGAAGGCATTCCGGTGAAATAGTTTTCTATCCAAGTGTACAAAGCACGGGGTACTTGCTTTAGCCCATACAATGCTCTTTTGAGTCTGCACACATGTGACTCACTGTTGAAGATATCGAAAAATCAAGCTGCCCTATGTACACCTCTTCCTCAATGATCCCATTGAGAAACATAGTTTTCACATCCATTTAATGAATGCGCAAGCCCATCTGCGCTGAGAGTGCAAGGATGGATCTTATGGAAGAGTACCTTGCAACAGGTGAAAATGTCTCATCATAATCTATCCCCTTGATCTCTGAGAATCCCCAGGCCATAAATCTGGCCTTGTATTTCTCCACACTCCCATCAACAACTTGTTTTACCTTGTAGACCCATCTTGATCCAACCGTTGATTTGTCGACCGGTCATGGGACTATCTCCCATGCACTGTTCTTGAAAATGGAGTCATGCTCCTCCACCATTACATCAACCCAAGTTGGTTGGTGCACTGAATCCTAAGAGGAAGATGGTTCAGTCACAACAATTTTCTCATAAGAGCCATGTATCGAGTAAATCGGTCATGAGACTTTATCTGTCTACGCTATGAAGTAGGGGCTCCTACATTCTTTGCAGCATCAAGTCTCAATCTATCAGCTTCTGTGGTGTGCCTTATTCCATTTCTGATGGATGGATCTGCATGAGTTTTTTCCTCCACTCCATGAACATCCTCATGTGGTTGATCCACATCTTGAGACTCATCCTTGGGAACCAACAGTTCCTCCTTTGCATGCAAGTCCAAATCCCTCGCAAGGGACAACTGCATGGCTTTCTCCTCATCATATTTTATATCTCGTCACACAATAGTCATTTTGTTGTTTGGAAAATACATAAGATAATTATGGGGTGTTTTAGTGTATCCCACAAAAATCCCAACCTTAGCTGTTGGTTCTAGCTACTTCCTGGCGTCCTTGGTCACATGCACATAAACAAATGAGCCAAAAATCTTAAATTAATAAACATCAAGTTTCTTACCAGTGAAAGCCTCTTCAGGTGTACTCATGCCAAGTACTCTATGAGGACAACGGTTTTGCACATGTATCGCTGTGTTGCATGCTTCCACCCACAGATGCATCAGTAGGCCCTGATCATGCAACATCGCTCGTGCTGCACCCACAAAAGTTTTGTTCTTCCTCTCTGTGACCCCATTCTGTTGTGGTTTATGAGGCGCTATGATTTCTCTTAGAATTCCTTCTTTGCTATAGAAGTTCTTGAATTCGTTAGAGATGTATTCTCCACCATTATCGCTCCTAAGAGCCTTCAATTGCTTCCCCGACTCTTTCTTCACCAATGCCTTAAACTCATAGAACTTAGAGAATGTCTGATCTTTCTTCTGCATGAAGAAGATCTAGCACTTATGAGAAAGGTCATCAACAAATATTACATAGTACTTATGTTTTGTTGTCGAAGAAATAGAGAAAGGACCACAGACGTCTGTGTGAACTCTCTCAAGGATCCCCGAAGCTTGGGTTTCCTTCTCATGAAAGGTGGCCTTTAAATATTTTCCCATACTACATCCCTTGCATGTGTCTGACTGCTCAAGTTTACCCCTGGGAAGACCATTAGAAATCAGGTGCATGAATTTCAAGGCTCCATGGTGAAGATGGCCCAATCTCCCATGCCATAATTCGCCCTCATCCCAACTCACCACTTGATCTTCCTTGCCCATCATTGTTGCGCAACCATCTACCTCTAGCTTTTAGAGATTCTTAACTTGAATCCCTATCCTCTTGGCTTGTCCTATTGTTTTATGTCGAAGGAAAGCTTTTCCTTCACTAAAAACAATATCATAGCCTCTATCCTCCAACATTGAAACTAAAACCAAATTTTTCTTCAGACCTGGTACATGCAATACATATTTTAATTGGAAGGGTTTACCTAACTGCCTCTGAAAGGTAATGGTACCAATCCTGGTAGCACTGTACCGCTCGTCATCGCCCATTTTAATATGCATCTGAAGGTCCTTCTCCTCCAAGTCACTGAAAAGTTCCTTGTCTCTTGTCATGTGAAAGGAAGCACCACTATCCAAATACCACACAGATCCCAATGAATTGGACACCATGCATGCGATCAATGACAAGTCAAGATCAAATAGCGAGGCAAGGGCCTCACCAGTTGTAGATCCTCCAGCCTTCTTTTTCTTCTTCTTTTGTGGACAACTAGTAGAAAAATTCCCATGCTCGTGACAGTGAAAACACTTCATCTTGGACATGTCCGACATCTTGCCATTCTTGGAATCAGATTTAGAATGGAATTTCTTGCCCTTCCCCTTCCTCTCCTTGGAAGCCAAAGCACAATCCTCTTCATCCTCATTCTTATATGAAGATCCATCTCTGGTGTTTCGTGTGAACTCCTCTTGCACCAAATCTGACCACAGTCGTTCCCAATCTGGTAATTTTTCCCTTCCATTGACAGGGTCTTGATAATTGTGCCAACTCTTGGGAAGTCCTAGGAGAGCCAAGCTCACCCAATCATCATCAGAAACTGTTATTCATCCCGACAGTTGAAAAAATTTGTTAGATATTTTTGAATGGTGTTGCCTTTTTCCATCTTGATCTTCCTGAGTTTATCTTTGAGCGCCAAGTTCCTATGGTCGCTGCTGCTTTGGAATAGATCCGTTAAAGCCTTCCACATTGCATATGGTGTGGCTTTCCCATGGAGGCTTGAGACAATGTGGTCTCATACTCCCTCCAATAGGATCCTCCTTGCCTTTTCCACTTTCTTTTGCCATGCATTAAGATTGGCAGCATCTGCCACAACAGGTTTAGGAACATCATTGTCAATGAATTCCTTCAAGCCATTGTCTTCGAGTACTGCCTCCATCCTGCCCTTCCAAGAAATATAGTTTTAGCTTCCCTCATTTGCATACTCCAACCTCAAGCAATTGAAAGCCATTTCAATCTTGAATCAGCTGTAGCACCAAGAAAGGCTTTCTGCAAATTCGAATTCTATCCAGTCACAAACTCAGCTCCTGCTTCACTTATTCAATTTCCTGTGCTCTGATACCATGTAGAAATTATACAACATGCATGTATGTCTTGGATTCACCCTATCTAACAATGTACTAAAGTTAAATACTGAATCGATTCTACAATTCTTTTGCAGAATTAAAAACACAATCGCTAATCACATGAACATGAAGAAGAATCAAATCACACACAACACAGATAATTTCCCTGGGAAAGCTTACAACTAAAACC